>CM033719.1:65899736-66499736 GCA_019671005.1 Hibiscus mutabilis | reverse complement strand
CTTGGTTTTTGCATTGGTGCATTCGCATATAGGACATATACGTTGTTTCTTACACCCATTCATTTTGAGACTGATCCTCGGGATGCCCTGTGACAGCAATACTAGAAAGACGAAAGATCAATCGATTCAACACCCATACAGAACAAGAAGTAAGACAAAGATGGAAAATGAAGATAGACTAGATAGAATTGAGCAAAACCAGAAGACTCTGCAGGCAGGTTTAACCCAAAAATTAGAGGACCAGTTAGCCAAGGCTTAGCAAGAGATAAGGGATCAGTTTGCAAGATCTCAGCAGGACATACTGGTAAAATTGGCACAGATGCTAGGATGCAAGTTTCCTAAACAAGGAGAAGCCTCTGCTATCAACCATGGGGCAGGTATCGGGAAAGAAAATGAAGATCTTATATATCCTCTAGGGTTTACCCCAACTCAAGCTAAAAGTCAAACAAACCCTCGAGTGGTAATTTCTATGGAAAAGTCTCAACCACTTCAGGCCAGTGCCCCTATCCCGGCAAATTTGCCCGTCGCATTAGAAGCTAAGCTAGGGGGCAATCAGGCTGAAAATTTTGTCTCTGAGATAGACCAGTTGATTGAATATAACAAATCAAGAAATGAGCCATCGAAAGAGATCGAGGAGCGTTGCAAATGACTCGAGGAAAAGATGCAAGCTATGGAGGTAGAGGATAACTTCAATGGATTTGGGGCCAGTGAACTCAGCCTTGTCCCAGATTTGATGTTACCCCCGAAATTTAAGATCTCGGAGTTCAAAAAGTATGACAGAACCAGCTGCCCTCGCGCTCACCTCACTATGTTCTGTCGGAGGATGACAAGATACGGCCGTGATGACAAGCTGTTAATTCACTATTTTCAGGACAGTCTATTAGGGTCTATTGCCCGCTGGTATAATCAATTGAGCCGACATCAGATTAAGTCATGGAAGGACTTGGCAAAAGCTTTCCTAGAGCAGTACCGACATGTCAGTAACATGGTGCCAGACCGTTGGACCCTACAACACATGAAACAAAAGTCAAATGAAAGCTTCAGACAGTATGCCCAACGTTGGAGAGATGTGGCGGCTCAAGTACAACCTCCACTCAGTGAAAGAGAGACGGTGGTCACATTTTTCCAAACTTTGGAGGGTTTAATCTTGGGTCGCTTGATAGGCAACGCGACTACCAACTTTGTCGACCTCGTGTTATCCGGTGAGCTCATTGAGAATGTTGTCAAGACTGGCAAAATCGATGATGGAGGTAGTTCGTCCCACAAAAAGCCCTACCATGCAATGAATGATCATGAAGTAAACTCTTCGAGAGTTTATAGTGCCAATTATTCTAAGCCTATCACAATTGTGCAACCTAAGGCCGTGCCAAGTGCTCACGATTACTCAAGCCCAGATTTTGGTCAGAGGAAGAATACTGAAAAGATAGAGTTTACTCCATTACCAGATTCTTGTGGAGAATTGTACAAACCGTTGTACGACATCTATATAGTGGCACCTTTTTACCGAGATCAAGTACAACCTCCATTCCCGAAATGGTATGATGCAAATGTAAAATGCGATTATCACGCGGGAAAATTTGGCCACACAATTGAAAACTGCCTTGGCTTCAAAAAGTTGGTGGAAAAAATTATTAAGCTTGGGGTGGTAAGCTTTGACGGCTCGGCGAGAACAGCTACAAATAAAGACCCATTGTCGAAGCACGAAGATGCTAATTAGGGATGTGTCGAATGTTTTTTGAACTGGACCATGTTTATCCAGCTTAAATATTGCATTGTCTTGACCATAATAGGTCCCCTTGTAGTTTTTATCACTTTCAAAGTAATACTTTTTGTAAACCAATCTCACTGACTTAAGTACGATAGTAGTGAGAATATTTTGTAAGGGATCAAAACTACAAGTTGCAATGCAAATATATATTTTGTTCATATCTGAGTCTTGAACATCCAAAATGTATAAATGACATCACCCTAAAGTTTCAAGAGCAGTTTTAGAAGATGGCATAGAACGAACAAAATGTTGGGGTATGCACCCAGATTAAACATCCAAAGAAAGGTGATTGAACCCAAGAATATGTTGGGGCACCTCTACAAAAGACCAAGATCCTGACAAGACCAGTGAAGAGTCAGGGGCATCCCATTGAGGGCCAGAAATCATATCACATTCATGCATTTAATTGCATTCATCTTGCATTGAATCATTTTTGCATACGTCTTACATTTAGATTAAATGCATACACCAAAGTCACCATACATTTAGGATAGACACATGCATTTAGGTACAAAATTCAGGCATGCACTTTTGCTTGTACGTACAGACAGGTTCAAAGAAGAGATTAAACATTATCAACATGGGGGCAATTACGATAACCAACCTTAGTCTTGGAGGAGGCTAAACACACATACAAAAAAGATGGAGAATGCTGAAATATCTAAATAAAAGGTATCAACGGCAAAATTTTTGAATAATTACTGACAAATGTTTTTTCCTTTATAGGATTTCATTCCTCCGACGATAGTGTGGCAGATGCCAACATTTTCCAGATTCTCACTCCTGCCAACATAAACTCTTTCCAGATCTTACCCTTTGTTGATAGAAAAGCAGAGCAATTTTTTTCAGACATAGTCTCGCTGTCAATAGCACAACTATTCAACATCTTGCAAATCATTCCTCCGTCAGTGGTGGTAGACCAACTTAATGTAGATCTTACCTCCGTCAGTGGTGTTGCAGATCAAATTTTCTATCCAGATCATATCTCTCTGTCGGTGGTGTAATGGATCCCATATTTTGCTGATCTAGTGTATCCGTCAGTTGTGTAGCAGATCAAACCTATCTAGATCTCGCCTCCGTCAGTGGTGTTGCAGATCAAATTTTCAATCCAGATCCTATCTCTCCGTCAGTGGTGTAGTAGATCTCATATTTTGCTGGTCTAGTCTCTCCATCAGTGGTGTAGCAGATTAAATCCTATCCAGGTTTTATCTCTTCAACGCTGTTGCAGCTAGACCACACTTTTCCTTGTACTTATAGCAAAAAAGAGAAGAAAAAGATGAGAAAAGAAAAAAAACAAAAACAAAATTCAAAAAATCAAAAAAGAAAAATAAGAAAAATGGAGACATTTAGAAAAAAATCAAAAAATAAAAAAGAAATTAGAAAAATAGAAAAACTCAAAAAAGGGAAAATTAGAAAAAATTCAAAAAAAGGGAAAAGTCAAAAAAATTTCAAGTTTATCTGATCATGTTCATCCGTTGATGGTGTGGACGTGTTCAAATTGATGTCATCCGATTCTGCTTCTCTGTTGATGGCTTAGTGGAGTCCAAATGCTGAAATTCGATCTTATCACTCTGTTGATGGTGTAGCTGAACCAAATTTGCCAAATTCTGATATTGTCTCTTCGTTAGAGTTGTAGCTGGATCAAATCTTCAGACCTTGCCTCTTCGTCGGTGTTGTAGCCTGGTGATAAGTGTTCAAAAGTACTAATTTTCTTACCTTTTTTACTCATATTATTGTTAGACTTAGGCTCATATTAGTTGCATAGTTAGCCATTCATGCATTAATCCATGTTTCCTTCCATCGTTGAGCTTGATTACATAACTTGGTAGTTTTTGTGGAAAAGATGCTGCTTTGGTGTGCTTTGTGTGTGTATGTGCAGGATCACTTGCCAAAGCAATGCCGAGCTAGTTGCCAGGGCAATGCATGAAGGATATGCCGAGCTAGTTGCCAGGGCAATGCATGAAGGAGACGCCGAGCCAGTTGCCATGGCAATTGTCGACAAAGAGAAAATGCAATAGGGATGTCGAAATTAATGACTTTACAAGCCCAAGATGACATGGAGTAAGGCCCAAGCCCAAAGGAATTTGATTGCCATGCAGAGATTAAAGAAGAATTAAATTCCAAGAAGATAGGAGAAGTTCTAATAGGAATAAAATTATAATAAAGAATTATATTCTTTAAAGATAATTTAATTCCAACTCAAACTCCTCCTCAAAGAAGGACTTTGGCCTAGCCCTATAAATAGCAAGCAAAATTCGACAAGTCCAAAGGAGAGCATTAGGGCAAATTTCGACAAGACCAAGAGAGGAAGCAAGGGGAATTTTCGACAAGCTTCATCATTTTCTTTCTTGTTCGGTTGGGTTCATGTTAGGGATTGTTTATCTTGTGTTTCTTTGGAACCTAGCCATGAACTAAATCTACTTGGCTATGGTTATTGTGTTTTGTGGTTGTGAGAAACTATTGGTTTTTGTTTAGGTAATAAGAGTTTGCACTTTTCTATTTCAAGGTTTATTCATTCTTGGTTCTTATTATTGTTTGCGAGTGAATTGGGAGAGGATCTCGTGATTTCATCCATTTATCTAATATCAGGAGAGTTAGATTCAAGAAACGAATTAATATGATCTTTATTCAATCCAATGATGGTGAAAATTAATCCGGCTTAGGAATAAGTTAAGGATTTCAATGGCTAAGAGGAGCGCAAGATTGGTTGTTGTTCACCCTTGATTCAAGCAGGGATGTATTATCAAGGCATGCACAAGTAGCTAGAGTTTCGACTTAGGGATAAGAAGAAACCATTGAAGAACGCTCCGCCGAACCTTGAAGTTGCTGCCCAGACGCCCAAGTAGTTGCCCAACTAGTCGCCCAGGGCAACCATCGATTAGTTGCCAAGGTAACCCGTTGTGCAAGTTGCCACGGCAACCGAGTTGCCGTGCACTCTTTTACCAAGACGATCCAATCGGCTATCACACCTCAACTCACGATAACCTGGCCTATCTCTCTCAATTGAATTCATCTTTTCTTTTACTTATTTGCTTTCTAGATTAGTTAAACTTCTATAATCTTTTATTTGTGTTTTTATTTTTATAGTGCAAGAGACTAGATTCTTGAAGTAGCACCAATCCCTGTGGAGACGATATCTTTTATACTATAACTTGCGACGTGTATACTTGCACATTTGCGTAGCACTTATTACGTGCAATAAGTTTTTGGCGCCGTTGCCGGGGATTGGCAATAGCGACTTTGTTTTTACTTTCTTGCACTTTCTTTTTATTTTTCTTGTTTAAAATTCAAAGGGCTAACAAACTTTGGTTTTTCATTGGTATATGACCAGGGCGAGACCGACTTCACCAGAATATCCCTTTGATCTAGAAATCGAACGAGCCTTACAAAGACTTAGACGAAGATAAGAGAAGCAATGACAAATCAAGACGGCAATATGAATCAAGATGTTCGAGCAGGAGGAGGAGTGATTCTTGCACGAAACAGAACTATTCGAGACTATCTTGAAGAAGATCTTGATGGACTTAACCCAGGAGTTGTCGCACCTGAAATTGAAGCCGACCACTTTGAGTTGAAACCGGTAATGTTTAATATGATCAACACAATAGGTCAATTTGGTGGCTCAAAGAATCAAGATGCGACAACATCTGAAATCTTTCCTCGAGATTTACAACTCGTTCAAGATACACGAGTCACCCCGATGTATTACGATTAAGATTATTCCCTATTCACCGAGGATAGGGCGAAAGCATGGTTGAATAGCATTCTGCCGGATCCATAGCATCTTGGACTGATCTTTGTCGTGATTTCCTTGCTAGATTTAATCCTACAAATTTGATTGATAAGCTTCGTAACGACATTACTTCTTTTCGGCAGGCAGATGATGAATCCATGTACGAGGCTTGGGAGCGATATAGAGAACTTCTACACAAATGCCCTTTACGCGGATTCCCGGTGTGGACTCAAGTAACAATGTTTTACAACGCCGTGAATACACCAACAAGGATGATGCTAGATGTCTCGGCAAACGTCATACTCTTAGATAAGTCGCCGGAGGAAGCGATGCAAATTTTAAACAGGCTGGCCAAGAATGATTATCAATTCCCATCTACTAGAAGAGGAGTTAGACGCCAAGCCACAATACATGAACTAGGATCATCAGATTCAATTTTGGCACAATTGGCCGCTTTAACCAAGATGGTCCAGAACATGCAAAAACCAAACAACACACATGAAGTCAAGGTAATTGATTCTTTTTGTGAGTTATGTGGTGATAACCATAATTCTTACGAATGTATGCGAAATCCGAATCCGACTTCTATTTGGGGAATTACAATCGAGACAACAACATGATGCCCAATACATACAATCCACTTGGAAGAAGCACCGAATTTTTCATGGAGTAATCCCAACAATGCTTTGAACCGGAACAATCGAATGCACAAGCATCGAGATTCCAAAGAGAATATGCCACGACAATGGATGCGCGGCAACAACCGACAACATCTAGTTCTTTGGAAAATTATCTAAATGTTTTTATGATGAAAACTGAATCTTATATGGTGAGAATAGTAATTTCATAAAAAGAACGATGTTTTTATTAACAGATCGAGATAAGATTGCAAAACCAAGAGGCGGCAATCAAATCACCAAAAAATCAAGTCGGACGGTTTGCTCAAAATCAATACTAGACCACAAGGAGGTTTACCTAGCGATCTTCAAGTCGCAAGAGGAACCGCCATGAGCAATGTAAGGCGATCACCACTAGAAGTGGCCAACAACTTAGAGAGGTTCAAACCCGCTCATCAAACAAAACTCCACAAAAAGATCAAGACGAACCTAGTGGCAAAGCCTCAGATGCTGAACCAGGAATTGCCGCGGCAACCGGCAATAAGCATGCCTCGGCAACTTACAATAAAGACGCCTCGACAACTTGCGATAAGCATGCCTCGGCAACCCCAGATGATAACGCCTCGACAACTCTAGATGTCCCGGCAATGCCGTCAATCAGGTTTCAAACCAATGAAAGGATCGAAGATATCCGACTTCCACCACCATTCCCACAAAGGTTGAAGCGACAAAAGCAAGAATACCAATTCAAGAAGTTTCTTGATATCCTAAAGCAAGTCCACATCAACTTGCCATTGGTGGAAGCAATTGAACAAATGCCAAACTATGCCAAGTTTCTTAAAGACATTGTGTCCAAAAGAACAAGGCTAGGAGAGTTTGAAACAGTTGCCGCGACAGAGGGATGCATGGCAATGTTGCTGTCGTATGCCACCCAAGTTGAAGGATCCCGGAAGTTTCACAATACCCTGTTCTATTGGAAATCACTATGTCGGGAAAACACTATGCGACCTAGGGGCTCGCATAAACTTGATGCCTAAATCGGTTTTCCAGAAACTAGGAATCGGGAAGGCAAGACCTGCAACAGTTATGCTGCAGCTAGCCGACAGATCCTATGTGAATCCAGAGGGAAAAATCGAGGACATACTGGTAAAAGTTGATAAATTTATTTTTCCCGCCGACTTTATTGTTTTGGATTGTGAAGCGGATGAGCATGCACCTATCATTCTCGGGAGACCATTCCTAGCGGCGGGAGAACCTTGATCGGCGTTGAAAAGGGAGAACTCACAATGAGGGTGAATGACCAGCAAGTTAAACTAAATGTGTTCCAAACACTAAGGCATGCCGATGATCCGAGAAGAATGCCAACTACTTCATGCCACGGCGAGTTTAACCGATGAGGAATTTAGTTGCCTCGGCAACTACATTGCCGATCAAGAGGAACCGAGGAGTATGAAGAACCGGTCGATGAGGAACAACAAGAAGAGGCAAATTGGCTAGTCAATCGACCAGGTACATACTTTGAACCACCGGACTACCGAGGTAAGGAAGGTAAACTCGAAAAACCCTCATCGAACAACCACCGATTCTTGAGTTGAAACAATTGCGAGCAAACTAAAATATGTATACTTAGGGACCGATAATACATTGCATGTAATTATTTCTTCTAAGTTACAGCCTGAGCAGGAAAAGAAGCTGATCAAGATGTTGAAGCTACACAAAAGGCAATAGGGTGGACAATTGCCGACTTGAAGGGAATTAGCCCGGCGGTGTGCATGCATAAGATCTTGTTGGAAGATGATCACAAACCTTCAATTGAGGCCCAGAGGAGACTGAATCATGCCATGAAAGGGGTTGTAATGAAAGAAATCATCAAGTGGCTTGACGCCGGTATTATATACCCTATCTCTGATAGTACGTGGGTAAGTCTGGTACAATGTGTACCGAAAAAGGGAGGTATAACAGTGGTAAGTAATGAAAATAATGAACTTATCCCAACCAGGACTGTGAACGGTTGGAGGGTTTGTATGGACTATCGAAAGCTAAACAAAGCCACTAGGAAAGATCACTTCCCATTACCCTTTATTGATCAAATGCTTGACCGTCTTGCAGGTAAACCCTTTTATTGTTTTCTTGATGGTTATTCAGGTTACAATCAGATTGCCATAGCACCAGAAGATCAAGAAAAGACAACCTTCACATGCCCATACGATACTTATGCCTTCGAAGGATGCCGTTGATTGTGTAACGCCCGACAACCTTCCAAAGATGCATGATGGCGCTCTTTTCGACATGGTCAAGACTTTCTTGAGATATTCATGGATGATTTTTCGGTTTTGGTAATGACTTGATGGCTGTCTCGGAAATTTAGAGAGGGTGTTAGCAAGATGCGAAGAAACGGTTTAGTCCTCAATTGGGAGAAATGCCACTTTATGGTAGATGAAGGAATAGTGCTCGCCACAAGATTTCATCAAAGGGAATTGAAGTAGACAAAGCCAAGGTGGACGTGATCGAGAGATTACCCCACCAAATTCGGTTAAAGGAATTCAAGTTTTCTGAAAATGCGAGTTTTTTACAGGAGGTTCATTCATAATTTTTCTAAAATCACTAAACCCTTGTGTAATCTGCTTGAACAGATAAAGTCTTCAATTTCGATGATTCTTGCACTCAAGCATTCGAAACCCTAAAGAAAAAGCTTGCCTCGGCACCCATTGTCGTTCCACCCAGTTGGACGCTTTACCTTTTGAGCTCATGTGTGATGCAAGTGATTTCGCGGTAGGAGCGATCCTAGGCCAACACACAGTAAGACCTTCCATGTGATATACTACGCTAGTAAAACTCTTAATGGTGCTCAAGTGAATTACACAACAACGGAGAAAGAGTTACTAGCTGTAGTTTTCGCATTTGACAAATTCCGATCCTATTTAATTGGTACAAAGGTAATTGTTCATACGGACCATTCGGCAATCAAATACTTATTTGCTAAAAAGGATGTTAAACCTCGTTTGATTCGTTGGATATTACTTTTACAAGAATTTGATATTGAAATTAAGGACAGGAAAGGAACAGAAAATCAAGTGGCCGATCACTTATCACGTTTGGAACGCAATAGGGAGGAGGACGCGGATCTAGAGATATGTGATGCATTCCCGGATGAACAAATTTTAGTTGCCTCGGCAACCCTCGACGCCTCGGTAACCCTCGACGCCTCGGCAACCCTAGACGCCTCGGCAACCATGGATGCACACGCCTCGGCAACTTTCGACGCCGCAGTAGTCTTTGACGCGCACGCCTCGGCAATCTTGGGAGCAGTCGCCACGGCAGCACATGCCTCGGCAATACCCTGGTACGCGGATTTAGTTAACTTCCTTGTTTGTGGTATTTTTCCTTATGGCATTACTCACTAAGGGAAGAAGCGGTTCCGCCATGATGCTAAGCATTACTTTTGGGACGAGCCTCTTTTGTTTAAACAATGTGCAGATCAGGTTATACGTCGATGTGTCCCTGAAGAAGAGCAATATAATGTACTCTGGCAATGCCATTCTTCACCCTATGGAGGACATTTTGGAGGAACTCGTACCACGCGGCCAAAGTTTTGCAATCCGGGTTGTATTGGCCAACATTGTACAAAGATGCCCAAGACTTTTACAAGCAATGTGATCGTTGCGGAGGGGCGGGCAATATCTCTAGACGACATGAGATGTCGCTCCGAACATCATCGAGGTGGAACTGCTTCGATGTATGGGGGATCGATTTTATGGGGCCTTTCCCATATTCATTCGGCAACCTCTACATTCTACTTGCCGTCGACTACGTGTCTAAATGGGTTGAGGCAACCGCAGTTCCCAACAACGATTCCAAGACCGTGCAACGATTCCTGCAGAAAATATATTTTACGGTTTGGGATGCCGAGAGCAATTATCAGCGACGAAGGCAAGCATTTTGACAACAGACTAATTGCCAAGATGTCGCAACGCTTCGGCATATCACACAAGATCGCCACGGCATATCACCCACAAACCAACGGGCAAGCAGAAATTTCCAACCGGGAGTTGAAGGGAATACTCGAGAAAGTTGTAAATCCCTCAAGGAAGGATTGGTCATTAAGACTAGATGACGCACTTTGGGCATATCGCACTGCATTCAAAACACCCTTAGGTATGTCGCCCTTTCGACTTGTCTATGGCAAAACATGTCATCTACCGGTGGAAATCGAGCATAAGGCGTACTGGGCAATCAAGACTGTGAATATGGATTGGGAAAGTGCCGGACAAAAGCGTTTGATGGACCTCAATGAGATAGAAGAATTCCGTGCACTCGCCTATAACAATGCACGAATCTACAAGGAGAAAACAAAACGATGGCACGACAAGAAACTATTGCCACGACAATTCACGCCAGGGCAACTAGTTCTCCTATTCAATTCTCGGCTAAAACATTTCCCGGGAAAGCTAAAATCAAGATGGTCGGGACCATTTAAAGTCGTCAAACCATTCTCCCATGGTGCTGTGATAATCAAGTCCATCTCTGACAACCATGAATTCAAAGTTAACGGACAAAGATTGAAGCACTACAATGGTGCCCATGTGGAACGTAACAAGGAAGTGGTCAATTTAGGAGATGCATGAACATGCTCTCCCTTTGATATTTTATTTTTATGCTTATTTTTATTTTTTCGATTAATATTTTTTTATTTTTTTTTTTTTTTATTTTTTTTATATTTCCGATTATTAGTAGTTTTAGGATAGATTTTTTTTTATTCAAGTTTAAGAATTCCATTACACATCTTTATTTATTTTCTTTATTAGTTTATCTTTAATTTTAATCCTTATTTGATTTGTCTTTGAATTGTAGGAAAAGAAGTTCAAGATAAAGAAGGAATTCTAAACCAAGTAGGAAAACATCTTCAACAAGGAAACTAATGGGCTGAATCTAAGGCTTATATAAAGCCTCCAATTCATCCTAACCAAAACCCCCTTGTCGACAACTCCTACAAAACCCTAACCCCTTTTTCATTTTTTTTTCAATCCCACCCACTATCTTTTCTATAAAACCCATCACCCTTAACCTATTCCTACTTTCTATCTTGCAACTTTTTAGTTTCTTTTCTTTTCTTTTCTTTGTTTTTACTCACAACCAAGATCATCCATGGCATCCAAGATTAAACTTTTAGTTCATCCAAGTTCCTCCAAAGAACCAAGATACAAGAAGTTTGCTACACCGGTGGTTCAAGAAAGATTTCAATCCAAGTTTGAAAGCCGGAAGATTCATGAAGAACAAGGTTTTGAATACTCCAACTCTCATCAAGATTTCAGCCTTGAACCATTCATCTTCAAGATGATTGCACATCAAAAGTGGCAAATCTTTTGCCATCAACCAGAACCGGGTAATATCTCATGGGTAAGAGAATTCTATGCTCACTCACCTAACCCGGATAATCCTTATGTTTTTGTTCGTGACAAGGCCATACTTATAAGTCCCGAAAGCATCAACACCTTTTACGGACTTTACATTGAGAAGGACGAGCATCAAGCCTTCGTTGATCAAATCAATCCCAAGCAACTCGACAAGGTGCTTCAAGAACTCACTCAACCGGGAACTCATTGGAACGACGGTAAATACAAGGGCACGGTAAATCGCCTTCGGCTTAAACCCGAGGCAAAACTATGGAATAAGTTTGTTAAAACTTCTTTAATGCCCTCCACACACAATACTACCGTTGATATACCACGTCTTTTGCTCATACATTCTATTTTGCATAATCGCATCATTAACATTGGAAAAATTATTTGTGATGAGATTTTTGTATGCAGCTCAAAAGATAAGGGTTATCTTTTCTTCCCTTGCTTAATTTCTAATCTTTGCAAGGAGATGCATGTCCCGAGTGAGTCCACCGATGAAAAGGCCCTACCCAAGTCTGGTTGGAATCAAGCACTAATCCGAAAGCTAATGGGAGAGGCACCAGGAGATTCTTCAAGGCCTCCAATTGCCACGACAACTCCTGCCGCCGCGGCAATCCCTAATGCCCAAGCACCTAACGCCCGGCAACTCGGCCATTAATCCCGGGACACTTTGAAGCACTTTTGCACCCATTGGCAAGCCGCCTAAGGCAAATTGAAGATCGGCAACTAATGTTCATGCGGTACATGAAGGAGCACAACAATGCCATCACCCAAGTCATCCTAGGAAAGTACCCGGACAATCGCGTGCCATTCCCAATCTTTCCCGCCGAGATCCTTGCCCCGGCAACCAATGAAGCAGTCGCCACGGCAACCAAGGAAGCTGACGCCACGGCAACCAACCCTGAAGATGCCACGGCAACCAAAGCTAAAGACATCCCGGCAACCACTGCAAAAGCCAAAGGTAAAGCACCTATGCCCGAATCAACTCCTACAGAATTATTTTCTGATTTTTCAGATTCGGATGAGTCCTCCATTGAACCAATAAAGACCGCACCAACTGAATCCTCCAAGCGAAAAGCCATTGACATTGATGAAGAGGACGATGAGGACAACCCCGTACGAGGATCGATTCCACCACCGGCAACAAGAAAACAACCATCGCGTTCAAGCAAGATAATCAAGACACCGACTAGAAGGAAACTAATCATCTACGATGACGAACTCTCGGATGCATTTTTATTTTTATTTTTATTTTTTTCGGTATTTTTATGCATGCATTGAGGACAATGCCTCACTCGAGTTTGGGGGGGATTCTTATTAGTAGTTACCATGTTTAGTTACATTCACTTAAGTATTACATTTAGGATACATAAATTACTTGCCATGCCTTTAATTGGAACAAAAATTGCATAGATTTGATGAATATTCGATGATGACTTTGCCAATGCACTTAATTGATAGAATTTTTATTCTAGGATAACCATGGAAAAACTTAGAATTTTACTATGATGCTAAATTTGATGAAACACTGTTGTGGTTTGATTGATTTAAGGAGTTCTAGTAAACTTAGGTTGATAATTAACAAATTGGGGGATTAGAATAAAAATTGGATGAATGCTAGAGGTGCCCAAAATTGGCTCTAGCATATGCTAAAAAATTGATCACTAGAGGTGCCCGAAACTGGCTCTAGGAGGTGTTAAAAAAATTTTAACTAGAGGTGCCCGAAACCGGCTCTAGTCGATTAAATTAACTTAAGAAAACTAAAAACAAAACACTAGAGGTGCCCAACACTGGCTCTAGTTAAAACATGTTAAAAAGAACCCAATTAAGTAATTTGAAAACCTCTTGCTTGCATAGAATCCGAAAAATCAACTTGCACACAACTCCACAAACACTCACAAGCATTATAGTTTGATTCCGAGTAATTCCTCAGTTTTCTGAAAAATAAAAAGCCAATCATACTTTGTGCCCCGGTTCAGAGAATTGAAATCAAGTTCAAAGCTGAGTTTGTGAAAATTGAAGTCTTGGCAGGTAATTATGAGTTTGCATTGCTTGAGGACAAGCAATAGTTCGAGTTTGGGGGTGTGATAAGTGTTCAAAAGTACTAATTTTCTTACCCTTTTTACTCATATTATTGTTAGACTTAGGCTCATATTAGTTGCATAGTTAGCCATTCATGCATTAATCCATGTTTCCTTCCATCGTTGAGCTTGATTACATAACTTGGTAGTTTTTGTGGAAAAGATGCTGCTTTGGTGTGCTTTGTGTGTGTATGTGCAGGATCACTTGCCAAAGCAATGCCGAGCTAGTTGCCAGGGCAATGCATGAAGGATATGCCGAGCTAGTTGCCAGGGCAATGCATGAAGGAGACGCCGAGCCAGTTGCCATGGCAATTGTCGACAAAGAGAAAATGCAATAGAGATGTCGAAATTAATGACTTTACAAGCCCAAGATGACATGGAGCAAGGCCCAAGCCCAAAGGACTTTGATTGCCATGCAGAGATTAAAGAATAATTAAATTCCAAGAAGATATGAGAAGTTCTAATAGGAATAAAATTATAATAAAGAATTATATTCTTTAAAGATAATTTAATTCCATCTCAAACTCCTCCTCAAAGAAGGACTTTGGCCTAGCCCTATAAATAGCAAGCAAAATTCGACAAGTCCAAGGGAGAGCATTAGGGAAAATTTTGACAAGACCAAGAGAGGAAGCAAGGGGAATTTTCGACAAGCTTCATCCTTTTCTTTCTTGTTCGGTTGGATTCATGCTAGGGATTGTTTATCTTGTGTTTTTTTGGAACCTAGCCATGAACTAAATCTACTTGGCTATGGTTATTGTGTTTTGTGGTTGTGAGAAACTATTGGTTTTTGTTTAGGTAATAAGAGTTTGCACTTTTCTATTTCAAGGTTTATTCATTCTTGGTTCTTATTATTGTTTGCGAGTGAATTGGGAGAGGATTTCAACGGCTTAGGAATAAGTTAGATTCAAGAAGCGAATGAATATGATCTTTATTCAATCCAATGATGGTGAAGATTAATCCGGCTTAGGAATAAGTTAAGGATTTCAACGGCTAAGAAGAGCGCAATATTGGTTGTTGTTCACCCTTGATTCTCGCAGGGATGTATTATCAAGGCATGCACAAGTAGCTAGAGTTTCGACTTAGGGATAAGAAGAAACCATTGAAGAACGCTCCGCCGAACCTTGAAGTTGCTGCCCAGACGCCAAAGTAGTTGCCCAACTAGTTGCCCAGGCAACCATCGATTAGTTGCCAAGGCAACCCCGTTGTGCAAGTTGCCACGGCAACTGAGTTGCCCGTGCACTTTTTTACCAAGATGATCCAATCGGCTATCACACCTCAACTCACAATAACCTGGCCTATTTCTCTCAATTGAATTCATCTTTTCTTTTACTTATTTGCTTTCTAGATTAGTTAAACTTCTATAATCTTTTATTTGTGTTTTTATTTTTTACAGTGCAAGAGACTAGATTCTTGAAGTAGCACCAATCCCTGTGGAGACGATATCTTTTATACTATAACTTGTGACGTGTATACTTGCACATTTGCGTAGCACTTATTATGCGCAACACCTGGTCAAATATAACTTTCGGTTCTGCCTTTTCGTCGGTGTTGTAGCTGAACCAAATTTGCCAAATTTCGATCATGCCTCTTCGTCAGAGTCGTAACTTGATCGCAAAGAAATCAACTCTTCAATCCTGCCTCTTCGTCGGTGTCGTAGCTGGATCAAACCTTCAAACCTTGCCTCTTCGTCGGTGTTGTAGCTTGGTCAAATCCAACTTTCAGTTCTGCCTCTTTGTCGGTGTTGTAGCTGAACCTAATTTACTAACTTTCGGTCTTGCCTCTTCGTCGGTGTTGTAGCTAGACCAAATTTCACTAACTCTTGATCTTGCCTCTTCGTCGGTGTCATAGCTAGATCAACATTACTAACTTAGGACCATGCCTCTTCGTCGGTGTTGTAGCTTGGTCAAAATTTGCTAACTTTCAAGTTTTATCAGTGCTGTATCAAAAAAAGGCAAAAATGAAAAAACAAAAAAATGAAAAAACAAAAATGAAAAAAAGAAAAAAGAGAGAGAAAAAGCCAAAAAAAAGCAAACCAAGTTTCAATATTTTGATCATGCCTTTTCGTCAGTGTTGCAGCTGGATTAAAGTTATTTTGGCAAGTCCGACAGAAATGTTGACGTAACGTGCTTAAACACGGCAAAGTTTAAGATAATGGATAATTCAAATGACCATCGAAATCCATTTTTACGGATGGTCAAAGGAAAATAAATCCTTTGGAAAAATCCAATTTCATGATTGGATAAACTGATTGTACCTAGGGTAATGGTACAACTAGCCCGGAGCAAACGGCTATCGGTAAAGGCAACTCAAAACCGTTGATCCCTGTGCATTTGGAAAAAATACAAAAAAACAAAAAAATGTAAAAAAAAACAAGTCTATGAGCTAAGCTATAGATATTTTTTGAATCAAATATTCAAATCTTCATGCTCCGATCCTGCCTCTTCGTCAGTGTTGCAGCTGGATCAAAGTTTGTAGACCTTGCCTCTTTGTCAGTGTTGTAGTTGGGTCAAACTTTACTAATTTTTTGTCCTGCCTCTTCGTCGATGTTGTAGCTGGATCAGACATCAGAACTTTCGTCCACCGATCCTGCCTCCTCGTCAGTGTTGCAGCTGGATCAAATTTTGCAGACCATGTCTCTTCGCCGGTGTTGTAGCTGGGTCCAATGTTCTTTAGGAATCACATTATCGTCAATAATGTAGTGAGTCGCACTCATTTTGCTTCCCCAACAGACAACCCCCCATTTTGAAGATTTTGCTTCCTCCAAGAGTGACAAAGTAGATCAACCAAGACAAGAAAGAAGATCTGCATCAAAGAGAATGAAGATCTATCGAAGAAAGAAGACGCATCAAAAGGAGAGAAGTTCAGCCAGATCGGACAAAAATGGTTATTCTTGTCTTTGCACTATTCCTGTTACATAACAATGAGCAAAGAGGGGCAGCTGTAATACCCATTTTTTGTTCGGGCCCTAAGTTATATTCGAACCACTTACCCTAGTTAAATTAAATTAAAAAATAAAATAAATTAAATTAAAATAGCAAAAAAAGGGGCATGTCGCCCCATGCCCTACCTTGCCACGCTTGCATCACCCACATGCCCTGCCAAAAATTAGCAGCCTCATGCCCTGCATTTTCCCCCACTCCACTCAAGCAAGCACATTTTCCATTCCCCTAATCCATTTAAAAAGACCAAGACCACAAACAAATGGAGAAAGGGGGCTCTCGGCTATTGAAGAAAAAAAAGGAGACTCGTGTTATTTTGAAGGCATCACAAATTGAGAAAGAAAAAGGAGAGAACTCTCTACTATATTTAAGTTTAGGTATCCTTTTTATGTATGGTTGTGGTATAATCTTTTTTACAATCTAATAGAAATGATGTTTTATTAGTAATCCTTTCATTTATTTTTGTTCTTACATGTTTTTATATATTTTTTATGTTCATATGTTTCTATATGTTGTTAGCATGTGTTTAGATTAATTATTGGTGGTTGTTTAATATTTGTTTTTCAATCTTCTCATCTCTAATATGTTTTCTATCATGATATGTATTTGTTCATGTCTTTTATTTGTTCTTGTATAATTGTTCCTATGTGTATATGTATGTATGTATGTATGTATGGTTTTTAATAAATATCTATGCATTACGTCATGTTTATCTATATATATATACCAAGTAATATATATGTATATACTATGTTTCTTTATTAGTGTATGTTTATATATTATAAAAAATAGTTACGTATATGTCTTTATGTACCTTATGTATGTATACAATATTATATCCATAATTTTTTATATTATATTTATCATATTTCTTATATATATAATGCGTAACATACATTATTATGTATTTTATTAATTTTTATATTTTTGTATAGTATTCTATTTAATCACTATATAAATAATACCTATTTTTTTGTAAAAATAACATATAAACTATTAACTTTAAATATATCTAGATTTTTTTGATAAGTATAACTATTAAATATCTTGCCTTAATTATTTTTAGTTAGATTAATATTTATGAATGTTATATTAGCATTTTATTATGTTAGTATTTATTTATTTATATTTTTATCACATTGTATTTATTTATGTTTGTCATGTTTTAAGTTGCATTTCGATATATATTTTGTCAATGCGGTGCCCTTTTATCCGAGCGTAAACGGGGTCAGTATCAGGCGTAGTGATGGTGGTTGGGCGTTTACTCTCGGATATGGGGGCCTTTAAAATTTACTCGCACTTATGACCAAATTTTAATTTAATCGTCACTTTAACTCGGAAAGTTTAATATTAATAAAGCGATAATTATTAAAGTATCAACTTTAGGCGATGTGGGGTGTTAATCTTTCCTCATCTGTAACCGACTCCCGAACTCAACATTTTTAAAATCTCTGGTTTTATGGTGTCCGGCCTACCTAAGTGGCAGGTGGCGACTCCATTCTTTTATAAAACATGGTTTTCTTAAATTTTGCGGAATAAATATTTAATACCCGAAAAGACCCTAAACACCTTAAAACCTCATTTTTTTAGATCGCTACAAGACCCATTATGGAGGCGACTCTCCCAACCCAATTTTTCTATTCACAACGTCAAGATTCGAACTCCTGTCTTTGCTTAAAAGATCTAGTGCTTCATCCCACTAAATCAGCTGGTTGTTGGTAAGACATAGAAGCTTTAATATTTGAGTCAATTTACTTTATTTAAAGGTTATTCTATTTTTATTAATTTTTGGGCGGAAATTTATTAACACGATGTAAAGATAAAATAAAAACTAATCAAAGTTACAAAATCTTCAACTTCTGCACGAAAAAAATTATAAACACTCCAAGTACAACATATCTTCTCAAGTCTCTTAATTATAAACACCAACTTTATATCATCTTTATATAACATATTACTAAATCACCGAGAAATCTAGTTCATTAAGAGTCCTTACCTACTAGCGAACATCTTGCATTAAATATATTTAAGAATCAAATAATTTTAACTTTATTGCGAGTTGTTTATCGCTAATTTACTAATAATTTTCATCGTTTTGACTCAAAATAAAATATTAGGGGTTAAATTGATCCAAAAATAGAATAAGTGTCAAACGACTATTCAATCAAACGTTAGTGTTTTGGCTTTATGCCTTTACCGATCAATGCTCGAACTAAACTTGACAAAACATATAAGAACGTGACAGAAATTTATTAATTGGCCTAGTAAATTCATGGATATTCATCTATTATTCATGTAGGTTCAAAGTTTGACGTTTGTCTTAAGAATATTATTATAATATCATTGAATAAAAAAATTTAAAGAAAAGAACATACGATCTTAGCACTGTGTCCAGGAAAAAAATTTTAAGTTTGACATTTGTCTTGAGAATATTATTATAATATTCAAAAATTCATGGATATTCATCTATTTATTTCAGGCCCTCTTAATAGCCTCGTTAATGGAAATTACTAACCTGTCTAGGAAACTGGAATCAAACAAATGAATTCCGCGTAAATAGAAACGGCTGGGCGGGGTACATGTGGATATTAGAAGTGTTTATATTCAGGTATCCGAATTTTTGGATATCAAATTGTCGGCCTATGATTCGGCCCATAAAAATTGAGTACCTGTAAATTAGGTACACGTAAAATTTGGGTACCCGATCTATTTATTTTTAAAATATATTAAAAATATAGAAAACACAAAATTTCATGATATATATTTCAAACACAAAAAATTATTGATTTGAGGTTAGTTTCAAAGGATAAATATTTGGATATATATATTAAAGTTTATTGACAAAAGAAGGTATTAAAAATATTAATTTAGATTAAGATTTTTTCTTTCAAATCTCATATTAACAAATTAATATAAATATTTTTGAAAAATTAAAACTTAAAAGTACATAATACAAATATAAAAAGAAGTTAGGGATTTAAAATTAGTTTTAGGAAAAAAATAGTAAGAAACATAAAACAAAAATAGAACTTAAATTTTAAAATATATAAGTATTAAAATTATCGGGCCGAGTCGGGTGCCCGGTTACAAAAAAATCGGCCCTGACCCAGCTCGACTACCTAGGATCGACGGGTCGGGTAATTCAGGCCGGGTATTTTTGAGCACCCCTAGCGGATACCCCCTCTCTATACCTATACCCACTTAAAATTTTTATATCCAGCACTTACCCATCACCCACGGCGGATACTATTTTTTAAATTCACACCCGCCCAAGTGGGTATATTCTCAAATCCACCCCACCCCCACTACCTAACCGAGTGCCCACCACCCAACCTGTATCCACCTGTACTCACTTGTCAAACAACCATTAATATCGAATTATGTAAAAATAAACTATAAACTTGTGTAAAGAAGGGTACAACTTCACATATTTTATTGATCGACCAAGTGCATATATATAATATATTTACACATATATAAATTTAACTATTTCTAACTAACTAACTAACTACAACTAATTTAACTAAATCACATTTATGCCTGTATAAATTTTATTTAACTACATCTAACTAATTAATGGCGGTAGATAATTATAAAGAATATTTATACCCTAAGATTTGGTTAAATTCTAAGGCGCACCCTTTAAAATTTTGGGGTTTACAAAATAAGTTGTGAACTTATTGCTAAATTCATAATGGTCCAAAATTCATATGGTGATTGATTAGTGGGCGGGACGAGAGAATGAGGGTGAATATGGTTCGGGTAAGGTCTCAAATTAATTACCTACCCACTACACACGACGGATATAATTTTTTACATCCACACTTGTCTATTACCTACCAAACTCATACCCATTTTTGTTCTAACTAAAATGGAGAAGTTGTAAAATCTACAAAATTATACTCGTCCGCCATCTCTAATTGAGAGTAGGCGGAAAAATTTTGCAGAGAGAAATGCTTAACAGAGAGCGCGGGAAAGGCCAGGCCTTTTCTTTTCCTTTTGAATTCAGGGCCAGCCCACCATTACAAATATGTAGAAAAGCAAATATATGCAATAGTTTTGAATTAAAAGTAATCATTATTATTGTATAAATGACAAAAAAAGATAGAGATAATTTGGAATGAAAAAAGGGTTTTTTGTTTATTTTTATGTTGGTGTTTCATTTGGTTTTACCTTTTGTTTGATTTGGTCGAAATTATCTCGTATTTTTTCTGTAAATACTATTATGAGTAGAGGTGAAAATTGGGTGGAAATATTCGAAAATTATGGGAATCCGAACTGACGAGATGAGAAATAATCAAAATCTTCACTCACTGGATGAGGATGGGAAAAGTTTAATCACTGAAGCTCAAACGGGGATGGGGTCAAGAATTGTTATATCCGAACTGTGAGATAACCGAACTGTAACCGTATGAATAATCGTGAGGATCCCAAAAAACATCCGTAAGGATCCTGATATTTTACAAAATTTACAAAAAATATAACTTATATATATACATATACCCATAATATATATCTTAATAAAGAATCTAACTATATTATTATCGTTTTTTTCTCAACATGTTTCGATATTAGTTTTTAGATATAAGCTAAAATCATCGTCTAAATCTTCCCCAATACAACACCCTTTCAAACTTTATCATCTCGTAATTGTTTCAATCGAAGCATCCAAACTTTATATTTTGAATTGAATTGACAATTTATTTTGGTAGGTAAAATAGTAATTTTATTTAATTTTTTTGAGATGAGGATTCTTCGAAAATTGTGAGGATCCGCGCAGGGAGAGTATGAGGATGAAAAAATCTTGAATCATTTAATGAGATTTCCCGAAATCGTAACCGCGAGTGTTGGAATAAAGTGAGAAATACAAAACCGTTCCCATCCCAACCGATTTTACCCTTAATTATGGGTATTCTTTCTCTCTGATTAGGTTTAGGATTATTTAATGAAGCTTACGGTAGCATTCTCTTATTAATAGAAGAAAGGGATTTCATAAAATTATTAATCTAATCGTGTTTTATAACAATTCTTATTTATTACGATGTGCATATTTAATAATCGTGATCTTACATATACCCGTAACTTAAAAAAGTTAACCAAAATGATTTTATCTAATTTAGGTTGTTTTCTGAATCCAACGGTCTAGACTAAACCTAGAATAAAGCAATAAACGGCATGTAATCAATTGCAGACCGTTGATCTCCTATTATAAAGGTATTCCGAGTTTAAAACATTAAATTTCAGTTAAAACGTATCTTTCTATAATTGTCCCACATTTAAACTTCGAACACCATCTCCAATCCAACGCTCCGAAATCACCCGCGAAACTCAACGGCGGATCCGCCAATACCCGAAATTATTCGACATTTAACCGCTATTACGTTGGGGGCTTTTGCAAAGCTAGAGTGCCGTTTGAGGTTCAAAACCTTTCCACCACGTCACCCCTTACGTCAACTTTACGACCGTTAACCCACAGCACTTTGAAAAGCCGGGAAAGAAGACAACGAAAAAATAAAACGTTAATTCTCCAATAACGGAAGTTAACGGAGACGTCGGTGATGATATATTCGTTATAATAATCCTTGATCTTTCTTATATATAAATATAAAATTTCTGTGTTTTCCTCCTTTAGATTCAACGGGCGAGGATTTTTTTCGAAACGGAGTTCGAGTTCCTTCGAACAAAGACCCCTTTTTTTGTCTCGAAAAAGGATTGTTCTTAGAGGAGCTGTAGCTTGATTCCCGCCACTCAGGTAGGTTTATGTTCTTGAATCATAATTCTTTTGTTTTGATTTTTCTTTTATATTTACTGTTATAATCATTTTTCTTAAACCTCAAGCACATTTGATTCGTGAAAATTTTATAGGGTTTTTAGTTTTTTTCGGGGCTTAAACCCTAGAATTATGTTTAAGCGATGCGGGATTTTCTTTTCCTTTTTGTTTTTATTATCTGATTAGTTGATTAAGATCTGAGTTGTGTCGGTTTTCTGTGCTTGTCGGTGCCGGGGATTTGGTTAAAAGATGGGGTTTTTGAGGATTTGAAACGGTCATGTATCAGTTATTAAAGGTTTTTTCCTTTGTTGTTTTTGATATTATTGTAGAAAGTGATGGCTGAATTAAGGATAGAGGAAAGTTTTCTTCAGAACAAGCAATTAACCGCCGCCTCAAGTTCTCCTATATCTGAAGGCGGTGACAATGCAGTTGTAAAGTCCTCAGGCGTATCTAGTCCAGCACCAACATCACCAAGTCACCGGTATTGTCTCGGAATAACAAATTTTGCTCTAATTGTTTGGATTCTGCTGATTTTGCTTTTATTTTTTCACACTTATGCTTCTCTGTTTTGGTCGAGTTTATGATTGCTAATTGCATTGGATACCGATTCACCAGCACAGTTTTTTGAGTATTTGTTTCTAGTACTCAAACTTGCTTTTAACAAATTGCATTGGATTTTAATGTTTTGAAAAATGTTTCAACCAGCTGGGAGTAATTGTATTGTTATACTGAATTTGCAGGAGAACTACTGGCCCTATTAGGCGAGCAAAAGGTGGCTGGACGCCGGAAGAGGTGAAACATGTTTTCCCTCTGTATTTGAATTAATTTATATACTAATTATGGTCTAGGTAAAATGTTTGTTTTTGTTTATATTCTACCAATGGTTTGAAAACCATTTAGAAGACAACCCAGGTGAGATGTTTCATGGATTGTAGAACAATTGAAGTTTCATTAATTGTTTGCTCTTGTTCATTCTTTTGAGCTGCTGCCTTTTTTTAACTATTTTTTCTGTTTTTATTGATTCCAGGATGAGACGTTAAGGAAAGCTGTTGCAGCTTTTAAGGGAAAAAGTTGGAAAAAAATAGGTTTTCTTCATTCCTTGGAAATTTCGTATTTGTTACTCGTGCTGTAATTTTTGCTGCTCTTGCCAATAGATTGGGTTTTTTAGCTAGAAGGTTACTGCATCCTATCTTGTTGTCTGACAAAAAGTAAACTTAAGGCCATAGAGAATGGATAAAAATCATCATCTCGGCCTTTCCATTTGTTACAATATGGTATCTGCTTTCATGTAACTGGTCTTAATATTTGCATTTGGTGCAGCTAATTTTTTTCCAAATAGATCAGAAGTGCAATGCCTACATAGATGGCAGAAAGTCTTGAATCCCAATCTTGTTAAAGGACCTTGGACTCTAGAGGTATGGCATTTTAGCCTCTTTCTTTTACACTATCCATGTTTTTGCAGTTCGTAAAACAAGTTTTAATCTACCCATATTGCTTTTTCCCCAGGAGGATGATAAAATTTTTGAACTTGTATCGAAGTATGGGCCCACAAAATGGTCTGTTATTGCAAAATCTTTGCCTGGACGGATAGGGAAACAATGCCGTGAGAGGTAGTAATTTAAATTTTGCCTCCTTTCATTTGCATTCCTTGAGATTCCTTAAAACTTCTAGATGTTTAAATGTTGGTATGATTTTCCCACCTTGATTGCATGCCTTATATTTTATTTGTATGTTAAAGTAAATTATGTACCAAAGTTTATTAATGAAGTTTCGTACAGTGAGGCTATTGGTATTGTTTTTTTTTTAATAATGCATGTTGGTGTCCTAATCTATTCACGTAAAGAAATGGATGGTTGATTATCCCATGCTTTATCAATGTTCTGCAGATGGCACAATCATTTGAATCCTGATATAAAGAAAGATGCTTGGACGTTAGAGGAGGAATTGGCCCTTATGAATGCACATCGGACATATGGGAACAAGTGGGCTGAAATTGCTAAAGCTTTACCCGGAAGGTATCGTTCTTTTTAGTTTGTAACACATGGTGCATAGTTTGTGTTCCAATGCTTAGCCAACATATTTGATCAAAGAGATGTTAGTATATCATTTTTAAATGCCATTGAAGTGTTTGCATGTTGGCTTTAGCTTATGGTGGATTCTGTTTATACAGGACTGATAATGCAATAAAGAATCATTGGAATAGTTCCTTGAAGAAGAAGTTAGATTTCTATTTGGCTACGGGGAAGCTTCCACAAGTTTCGAAGAATGGTCTCCAAAACGGGACTAAGGATATAAAAACGCCTACTATAAAAACATTCCTAATTTGTTCGGAAAAAACAACAAATACATGTAAGTTAGAGGAAGATGGGAAAGACCAGTTGGAGTCCTCTGCTCCAGTTCAATATATGGTTACTTCATCAAGTGTTGTTCCGAATGACTCTGCTGATACAGAAAGTACAGAGTGCAAGGCCCGGGATGTAAATCCGTGTTGCTGTGACTCAGAGTCAGGGGAGAAGTTCGTGAATCACGGAATGAGCTATCAAATTGTTGAAGACAAAGTTCTTGAGACACAGGTAGAAGTTGATACTCCAACTTGTGGTTCTTTATGTTGTGATGAATCACCTAGATTACGACGTGGTACTTCATTAGATTCAGGTATTTTAATGAAAGACGTGCAGCAGGAATGGACTTCTCCTATTACATCACCGATTAGTTTCTTCACTCCGCCTTGTGTGAAGGGCAATGTTTTTAGTACACACAGTCCTGAATATATTCTTAGAATTGCTGCAAAGACCTTCCCAAATACACCTTCTATATTTCAAAAGAGAAAGTCCATAGCCAAGTTGCTTATGCTTCCTAATAAAATAGGAAAATCGAATGAGGATGCTGTCAAGGATACGGTTCAAGTATCTGGTGAACTGGAAAGAACTGAAAATAGTATGCGGTCTCAATTTCATGATGGAGATTCATGTGAGAGTCCTGCTTGTCAAGGCAATAGCAACACTGGGCCTAATTGTAAAACTTTTAATGCATCTCCTCCATACCGGTTAAGATCTAAAAGAACTGCTGCTTTTAAGTCGGTGGAGAGACAACGCGAGTTAACATTCAATAAAGAGAGGCATGAAGAAGGTAGGACAATAGCTTCGGATTTATCATTGAACGGAAGCTCTCCCGTTGAAGATAGCTTGAATACGAAAAGGAGGGGAGTCACATAGATAACTGTAAGTATGGTGTCGCATTTCGAATTTTATAGCGTGTTGTGTTCATGTTTTTCCATTGTGGTTTTCTACATTGATGATCAGTCGGTTGAGTTCATGCTTACCAATTAGGCATAGAATCG
This sequence comes from Hibiscus mutabilis, assembly GCA_019671005.1. Lineage (NCBI taxonomy): Eukaryota > Viridiplantae > Streptophyta > Magnoliopsida > Malvales > Malvaceae > Hibiscus > Hibiscus mutabilis. The sequence continues at coordinate 66,474,089 of CM033719.1, read as the reverse complement.
TGATAAACATGATCATTATCGAAACTTTGTAATCACACCATATGCATAGAATCATGTTTCTGTATCAAGTAGCTTGTTACTGTCTTAATAGGGTGGGAGAAATGTTCTCTTGACGTTGGCTCTCTGTTTCCCGAGCAATGGCATCCATCCGAACCGAGGATCGTCCCAGCAGACGTAGAAAATTGGCGAAGTCGTAATATCCTTTATAAAAGGGGCACACCTTCAATGGCATTGCTCGACTATCTTGCAGATATGGTAATCTGACACTAGTGATGGTATCAAGACCTACATCAACCCTATCATGGGCAAAAATCCTACGGCTGCAGATTTCCAGCCTGTGACTCGATATCTTGTACACAGACTCCAAATAGAATGTTTTTAAGCCTGAGATAGAGAGGTGAGAGATTGAAGAGGGATTTGAGTATAATTGCGTCTTTGGGGATAAAAATAAAATTTATCGGCGGATTGAGTTTAACACAATTGACATGGTTCTTAGTACAATATAAAAAATATAAGAAAGATGTAACATCAACCGTGCTTAAGAGCTCAATATCCTTCTCTTTATAGATGAAGAAGGATTTGAGTTGTATAAGCATTGTATTAAAATTATATGATTAAAAATAAAACATAAAATAAAATTTACCAAGAGCATGTCTTTTTTTGGTTTAATCACTAGTATTCGACTCATTTGTCAATTAATCTGGATTAAGTTTTGTAGAGGTAGGGGTGTAAATGAAGCGAGCCTGAACGAACAAGACTATATTCGTATCCGTTTGTTTATTTTTAAAGGGGTTCATGTTGGGTTTGTGTTCGTTTAAATTTTTAATATTGTATTTGTGTTCGTTTATTTATTTTTGAAGCTGTTCGTGTTCGTTTGTTTAGTGTTCACGAACGTGTTCATTCAAGTGTTCATGAACGTGTTCGCGAATGTGTTCGTTTAAGTGTTAGCGAGCGTGCTCGTTTAAATGTTCAGAGACGTGTTCATTTAGTGTTTGAACATGTTCGTTTATATATTAATAAATGTTAACTAAATTACAATAAATAAATTAAACAAAAGCAACAAAATAAAACTTACATGTCAACATGAACTTATATAACATCCTTAGCAACAACAAAAAGTAGTATTTAGATACATCCACAAGCATTTTCATCCTATAAATGAGCTTATAAGCGAGTTTGTTCATAAACATAAATGAACTGAACACACCTTTGTTCGTGTTCGTTCGTTTATTAAACGAACATAAAATAATTGTCCATACATGTTTATTTAGCTTAATAAACGAACATAAACAAACGTTATACGAACGGTTTGTCGAACGCTATGTTCGTTTACACCCCTATGTAGAGGTCTGAACAACCATCCCAACCCAATTAAACATAGCGTCTCATCTCATTAAACCAATTGATTGTTTGTAAAATCATGTCTTTTTAATGCACAATAAAAGATATAAACTTATTACCAACAAGTGTTGGTGTACTAAGGCACATTGCACTCCCAAAGAGAGGACATGGGTTCTAACCTTGGAGATAACATTGTTGGGAAGGGCAACCTCGCACCTCGAACATAAACCATAAAACGGATATATGTATTAAAAAAATATAAACTTATTAATAACATTCTTCTTTCTCATGTATTAGGCTTGTTAATTGGACGGTTTATTTTTGGTTTTAAGAATTTTGGGTCAATTTCTTATATCACTTTACATACTTGTTTAATTTAGTTGGATTGTTTCGTTTTAATTTTTTGGGGGTTAAATTTTGGATTTCAAATCATTGCTAGTTCATAGTGATTTGGATTCAAGCTATTTAAGTTAATTTGAATTATTTGTTTGAACTTTGTCACCAAATTATTATCCTCTTTCAAAAAAAAAATGTCTAATTGACTTTATATTCCACGACTTTTTTCACCTCTAGGACGTGACATTCTTTAAACTAAAAGTAGTTCCAATTTGGTCTATTTTCTTACTCGAGCCAATTTATATTAATTTGATTAAGATACAAATGAAACAAGCTAGAGTATTATTGACATTAATTAAAATGAATTAAATCAATTCAAATTGAGTTTTCAGATCCACAAGTCCCCGTCACTACTGAAAAATTATTTAAAAAAAATAATACCATTTTTGGGTTATCTAAAAGACCGTATTTCATAATCAAATCCAATGGAATACATGTTGAACAAGAATGCTTTAAAAAAAAATTAGAAGTTGGACAATACAAGTCTCTTCGCATTGAATTATAGCCAAAGGGGAACCAAAGTAGATCCTTGGTTGAAAATTTCCCGAGGCTCGTGAACTTCCCGAACTTGGTCAACTAAGGCATTTTGTGGTTGATACCGATCACAATCACAACCACCCTTCCTCTGAAAGTGCAATATGTCTGTTTCTATAACATAACACTTGTTACTAACCAATATTGTGTCTGCTTCAACCACAAGATACCAAAATATATAATTGTTACAAACTTTGACAATAAAAAGCATGTGCTTTACCTCTTCACCAAAAGCATCCAAATATGGAGAAGGCCAAGGAGCTTGACGTCCGCATCTTTGTAGCAGGATCGTTGTTTTCTGTTAGAACAAAAAAGACTATTAGCCACTTTCGAGAAATATTGGGTGAAAGTTCCAAGCAAAAACTAGGAGATATATACCCTTATCAACAGAAATACACCAACACCAGCAGCACAGTTCATTGCATGAGCCGTGCATCCACTCTCCCTAAAGGAAAATATTAAAGAAAAAGTTCAGTACTTTAGATTTACTAAAGAATCTTCACAATCAAAATACCAGAGAATCATGGATACATGCACATATTAAGCAAAAAATCAGCAAAAGAAAAGGGCGTTGAACATTATCCTGCAACATGATTTCCAATTGGGAGAGCATAATCTACCACAGAAAAGGCATAATGCAGGCTCAACAAGTGTAGCTTTGCAGTCAGGGCAAGACTGCTTTACATACCCGTTGAAACGCATATATTCTCATGAATGAAGATATTCTCGAAAGAGGAACAATATCTACATGTCTAAGAATGGATTTTGGAACAAACATTTGTAATAGGTCTTGATAAACATTGTAATCACTCATTTTTATCCGGTGTATAAATATTATATTAATCTATGTTAGTTTAATAGTCAATATATTGTTATTGCGGGCATGCATATTGTACGTATTATGTATGTGTATGTTTATTATAGTATATGTGTGTCATATGTATGTGTATTTTATATGTGTGCATTTTGTGTGTGACAGTATATGCATGTATGTTCGTATATGATATTAATTAAAAATGTGTTATATGTCAATATTCGTATGTATGCTTGTACGTGGGTATATTATATGCGCATGCATGGTTGTCATTATTATTATTATTATTATTATTATTATTATTATTATTATTATTAACATCATTATTAATACTATTATTGGGTTGTGTAAAAACATAATTTAAATAAAATAGAACCCAAATTGTATTTAAATCCAAAAATACTAAATAGTCCAGTCCATATTATTACATAGCCCGAAATTATAAGATTCCATGGCCCATTTTTTGGCTTGAACCCAAGTCCAAAAACCTTATTATCTAACCTAATATTTTCTAACTTATGCGCAACCCAATCTGGGCCTTCAGATCAAATTTTGATCTAACGCTCTAGATCGAACGAGAACACCCGCCAGCTGGCCGCGTGAAGCCCACGCGCGGGCCGTTAGACTTCCAGGCGCGCGTGACACGCACGCTCAAGGCTCTTCGGATACCAAGATGCCGCGTGGCTTCATCTCGCGCAGTCTCACCCTCCCCAGATTCAATCTCGATCGTCCAGTTGCCAAACGACTTCAGTCGTTGGATCATATCTGATCCAACGGCCGAAGTTAAATCTGCCCAGAATGGCTCTCTCCACGCTGGCACCACTCCGTCGTACCACCAGCTCAACCACAGCGCTCAGAGAACGTACAAAACTCCAAAAAATGGATTATCAATACCCAAATCAAATCAAACGTGTTTTTATGTTTTATTTTCTACCAAAACACAGTTCAGGGCAGGATATGTAAACAAACCAAAATATGTAAGAGATCAGTTGTCAAGTTCCAAAAAAGAAAAAAAAGCAAGAAATAACACAAAGAAATTTCTTAGTGGTAACTTTCTGGTTATTTTCTCTCCTCCCTTCCTCATCTCATGCATGCATAGAAAAAAATAATAAAGCAAAAAAGGGTTTACCTGGGTTGGTTCCTCCTCTGACCGGCGATAATCCCTTTGCGGTGAGCCGACAAGAGGGATTGTTTTTGATCACATTTTTTAAAGAAAAATAAAAGAGGGTTTTTGAGTTCGTTTTTTTAGATCTAAAAAAGGGGTGAAAAGGGTTTTTTTTATTTCCAATGGTCGTGGTCGATGAGGGATTGAGTTGGCCGTGACAGCCGGGACTTACCCGAGACCGGTGTTTCACGGCGGCCAGGGAAGGGTTCTGCTCAAATGGGGTGGTTCTTATTTCTAGGATTTTAGAGGAAAAATGGGGCTTTATCGAAGGTAAAAAAAATGAAGGAAAAAAGGAATTAAGGGGGCCGACTATTGGTTTTATACAGGGGAAATAAAAAGAAAATGGGTAAATATCATCATAAAGCCCCCGTGTTTTGGGAATTTTCACTTCGGGTCTGCCCCTTAGGTTATTTGCAACCGCAGTCCCTCTCTCTTTTCAAAAATTTTCAATCCAACCCCAAATTTTAAACGAATCAGTTTCAAAGTGGTAAAATTTCCCCTTTAGTCATTTCGCGTTTTGTTTTTTTGCATTTCAAGCTTGCCCTTTGGTAATATTGCATATATGGTCCTTTCAAGTTCTTTCCAGTTTTTAAATAAGTCCGTAAATCATATTTTTCTTGTCTTTTAATTTTTGTTCTTTCTGTTTCCTTATTTTTAATATCAGCCTTTTTTCCATTTCCCTTTTTAAATATTTATGTTTTATTTTTGTGTTCTCAATAGCTTTAAATTGCTCAACATGATTCATATGTATTTCCTATGTCATGTTTAAATATTTATTATTATGATTTTATTTTGGATTTAGTGGCTTTGTTGTGCAAGTGTTATATATATGTTCTAAGTTTAGTGTGCATACCATTTTGTAATTTTTTTTGTGTTTTTTGGTTGGAATATACTCATTTTCATATCATGATTACCATGTTAATTTATCACTTAACCTTTTGTCCATGTTGCATAAATGGGATTTATCAACCGGTCATGTTTAGTTTAGCTATTTATCATGCCTATGTGCCCCTTTATGTTTTATCTTTATCTTGCATCTTAGGTTGTATGTTAGTGTGATGCTTTGTTATGTATAATGCTATGCTTTTTAATTTATGTATACTTAGTGTCACATGTTTAGTATCTAACAAGTCTTTTTGTGTTAGCATGTATTATGTTTTGTTTTCTTTTGCACTATAGGTTGCCTGATTAAGGTGATATGATTTATCATGTATGTCTTTTTATTTTAAGTTGTATCATATGTCAAGTATTGTTTTTTAGAAGCATGTTGCTTAGATTTAATTAGTTTAATATCATGTTACATGTATGTCATGCATTTGTGGCATTTGTGATTGTATAGGTTCAAGCATGTTAGGGTTAATTAATTTAGTCTTAAAAGTATGTTTTTTTGTTCATGCCCATATTTTGTTGTCATTATGATATGTTAGGTTTTATGTCAATGTGTTTAATTATTTTTACTTATTTTGTAATATTCATATTTTATGTTTTAATATCATGTCAATGTAAATTGTATATTTTATATTTTGCTTTTTAAGGTTGCATAATGGAATATAAATTGTCAATGCGGTGCCCTTTTATCCGAGCGTAAACGGGGCCAGTACAGGCGTAGTGATGGTGGTTGGGCGTTTATTCTCGGATAACGGGGCTTTTAAAATTTACTTGCACTTATGACCAAATTTTAATTTAATCATCACTTTAATCCGGAAAGTTTAATATTAATAAAGTGGTAATGATTAAAGTACCAATTTTGGGCAGTGTGGGGGTGCTAATCCTTCCCCATCCGTAACCGACTCCCGAACCCAACAATTTTAAAATCTCTGGTTTTATGGTGTCTGACCTACCTAAGTGGTCGGTGGCAACTCTATTTTTAAATAAAACACATTTTTTTCTTCTAAAAACCCCACGGAAAACATTATTTTCAAAACAAAACAAAATAAAAATACTTTTTAGCGAACTTAAAAAGGGACATCGCTACAAATGGCGACTCCACTGGGGACATAATTTTTGTTTTTCAAAAAACAAAATAAGAGTCAAGCTTTTTAAAATAATTACCGCTTTACTAATATTGGAAGTTCCGGATTAAAGTAACATTCGGTTATAATTGCGCTTTTATTTTAACGCATTTAAAACTTGGCATATAAACCCGTCCTTTTTAAGTGGAGGGGAACGCTAATGCTTTCGTGAGGATATCGTTCCTCCGTATGGGCCTAGCAAGTACCTTCGGGGCCTTATGCTTTCGTAAGGATATCGTTCCTTCGTATGGGCATAAGAGAATGGGTCCCCCTAAATTGAACCCGATTGAAATGAGCCTATAATGGGTGATGATCGAGGGCCTTGCTACTCTTAGTAGAGGACAGCAAGGACAATTCAAGTACCTCCTAGAACCAACACTGCATGTAGAGAACATATAGAAACCCACCCCTTAGAGCCATGCGGATAACCTAGGTATTTTAGACGAGATGTAAATAGGGTTGTTTTGTTTGTTTATCGTATTTAATTTGCCCTTTTATTTATGTATTTATTTATTTTATCCGGTACTGACTCGTTTTCTTTTTGTTTTGCTTTGTTTTTGCATACATCATTGTATTTGCATTACATAAAAGTACTGGATCAAGTGGTTTGCCCGATCAGAAAAATCTTTCATCATGGGAAAAAAGGTATCTTAAGAAGGAAGAGCTCAACTTATCCGTCAGGCATTGGTCAGAAGTCAATCAGAGGGCCCAAGGGAACAGTTTGCCGAGCGAGCGCACAATGGCAGGGTATACCTACGTGAGCCTTTAACAGAATGACTTATGGGATCTTCAGAGGATTTGGAAAGGATGAGACCGAAGACTACAAGACTTATTCTGTGATAGTTATGACGACATAGCACAGTTGTTGTACGTTCGGGTCAACCAACCTTTACTCCGAGCCATCTTCCAGTTCTGGAACCCTACTTTTTGATTATTTACTTTCAATGGGCAATACATGATGCCTACGGTAGATGAGTATGCTGCCTTATTTAATTAGAAGAATCTCCAAAAAGATTGGATCTATACGAAACCATTGAAGAACCAGAATTACACTTTGAAGCTCAAAACATTTACTGGAATAAGCGACGATTGGGTTAATGGATTGATCCAGGTTCGAGGAGACAGCCTAGCCTTTGCTTGGGAGAGTATTCGAGACATCATACCGGCGCACCTGGATGAGGTAAAGAAGATGGACCTATTTGCTTTGGGAATATATAGTTTGGTCATCTTCCCGAGGGTTCTCGAAAACATCGACGTAGCCATTCTAAACCTATTCGAGCGATTGAAGCGAAAGGCGAATCCAGTACCGGTAATCTTAGCTGAAACTTTTATTTCTTTAAATACAAGCTGAAAGCACAAAGAGGGACGGTTCATAGGTTGTGCGCAACTACTACAGGTTTGGATTCAAAGCCATATCTGGAAAACACCAACGAGGGTTTTTACCGGGAATGTCATTCAGAGACTTTTCACCGTTGCGAGAGTATCTAGCGAAGGAATGGAGAGAAGACTTGAAGTGGGAGAAATAGACTCAGATCTTTAAAAATATTCAGGACAAAGACATAGTATGGAGAGTTTCATGGCTCGGTAGGCTTAGTCATTTCTTATACAGCTGCGACGACTATGACTGGTTGATGATGTTAGGACTTTATGGTGGGATTGCTTGTGCTCCGCTTTTGGTGTCTCGACAATTCAGGTCGCGTCAATTCGTTCTCGTCACCGCTGGTTTAAGTCGAAGTGAGTTCCTGTTCAAGGGTGAGTTCAGAGCAAAGGTTCAGACCATCATGAGAGCCTGTGATCACTGCTATCGAATCAGAGTAGAAGGAGATGTCAAGCCCATGGTCACCCCAGATTACGATCTTTGGGGGCGCTTAAGGGTTAACGACAGTATTCCATAACCCGACCAAGGACCAACCATATCACTCGAAGAGCATATGAGGATAGTACCGCCAGAGGCTGATATTTTGCGAAGTGAACTTGAGGAAGTTAAGAAGAAGATGGAGGCTTTACAGACACAGCATATGGATGAACTCTACAAGGCGAGTTCAGAGGTCGACGAACGAGATGAGACCATCAGGCAACTGAAGAAGCTCAATGCAGATTTAAGTGAGAAGAATGCCATTTACCAGAAAGATACTCTACAGCTTCAAGCCAAGGTGCAGAACGTCGGCCGAAGCCAATTCCTTACCGTGGAGAAGGAAAGAATGAATGGTATGCGTCTAGTCGAGGAAGAACGAGAGGTAGGTAAGCGTGCAATTGAGAAGGAGATAGAAAGTTGCAAATTAGCCATCGAAAGTGAAAGACGGTCTTTTAGGGATACCATTAATCAAGAGAAAGAAAGAGCTAGACGAGAGATCGAAAAAGGTAAGCAAGCAATCATCTACGAGAAGGAAAAACTACCGTTTGGAAGAGAAGATCCATGGGAAGCAGGAATAGACTACTAGAGATGCAAAGCTTGTACAACGAAACTATTCAGAGTTTGAATCAGAGTCAATATCATAATACCGAGTTAGAAGGAAGACTGGCAGAGTTAAAACATTCTTTTCATACCTATCATCAAAGGAATAGCTTCATTGAACTAAAAGAGAGGGAACGTTAAATTGGCATGTTACGAGCTCGGGTTGAATCGCTTGAAGTAACTGTTCAGGATTACAGGAAGAGAATTAGGGTATTCGAAGAAGTTGCAGCCGGTGGAGACAACTATTAGCGAAGAAGACTTCGTGATGCTGCCCGGATGATTCAAGACAGAGACCAGTATTACGTGACCCTGATGGTGGACATACAACGAGTTACAAGACATGTGACAGATTTAGCTGCAGAAGCTGAAGCTCTCTGACCTTTCATAACCGCAGATATGGAAGAAGCACCTAGGGTCATCAAGCTGTTTAGGGCTATTGAGAAGTTAGGAAATAGATCTAGGGCTTATGTGTAGAACTCTATTATGTAATCGAGACCCTTTTTTGTAATCTGGACCCTTTAATTCCCATGAAAGTAGTTCAAAAGGGTGATTACCAGCGGAATCAGTACCTTTATTTGCATACATTCTTACATTGCATCATGACATTTGCACCATTATACATGCATTCATTTATTTTGCTATAATATTAATAGTGTAAACATTGTGGCATTGTGAAAGTAAAAGCTAAGCCGCAACCATTCAGCATCCATACTTTACTCGACTTCAAAGTAAGTTAATGGAAGACATAGTAGTCACTTTAGAAAATGGGCAGAAGGATTTGGAAGCTCGTTTCAATGAAGCTAGACAGAGCCTCAATGAGCAGATCGCTCAATCACAAGCTGCGATAGTATCCGACATAACTGCATTGCTAGCAAAAAGCCTGTGGGGAAAAGATAGAAAATGAAGTCGCCTAGGAGCCAGACGGTACCGCATCTCACAACAAGGTTCAACCAACGACGCCAAGTCCGGAAAAAAAGTATATATTGATTCTGTTAGGGTAGTTGCCAGAGCATTCGAAAGCCAGCCCATTGATACAGAAGCCTTCTACGAAAAAGAGGTGCCAGATTTAAATTTGGTTGAGAAAATTCGAACTGAGGTAGAAAAGAAGTGGGAAGAAAGATTTCGTCTTATGGAAGAAAGATTCAGAACGCTGCAAGCTACAGACGAACCGGGGATGAGGCCAGTGATCTAAGCCTGGTATCTAACCTTGTTCTACCACCAAAATTCAAAACTCCGGAGTTCGACAAGTACGATGGAACTTTATGCCCTTTCGCACATGTGACCATGTATTGCCTAAAGATGGCAGCCTATCTCAAGGATGAAAAGCTTTTGATCCATTGTTTCCAGGATAGTCTGACTGGAGCAGCAATCTGGTGGTACACTCAGTTAAGCTGGGCAAACATCAAGACCTGGAATGATCTTTCAAGGGCATTCATCGAACAGTACAAGCACGTGACAGGCATGGCTCTCAGCAAGATCATGTTAGAAAATATGAGGCATAAGTTTAATAAGAGTTTGCGACAATACGCCCAGAGGTGGCGAGAGGTGGCCGCTTAGATCCAACCACCAATTCTTGAGCATGAGATTACGCCTCTATTTATGAATACTCTAAATGGAACATTATTTGATCGCCTCATTAATAATACAACTCAGAACTTCACCGATTTGATCAGGACTGGAGAGTCTCTAGAATTGGCCATCAAGAGTGGAAGGATTGATAGCGGGGAGAGTTCTCGAAAATACAACAAGAAGAATGAGCTAAACACCACGAGTACTTACACTGCTATAATGTGCAAGAAGAAATAGATGGCAACCCTTGGTATTACGACATCTTGCAGTATATCAAGTTTTAAAAGTATCTAAAAAGGGCAAATAAAAATGACCGAAAAACACTAAAAAAGATGGCAACGAGATACGTTCTGGACGGGGAGATTCTATACAAAAAAAGCCATGACCAGACATTGCTGAGATGTATAGATGCTCAGGAGGCGAAAGAAATTGTGGCAGAAGTGCACAATGGTTTGTGTGGAACGCACGCCAACGGTCTGTCCATAGCTCGTAAAATTATGAGAAATGGCTATTTCTGGTCGACCATGGAGGGAGACTGCATCGATTACGCCAGGAAATTTTATAAATTCCAAATATATACTGACAAGATCCACGCTCCTCCGTTACCGTTACACACTATGAACTCGTCGTTGCCTTTTGCAGCATGGGGCATGGATGTTATTGGACAGATTCATCCGAAGGCTTCCAACGGGCACCGTTTTATTTTGGTTGCCATCAATTACTTCACTAAATGGGTGGAGGCAGCATCTTATGCCAACAATACAAGTACGACGATGTGCAAATTCTTGAAGAAAGAGATCATTTACCGATACAATTTACCGAAAATGATAATCACTGATAATGCTTCCAACCTGAACAACAAATTAATGACTGAGGTGTGTAACTAGTTCAAGATAGCACACCATAATTTCACAGTCTACCACCCTAAGATGAATGTGGCAGTGAAAGCGAAAAACAAGAACATAAAGAAAATCATCACAAAGACAACAGACACATACAAAGATTGGCATGAGAAGTTGTCATTTGCTCTGTTCGCTTATCGAACATCTGTTCGCAAATCAACATGGGTAACACCCTATTCTATAGTGTATGGCACAGATGCGGTATTACCTATTAAAGTTAAGATTTCGTCACTCCGGGTTCTGAATAAAATGGAGTTGGAAGAATCAGAGTGGGTGCAAGCTAGGTTTAACCAGTTAAATCTTATAGAAGAAAAGAGGCTGAAGGCCATCTGCCATGGTCAAATGTACCAGAAAAGGATGATGCGAGCATATGATAAGAAGGTGTGCCCAAAAGAATTCCGAGAGGGAGATCTGGTGCTTAAGAAAATCCTCTCAATTCAGAAAGATTCTCGAGGGAAGTGGATACCTAACTGGGAAGGGCCATATGTTGTCAAGAAGGCATTTTCAGGGGGAGCATTGATCTTAACTTAAATGGACAGAGAAGAATTGAAGAGTCCCGTGAATTTCAATTCAGTTAAGAAGTACTATGTTTAAAAAAAGAATAAAAGAAGAAAAAAAGAAGAAAATAAAAATAAAATGATGAAAATGAGGCAAAAAAACTGAAAAGGCATTTCATAAAAAAATATAGAGCTCGAGGTGAAAACCCGAAAAAGGGCGTCTGAAAGCAAATGGAGGATCCGAGCTGAAAACCCGATAAGGGCGGCTCAGATAAATGTTGAGATTGGGTCTCCGGCAAGTAGAGTCATCCCCACAGGTACTAGAAGAAAGAGCTCCAGGCAAAGATTATACTCCGGTTGAAAGGATCACGTATCATTCATACTGTAGATACTTGGGGTTTTGCATTTCATGTTTTGGCTTCCCCTTTTTCTCGTGTTTGCCATGACTTTCTATAAAACTACTCCAAATCCTTAATAAGATCATATTTTTGTGCCTTCCATTCCTTGTCTTTTCATTCATTTTCGTAAACATCTTGCAAACAAGTTAATATAGACTTATGATAAGCAAAAGATTTCTGAGCATTACCATGATCTAACCCTGATAATGCAGGCGATTAGAGAACATAATTAACTTTGATCTCGAGCTTCCCACATAATGTATGTTGAGACACAACGAGTTGAAGACTTAGAATATTAGAATGAGATAACCAATGTAATGCACCACTCATACCTGCCTGGGGAAGTTTTTAAGATGACAATGGAGGTCTCCCAGGTGAAAACCCGAAAAGGCAGCTAAAAAGCTCTAAAGTGAAAACCTAAAAGGGCACTTTAGGAACCAAAAACTCATAAAAGAATGTTTGTAAAGGTTGAACCCGACAGTGAAATGATGGTACCTTCACCAGAAGAAGAAAAGGAAGCAAGGTAGAGAGTGGAGATTGACTGACTGCGGAAGCAAATGCATCAGAATATTGACATTCATGCATCATGAATAGTTAGGCCTCCCTAGGATTAGGAACATGCTAACTCATAACATTTTGTCCATTTTAAACAGGTACTTGCAGATTGCCATTGACTTTTGATCCGCCTCTTAGCAGTGAAGAGGTGGATTTATTTAAAGAAAGATTTCGGCAGCCTTAGTAACGTGAGTCCAGGAAGACAGGTAGCCATTTTCGGCATGAATTCCCAAATTTGAAGAAAGATATCGGCAGCCTTAGTAGCATGAGTTTAGAAAGATCGGTAGCCGTTTTGGTGTGAATCCCAAATGCAAGGATAAAGTTTCTATATGGGAAGGGCCTATATTTTCAAACACTCGCAGCGAGAGGTTCTATATAGGAAGAACCCGTAGCTCCGAAATTTCAGAAGCTAAAAGTTATATATAGGAAGGACTTGTGGCTCCAGGGTTGAAAACTAGCAGTTCACTAAAAGTTCTATATAGGAAGGACTTGTGGCTCCAGGGTTTGAAGACTAGCAGTTCTATATAGGAAGAACTCCCAGTCAAAAAATCCATCCGTGATGCAGAGGGTTTTATATAGAAAGACCCATCGCGTTGAAGGCGAAGAGTTCTATATAGGAAGGACTCCGAGCTTTACCGTCTCAGAGTGAAAAGTTCTATATATGAGGGACTCGTAACTCGAGGTTTCAAAGTGAAAGGTTCTATATAGGAAAAGCCTGTAGCTCCAAGATCAGAATGTGAAGAAGTTTTATATGGGAAGAGCTTACGAGCCCGAAGATCTAGCCGAAGAAAAACGGAGAGTTCCAGAAGAACACGTGATTCCAAAGATACAAACAGGGAAGTCGGATAAAAATGAGTGTTTATAATCTTTGCTTTGTTCCCGTTCCACGTGAACAAGCAAAGAGGTGCAACTGTAATCACTCATTTTTATCCGGTGTATGAATACTATATTAATCTATGTTAGTTTAATAGTCAATATATTGTTATTGCAGGCATGCATATTGTACGTATTATGTATATGTATTATGTGTATGACGGTATATGCATGTATGTTCGTATATGATATTAATTAAAAATGTGTTATATGTCAATATTCGTATGTATGCTTGTACGTGGGTATATTATATGTGCATGCATGGTTGTCATTATTATTATTATTATTAACATCATTATTAATACTATTATTGGGCTGTGTAAAAACATAATTTAAAAAAAATAAAACCCAAATTGTATTTAAATCAAAAAATACTAAATAGTCCAGTCCATATTATTACATAGCCCAAAATTATAAGATTACATGGCCCATTTTTTGCCTGAACCCAAGTCCAAAAATCCTATTATCTAACCTAATCTTTTCTAACTTATGTGCAGCCCAATCTGGGCCGCCAGATCAAATTTTGATCTAACGGTCCAGATCGAAGGAGAACACCCGCCAGCTGGCCGCATGAAGCCCACGCGCAGGCCGTTAGACTTCCACACGTGCGTGATATACACGGTCAAGTCTCTTCGGATACCAAGATGCCACGTGGCTTCATCTCACGTAGTCTCACCCTCCCCAAATTCAATCTCGACTGTCCAGTTACCAAACGACTTCAGCCGTTGGATCAGATCTGATCCAACAGCCGAAGTTAAATCTGCCAGAATGGCTCTCTCCACGTCGACACCACTCTGCCGTACCACCAGCTCAACCACAGCGCTTAGATAACGTGGAAAACACCAAAAAATGGATTATCAGTACCCAAATCAAATCAAACGTGTTTTCATGTTTTATTTTCTACCAAAACACAGTTCAGGGCAGGATATGTAAACGAACCAAAATATGTAAAGGATCAGTTGTCAAGTTCCAAAAAAGAAAAAAAAACAAGAAATAACACAAAAAAATTTCTCAGTGGTAACTTTCTGGTTCCTTTCTCTCCTCCTTTCCTCATCTCATACATACATAGAAAAAATAATAAAGCAAAAAGGGTTTTACCTAGGTCGGTTCCTCCTCTGACCGGCGATAATCCCTTTTTGGTGAGCCGGCAAGAGGGACTGTTTTTGATCTCATTTCTTAAAGAAAAATAAAAGAGGGTTTTTGAGTTTGTTATTTTTACATCTAAAAAGGGGGTGAAAGGTTTTTTATTTCTAATGGTCGTGGTCGATGAGGGTTTGAGTTGGCCGTGACGGTAGAGACTCACCCGAGATTGGTGCTTCGCGGCGGCCGGGAAAGGGTTCGGCTCAAATGGGGTGGTTTTTATTTCTGGGATTTCAGAGGAAAAAGGGGGCTTTATCGAAGGTAAAAAATGAAGGAAAAAAGGAATTAAGAGGGTCGGCTATTGGTTTTATAGAGGGGAAATAAAAAGGAAATGGGTAAATATCATCATAAATGCCCCCGTGTTTTGGGAATTTTCACTTCGGGTCTGCCCCTTGGTTATTTGCAACCGCAGTCCCTCTCTCTTTTCAAAATTTTTTAATCCAACCCCCAATTTTAAACGAATCAGTTTCAAAGTGGTAAAATCTCTCCTTTAGTCCTTCCGCATTTTGGTTTTTTGCATTTCAAGCTTGCCCCTTGGTAATATTGCATATATGGTCCTTTCAAGTTCTTTCCAGTTGTTAAATAAGTCCATAAATCATATTTTTCTTGTCTTTTAATTTCTGTTCTTTCTGTTTCCTTATTTTTAATATCAGCCTTTTTTCTATTTCCCTTTTTAAATATTTATGTTTTTATTTTTGTGTTCTCAATAGCTTTAAATTGCTCAACATGATTCATGTGTATTTCCTATGTAATGTTTATATACTTCTTTAGCTGAATATTATTATGATTTTATGTTTGAATTTACGTGGCTTTGTTGTGCAAGTGTTTTATATATATGTTCTAAGTTTAGTGTGCATACCATGTTTGTATGGTTCTTCATATTTTTTTGTGCTTTTTGGTTAGAATATACGTGTATTTATTTACATTTTCATATCATGTGCATTACCATGTTAATTTATCACTTAACCTTTTGTCCATGTTGCATACATGGGATCTATCAACCGGTCAAGTTTAGTTTAGCTATTTATCATGCCTATGTGCCCCTGTATGTTCCATCTTTATCTTGCATCTTAGGTTGTATGTTAGTGTGATGTTTTGTTATGTATAATGCTATGCTTTTTAATTTATGTATACTTAGTGTCGCATGTTTAGTATCTAACAAGTCTTTTTGTGTTAGCATGTATTATGTTTTGTTTTCTTTTGCACTATAGGTTGCTCATTAAGGTGATATGATTTATCATGTATGTCTTTTTATTTTAAGTTGTGTCAACACTGACGAGGAGGCAAGACCGATAGGTGAAAGTTCTGATGTCTGATCCAGCTACAACTCTGACGATGAGGCAAGATCAGAAAACTGACAATTTTTCTCTTTTTTTTCTCTCTTTTTTTTTGTTTCTTTTTTTTCTGCTTTTGTTTCTTTTTTCATATTTTTCATATATTTCTTTTTTCTCATTTTTCTCTTTTTTTTCTTTTTTGATTTTTTCTTACAACATTGATAAAACTTGAAAGTTGGTGAATTTTGACCAAGCTACAACACCGACGAAGAGGCATGGTCTAAAGTTAGTAATGTTGATCCAGCTACAACACCGACGAAGAGGCAAGATCAAGAGTTAGTGAATTTGGCCTAGCTACAACACCGACGAAGAGGCAAGACCGGAAGATTTGATCCAGCTACGACACCGACGAAGAGGCAGGATTGGATAGTTGTTCTTTTTTTGTGATCAAGCCACGACTCTAACGAAGAGGCATGATCAAAATTTGGTTGAAAGCTCATTTTTTCATTTTTTTCATTTTTTGTTTTTTCATTTTCTTTTTCATTTTCTTTTTCTTTTCTTTTTTTTTCTTTTCTTTTTTTTTTTTTTTTTTTTTTTTATTTTTCTATTTTTTTTCCTTTTTCTATTTGTTTTCTAGCTACAACATTAATAAAGAAAACTTGAAAATCAGTAAAGTTGGATCTATCAACGGAGAAACAGAAACATTAACTGGAACCCTACTACACCATCAGCGGATAAGTAGGACAACAACAACTGGGACCTAGCCACTCCATCAGTGGCGGACTGGATCGGATAATGACGACCTGGAACCGACTACACCATTAGCGGAGAGCAGGATCTGAAGGCGACGGGAGCTTGGACCCGGCCACTCTATCAGCGGAGGACCGGATTGGACAATGACGACCTGGAACCGGCTACACCATCAGCGGAGAGCAGGATCTGAAGGCGACGGGAGCTTAGACCCGGCCACTCTATTAGCGGAGGACCGGATTGGACAATGACGACCTGGAACCGGCTACACCATCAACGGAGAGCATGATCTGAGGGCGACGGGAGCTTGGACCCAGCCACTCCATCAGCGGAGGACCGGATTGGACAATGACAACCTAGAACCGGCTACACCATCAACGGAGAGCAAGATCTGAGGGCGACGAAAGCTTAGACCCGGTCACTCCATCAGCGGAGGACTGGATTGGACAATGACGACCTGGAACCGGCTACACCATCAGCGGAGAGCATGATCTGAGGACGACGGGAGCTTGGACCCGGCCACTCCATCAGTGGAGGACTGGATTGGACAATGAGGACCTGGAACCAGCTACACCATCAGCGGAGAGCAGGATCTGAGGACGACGGGAGCTTGGACCCGACCACTCCATCAGTGGAGGGATGGATTGGATAATATGACAACCTGGAACCGACTACACCATCAGCGGAGAGCAGGATCTGAGGACGATGACAGCTTGGACCCGGCCACTCCATCAGCGAATGACTGGTTTGGATAATAACGACCTGGAATCGGCTACACCATCAGCGGAGAGCAGGATCTAAGGACGACAGGAGCTTGTACCTGGCCACTCCATCAGCGGAGGACTGGATTGGATAATGACGACCAAGAACCGACTACACCATCAGCGGAGAGCAGGATCTGAGGGCGACGGAAGCTTAGACCCGGCCACTCCATCAGCGGGGGACTGGATCGGATAATGAAAATTGATAAATTTTCTTTTGATTTTTTCTCATTTTTGATTTTTTCAATTTTTAATTTTTTTTAATTTTTTACTGATTTTTTTTCAACTCTATTTTTTTGATAAATTTTCTTTTTTCTTGAACTATACAAAGAAGTAAGACTCGAGAAAAAAATAGGTTTGGTTGCACCGTCCGCAGAGAAACAAGACCTGAATAAAAATTCGATCTGCTTGGGGAAAGGTTCGGATCTGTTGCACCATCAACGGAGAAACGAGATCTTCAGGATGTCTATATTGTTGCACCATCAGCGGTAAAGCAGAATCTGGAAATTGTTGGCCTATCAACAATGACGAAGGCAAGATCTGGAAAAGTCTACTTCTATTGCTCTACTGGCGGAGAGGTATGACCTAAAAATGAAAAAAAACATTAATCGGTAAATGTTCACAAAATTTGTCATTGTTACCTTTTATTGATGCTTCAACATCCTCTTTATGTTTGGCCTCCTCTAAGCCTAAGGTTGGCTATCGTGTTGTTTCCCCCACGGCTGAGGATGTTCGGTCTCTTTTTAAACATTTTTGTAAGCAAAAATGCATGAATTTTATGCCTAAATGATGGTGACTTCGGTGTATGCACTGAACATAGATGTACGCGAAAATGATGAATGCAACTAAATGCATGAATGTGATATGATTTTTCTGGCCCTCAATGGGATGCCCCTGACTCATCACTGGTCCTGTCAGGATCTTGGTCTTTTGCATATGACGGTGCCCTAACCTCTTCTTGGGTTTGATCATCCATCTGGGTGCATGCCCTAACATTTTGTTCGTTCTTATGCCATCGTCTGAAATTGCTCTTGAAGTTGACACTTTGAGTGCTGATTCTGTTGCCTCCTAAGTTGGGTTCATAAATTGTGTGTTGGTTCATGGCAGCTCATTATTATTATTATTATTATTTGGATTAGGTGCAGTTTTGCAAACTGTGGTCAAGGATGCAAGAGTTTGACTCGGCAATGAATGTTGGACCTTGGCAAAGAATGCCCCTAGACTGAGGCCTTATTAGAGGCATAATGTTTGTAAAAGATGTGGGGGTGCTTTTGGACATGCCCCAAGACCAAACTTTTGTAAGAGGCTTTGTATGGTGCTAGATCGACCATCTTCGTTGTGTTTAATGGGGCAACCCGAGGATTAGTTTTATTATTCTGAAAATGAATGCATGCAAAATGTGTCCTAAATCGATGCAATGCAAAATTAAGATTGTGATGATGTTGTGCAATGATGCAGGTGAAATCAATGCGATGAGAATAAAATGAAACGAGTTAGTACCAAATAAAACGATTAAATAAAACAAATAAAAATAGAGTAATAAAAAATTGTACATAAACAAGAAATAAGGCACCAGAGCCTAAATAGGGTGACCACTAATCGGGCAGAGTTTCGTATGGCTCTAAAGGGTTGGCTCATACGGCTCACTATATGCAGTTTTGGTGCTAAGAGGTACCCGAATTGTCCTTGTTGTCCTCTACTAAGAGTAGCAAGGCCCCCGGTCATCACTCATTATAGGCTCCTTTCAACCGGGTTCAATTCAGGGGGACCCATTCGCTTATACCCATACGAAGGAACGATATTCTCACGAAAGTATAAGGTACTCGAGCCCCGAAGGTACTTGCTAGGCCCATACGGGAGAACGATATCTCCACGAAAGCATTAGCGTTTTCCCCCCCACTAAAAAAAACGGGTTTATATGCCATATTTTAAATGCGTTAAAATAAACGCGCAATTATAACCGAATGTTACTTTAATGGTCACTTTAATCCAGAATTTCCAATATTAGTAAAGAGATAATTATTTAAAAAAGCTCGACTCTCTTATTTTTTGAAAAAACAAAAATATCCCCAGCAGAGTCACCATCTATAGCGATGTTTTTTTCTCGCTAAAAAATAATGTTTTTTGTTTTTGTTTTGAAAATGATGATTTTCGCGTGGGATTTTAGAAGAAACCCGTATTTTGTTTTAAAAATGGAGTCGCCACCGGCCACTCAAGGTGGACCGGACACCGTAAAAACCAGAGATTTCAAAATGTCAGGTTCGGGAGTCGGTTACGGATGGGGAAGGATTAGCACCCCCACACCGCCCAAAATTGGTACTTTAATAATTACCGCTTTATTAATATTAGACTTTCCGGATTAAAGTGACGAATAAATTAAAATTTGGTTATATGTGCGAGTAAATTTTAAAGGCCCCTTTATCCGAGAGTAAACGCCCAACCACTATCACTACGCCTGATACTGGCCCCGTTTACACTCGAATAAAAGGGCACCGCATTGACAAAATATATGTTCGTTAGGCAAACTTAAAAAACATGGCAAATATAAATAAATACATTGCGATAAAAATATAAATAAATACTAACATAATAAAATACTAATATAACATAAATAAAATACTAATCTAAAACATACATACATAACTATTAATTTAACACATAAATAAAAACAAATCTAACATAAATAAAATACTAATCTAAAACATACATACATAAATATTAATCTAACTCATAAATAAAAATAAATCTAACATAAAATATTAATATAAAACAAAAATTTAAAACATACTAATCTAAAACATAGATAAACATACAAATTAAAAACACAATTTTAAATTAACTACTACTTCATTAAATCATAAAAATTACAACATAAATAAAAAGGAAAGAAAATATACCTAACTAGGTGTTCGAATGACGAACCCCGACGGAACCCCACCGAGATCTATCACGACCTCTCCAAAAAATTAACTAGACCGGACCTAAAATAGGACTCCGATAGAACCGGTTAGGACCGAGGACACTGTCCCGGTCCTGGGCTAGCCGGGAGCCTAAGCTCCCTTATTTGCCCAAAGCCCCTGCCGATTGCCTCTTCATTTCCAATTTTTATTGCCCCCACCTCCATGCCTTTATATAGGCAATTGGGTGGTTGAAGGGGGTGACGTGGACCACTCAAAAACCACAAAAATTTCTTTTTTTAATTATTATTATTTTTTTATTTTTTATTTTATTTTTTTATTAATTTTATATTAATAATATTACTATTACAACAATACTAAAAATACTAAAACCCGGACAAAAATGAGTGATTACAACTACTATTAAAATAATTTCTTCAATAACCATTTCCAGGAGTTATGTTTTCATTGCAATAACCAAAATGACATAGAATGTGAGCAAATCTCAGGCTCTATACTTTTTTTTAATGTCAAAATTGTACGTCATCCATCATGCAATTATTGCCTAGTTTATAAAAGAAAACAAGAACAATAGAAACCACCTTCAAACAACCATCTTCTTGGGAGCAATTAAGAAAAATGTCTCCCAAACATTTCAGTAGCATGTCCAGTAGGTTCATCTCCTTCACGAGACGAGGAATTAGTGTTGGCACTGTGCATATTTGGACATAGAAAGTTGAGATCAGTGGGTACTTATTGAGAATGCTGTCACTCCCCTCTTTTATGGCTTCGTTTATAACAGTTGGGTAGTAACTTAAAAATACTTTAGAAAATTCATTTTTGAAGATGGGATCTGCCAGCAATTTCAGCAGCAATTCATGGAGTTTCTTCATAACACCATCGCCAAAGAACCTCTCTGCTCTGACCAGAATATCCAATAAACCATCTAAAAATTTACCCTCCTAGACACAAAACTCAGCAAACTGTCACTATGCTTGCAAAATTCTATAAGCATCTCAACTACCGCATAAGTAAGTTCATGTGCAGCCTTCCTCTGTTCAGCAAAAAGATCAGTTGTTATATTTTCATGAAATATACGTTCTGCTGCAAATAGCTTGTTTTTCCAACAAATAAAGAGTGCATCAAGAACTGAACCAACAGAATTTGCTATGCCATCAACCTTTATGCATCGAGCAAAACCCTTCTCGTTTCCATGCTGTTTCATCCCCAAAATCACAGCAACCAACACCCGTATATTTAATCGAATAGTCTTGACCCTTATGATTCCCATTCTGGAAACAGGGAACACAAATAGCACACGTCGGATCATGCTCACACACCCGGCACTTATATGCAATATCATTCGATCCCCACAAACACCAACACTCGATTTCACTAGTTTTTTCAAAGCATTCATCGGTTCACCCTGAAACATCAGCCATACTCTCACGGAACTGATTTTTCATAGTCAAACACATCCATTTCTCAGACCTTAGACTAATATCTTGTATAGACTCCGCCACATCTTCATCTGTAGGTAAGATTGCAGAAACTATCTCTTGCAACAATAACCCATTACCGTTGACAAAATCAACTATCCCCTCATAAGACGTTTCCAGGTACTCCATTGGAATCCCTGAAGCAGCTAACCTCTGGTTACAAGATCAATAGTTCTTTTCAGCTATTTTTCAAAAAATTCAAAAATAAAAATAAAATTAAAAACATAAAATAATTTGAAAAATAAATCAAAGATTTTTTAAAATTTGAAAAAATAAAAAAGTTAAAAATCAAAGATGAAAAAACTGTAAAAAAACATAAACACATTTTTTAAGCAAACTTAAAATCTAAACACATTTTTTAACATTATGCCTTACTAAAACGAGATCTTTAATTAAAAAATAGTTGACTTATTGTGTAATATGTGACAAATGTATTTTGAATAAAAATAATATAATTCAAACGTAAAAAATATAATAATATTTTATATAACCCACATATTTTCTCACTAATCCATAATTAATCTTTTATTTTTCCCCAACAATTATTTAACTTAACTAATTTTTTTAAAAATAAAATAAAATCTTATACATAGCTCATATTACATCCATATAAAACCATCATTCAAGTGCATTGATCTAACGCTAACTAAGACAAATACATATTCCTCAAAATAGTACCCTATAAAAAAATATTCTTCGAAATAGCATTGGAAAAAAGTTATCCCTTACAGTCTCATCACAAATTATTCCCTAAAATAATATTCGAAAAAATATTATCCCTTACAGTAAACTTGTCACGCACGCACGCGAGTTTGAACAATTAAAATGAAAAAATATTTTTGTATTAAGTTAATTAATTAATTAATTAATTGATGATTAAGTCAATTTTAACGAGGACTCGCTAGGCATGCACGACGAGTCCAGCTTAATTAAAATTAATGATTTCCCAAAATAGTGAACACTTTTTTTTATAAATCATACATTTTTACTGAATGACGAAAATGAAAAAAAAATTAAACTACTAGGAACTCATTTCGCATCTTCTATGTATTGAATGACATAAAATCATCGGTGAAACATATAAAGGGAGAAAAAAATAAACAGGCGGATTTTATTAGGTTTTAAAGTCCGAATTCCCAAAAGTCCAGGTGATAAAGAATTTGTAAATTGACATGCAAAGATTTCTACTTGATCATTTAGAACTGTATTTTAGTTAAAAAATTTCCTGTAAGATAATTAGTGTGTATGTAATTTAGTTTAGTTAGTATACGATATTAATTGTCGATTGAGTTTAGTTAAATTGACATTATAATATATAGAGAACGTGTTATCAAGTGTATTTATATTTTTTTTATTTATGGATCCAAAGAGAATTAAATAGTATAAATATTGTACTAAAATTATATTTCTAAATATTTTGATTTTAATTACCTTGGTCATTTTAGAAATGAAACTAGATTAGAAATCTTCTGGATAAACAGAAAAGTCAACAACCATGTTTAGATTGAAATTTTAATTAAGACTGAAGTTTTGTAGTACTATTTTAATTCAGTTTGAAATTTGAATAGACTCAGACTCCTCTACAGATTACACTACGTGAACATGAATTATTTACAAAGAACAATTCCATCCTTTATATTAAAACCACTCAATGAATTCTACTAATTTATTTATTTATTTTATCTTATTATTTTCGTAATAATTAAAATTCTGTCGTTTATCTACTTAGTCGACAAATTCAAGTCATACTAAATTTTTATTATTTTGGTATAATTTATGTGAGCATACTACCTTGCAATGTTATTAGCTTTTTAAGCATTACAATTCAATTAGAAAATTTGAATAAATTCTTACACACTTATAGATTATGTTGCTCAAACTTAGATCATCTAAAAGGAATGATGTCATCCTCTACTGCTAGAAGCACTCAATAGGTTCAATGCAACTTTTAGATGTATGAAAATTAAATTGGATGGATCTGATACGCATCAAGCTCAAGAGAGTGTGGTTTTTTGTTTAACCACTAGTTTCGACTCACTGATCGATTAATTCATATTGGTTTTGCAGAGACCCATTATAGGGCGACTCTTTCAAGCTAACTTTTTCCATTTACAACGTTAAGATTCGAACTCCTGACCTTACTTAAAAGATCTAGTGCTTCATCCCACTAGATCAACTGGTCGTTGTTAAGACAAAGTGACTGGTAAAATTTAGGATTGGATGACCATTTGGGGTTTAAGAGTGGCAAAAAAACGTTCAATTTCTAAATTTTAGTGACTAAAAACGTTCAATGTCTAGACTTCAGTGAGTAAGTTGAACGTTTTCAAACTTTATGACTAAAATAAATTTAAGTGTAAAGTTCAGTGATGATTTACGTAATTTATCCATAATAATATCATAAACATTGTATTAGTATATTATAAAATCAGTTATAAATTATAAATGTTAATAAAGTTAACTACATTATTATTTTTTATTTTTTTATTTCAATTAGACTAAATATGGGTATTCGGTATTTAGATTTTTTTTAGGGCTTAAATGAAAATAAGTGTCCAAACTATATATTTTTTTAACTTTAAGTGCCTATAGTATTTTTTGCTAAAAATAAGTGCCTAAAGTTTACACAGTTACAATTTTAAGTGGCCGATAGTTAACTACCGTTAAAAAAATTCGTTAACCAATCAATGCTTGACACCTGGCATGTTCATTTTTTCCAAAATTAAAAATTCAAAACATTTTTTACACAAAATTTAAATTTTTAGAAAATCCTAAAATTCTTATTTTTTTTACAAAACATTCCCTAAATCCCAAAAAATTCCCAAACCCAATCTCTCAAATTGTCGCCCCTTTCGTCACCGATCACCGCCCCTGAGCATACCTCTTCGGTCGCCGAACCTAGTCGGTCATTCCTTCCAGCAAGGCATCGTTGAAAACGACGAACGGCGTGCCAACCAAATGTCGAACGCGAAATCGATATTCGTTTGGCATGTCGTTCGTCATTTTCGGCTACGCCGTGTTAGATAAAATGATCGGCTAGGTTCGACGACCGAAGTTGTGTGCTCAAGGGCGGCGATCGGCGACAAAAGCGGCGGCGATTTGAGGGTTCGTGTTTGGGAATTTTTAGAGATTTAAGGTATGTTTTGTAAAAAATGAGAATTTTGGGATTTTCTGAAATCTTAAAAAAATATATTTCTTTTATTCAAAAAAAAATAAACATGCCACGTGTTAAGCATTGATTGGTTACATAAATTTTCTAAATGGTAATTAACCACCGAGCACTTAAAATTGTAACGGTGTAAACTTTAGGCACCTATTTTTAACAAAATATACTTTAGACACTTAAAGTTCAAAAATTGTATAGTTTAAACACTTATTTTTCATTTAAGCTTTTTTTTTATTTGTCCTGGTTTGATAGAATAGAACAATTTTTTGAAAATTGGTCCAGTTCGTTTTTCACTGGGTATTCTGGTTCATGGTTGCCTTTCGACTGAGATTCTTTCGATTCATGGTCCTATCAGTTTTATTGTGGGTTACCTGATTGGGCCAGTCCGACTTGGTTCAAATAAATTTCACTAGAACATTAAAATTTTAATGATTTTAAAGTGACAACAACATACGAGATAGTCTACAAATACTTTATGCTTGTATATACTAAATATTTTTCTTGTAGTAAATAAATAATTCAAAATATAATCATATTAAAAACATGTAAGAAAATTCCATAAAGTATACATAAATTATTATATAGGATTTCATGCCAGTCTCGTTAAAAAAATATCATTTTAGGAGATCCACTAATTGATCGAGGGCCAATAATGCTTATGTTGTCCCATATTATATAGGTTCGAAACCCTGCATTGACCTCGAAAATGAAATATCACTCTACTTAATCAAAAAAATATCATTTTATTCAGTATTTGTTTGAAAAATAACGATTCGAAACTTAGTTTAAAAGCCAAAAAAAACCGATAAAAGATGTAAATGTTGGGGGAAGTATCATCATACCTTGCATATATAAACAAAAAAAAACTACAATTATGATATTAGAGTTAACCGAGTACTAACCCAATTACAAATAATTTAAATAATTAATTAATATTTATTTTTTATGTTTTTATATAATCTTCAAATAAAATAATTAATATATACTAATTAAAATTCAAGCACAAAATATATATATATATGTCTTTGATAAATTTCCTTATAATCAAATGATAAATAATTTTTTAAAAAAGCATATACTTTTTTTCTTGCATGAGGTGCTTTTGATCACCCAACGTATATGAAATAGAAAAGGTATTTTGCGTTTCTTCAGGTCTTGGATTTTGGATTTACCGGACTCCAGAATAAATTAAACTGACCCAAAAAACACCGATTGAATTGCGCAATACGTGGGCTGAGAAACCCGATCTTGAAAGGGGCTTTATGACAAAGGTTTGCATTCCCTTTGGTGGGTTTAGAAAATTCGACCCGTTTAGAAATAATTAAAAAATGTTAAATATTAAAAGTCTATTGTTCTGTTTTTTTTTTATTTCTATAAATGAGTAGTATTATTATTTCTATAAAAATGACAAATATTTAAAAATGTATGATTACCAAATAAGGTGAAAGACAAAAGACCTAGCTATGAAGATCTACTAATTAATCGAGAGGTTAAATATATTTATATTATTTTATCTTGTATGAATTTAAATCTTGAAATTTATCTTAAAAATATAATTATTTATACTTAATGAAAAAAAAGACGGAGCCATTAGCTAGGAAAGATGAAAATGTATATAACATTAAAACTCAAATTTGGCCCGTCCAACATGCACTCCACACCGTCTTATTCTACATCATGCACCTACTTAATCATAATTTGTGAAAGTTTTACTTTTTTCAAATTATAATTTTTTAGAAATCGTAAATTTAAGCGTATTTAAACATATAAATTTAAAAAATATATTAATTTACATATAATTTATGTTTTTTTGACAAATTTTAATTTAAATCCTAATCTTACTTAGAGGGAAGAAAGAGAGTCGAAAACTTTAGGGGAAGAAGTGGTTAATCATAGTCAGTCTAAAACTCATGACTTAAAAGAATATGAGGGAACAAAAATGAACAACTTAGCTAATAAGCCAAATATGCTTTGATCTTATAATCTATATTTCTAAATGAATTGCAACATTGATACTTCATAAAAATGGCAGCCCAAATCACAACTGCCACATTAGGGCAAAATGAAAACTTGAGGGGGGCAAAAATCAAAGAAATCTTTTAAAAGTTTCAGTACATAACACAATTAAACACTTGACGACAGGCAAACAAAGAAGTAAATGGAACAAACAATTCATTTTAATAATATAAAGGCAACAATCACTATATGATCAAGTGCTGTGCGGACTGTAAGCTTTCTTCGACTTGCAGCCGCTTCAGCTCCAATTACAACTTTTTTACCATTTCGGTAAATCCACAACCGACCCGTCCCTTCAAAATTTCCGGGAAAATGGAAGGGCGGGAAACAAACGTCTCTGGGATTTTTAAAAGCGGGAAATTCTTGGCAGTGAAGGTTTGGCCGAACTGCCAATTAGCCGGTGCCACGTTACGAGAGGTGGAGGTTCGCCTGTCACTGCCCGTGACTCTAAACGAGAGTGCCTGGCCCACCAAGACGGCGTTTGACTGCCAGTTCTGACCCCAGTTACTGCTCATGCTCAACCAACCGGTTCTGGTCCCCTTCACGCTCACCTTCACGATATCCCCTGCACCCGCGACGTTGGTGATCAGAACCAAGTTGAAGTAACGGAATCCGTTGACGGTGAATCTCATCCCCCCTTGCTTTCGGCACGGCACTCTGTTAATGGCAGTAAAAAGGTAAATTTACAATTTAGACCCCTCTAAAATACTCAAATTCACAATTTAGCCCCTATTTTTTTAATTCCAAACTTTACTCACCTACGGAAGGAGACAGGCACAATACCAGCACGGTACTCGGCGATCTTGAGGAAGACAGGCATGGCGAGGTCAAAGTGAGGGCGTGGAGGGTTGCACCATCCGCCATTGTCACTGGGGAGAGCATAGTTAGGCGGGCAAAAGTTAGTAGCAGTGACAATAATGGAAGGACTCCAGGGGTGACACCATTTTGGCTCATTTGCACACTTAATCTCGAAGCAAGCACCGCAGCTAAGCCCATTGTTGAAAAGTGCCGTGCTTAAAGCCGCCGTGTTCACGCCGTAGCCTTGGCTGTACAGATTCCCATACCCACATGCACCTCCTAAACAAAAAAGAGAGCAAGTTTTAGGAAAGTTTGGTTGAAGTTATAAGATCAGAACGTTAGAAAGCAAATCACCCATAGTTCCAGAAGCATCGCTGCCGCCGTAGAAGGTAGCGTGGGCTGTTTCCCAAGAACCACCGGAGTAGACTCCGGGGATTCTTGCGTTCACCACCACAACAAAAAATGGAAATAATGAAGCAATGTAGAGCAGACTCAAGGAAGAAATAGCAGCAGCAGCCATTGTTGTTTTTCTGAAAGAGAAAAGATAAAAAGAGAAACAGAGAGAGAAATGTTGGTTTGTTGATATTTGGGCGAAAGGAAGAAGATAGAGGTACTTAATGGGGGTGAGACGAGCCGAGAGAGTGGTGAAAGATACGAGACTAGGGAAACAGTAGACAATAAAAACGAGTGGCGTGAGGGATGTAAAACTGCATAAACTGGAGGCGTGTGGGGACCAAAATGTGCGTCTTTATTCTGCTGCCAATGTGAATGAATCTAAGGGTAGGTTAATGTGAGTTCGAGTTATTTCAGGTTGATTATTCGGGTTATTTAGTAGGACATCATGAGTATGACTAATAACCAGTACTGAAACTCCACATTTATCTAATAATTATAGGATCTTTACAAGTGAAAATGTATGATATTTATACAACCCAGAAAACCAGTTTCCTTATGAAATCTCCCAGCTATGTTTGTTCATTGTTATGTAGTACCGACGTCGAGGAACCTCAGAACAAATTTCTTGACCTTGCATTTTAACCCCATTTTGGAATAAATATTCTGCTGCTGCTGTTGTTGTTTTTTTCTGCTTGTGTGGCTCAAAATCTCACTATCTTTAATGCTTGTCATCAAGCTAAAAGGCGCAGAGGTTTTAGTATCTGCATATGTATATGTGATCTACAGGAAGCTTTAGATACCCTTTTTATAGCTAAGATAGAATAGAATCCTCTATCGGATAAATAAAATGAAGCTATGGCGCTCCAATTAGAAATTCCATGGTCCCCCATTAAAGAAAGAAAGAAAAAACAATTGTGTTGTGTTGTCCTTGTAAAGATTGTTTCCAATGTTGATAATAGTAACTTGTTGCAAGTTGTACAAGTGCATGTTTGGATATCCGGTGTGAAGGCTAAAAATCTCCATTGGTTAGAAAAATATGTCTCCGATTTTTGTGCCAACATGTTTAAAAGTAAAAATTTAAAATTAATTGTGGACACCAATTGTAAATTTTAAAAAAAAGTTAGAGTAAAATTGTTTTTACAATTGGTCGTAATTTTATACTATTTTTACACAATTGTGATTTTTAAATAAAATTTCTCAAACATAAATTATGTTATTTTAAAATTATTTTATAAAATTATAATAATTTAAAATTAATTATACCACCATAAAACTAAACCCACTATAAATATTGACCGCGAGAATGAAACTGGCAATTCAACCGTGAGAATGAAAATGCTTTATGTGGAGGGAAATGTCTGCAATGCAGACTTCTGTTACATCAGGCCTGGCAGCTGTTTTTGCTTCAGTCTGATCTCACAGTTTTCGAATCAATTCATTCAGAATAGGGACGGAATTACTTCAAGGGTGGGAGGGGCCTTAGCCCCTAATTTTTTTTACTCTGTTACTTCTCTTGTAGCTTTCAAACTATGTAAACTAAAAGGTTCCTAAATAATTTAGGTTTTTTTTGAACAATTGCTATACGAGGAGGGGATGGAGATTTTTATTCTTACGGGGTTTTGAGCGCATAATCTAAAAAAAAGAGGAGATATAATAAAGAGCTTTAATTGCATACTCTAGAGATTGTTTATAAGTCTTAATTGTTTAATTAGATCTTTAGTAGTTTTGAAATTAGATAAATTAAACTTTGGTTTATGCTTTCTCGGTCTAAATACTTATTTGGTCCATGTTAATTTTAAAATCAAACAAAATAAAATTTATTATTTTCTTTGTTTAAATACTTTTCAACCGATTCAATTTGAAATTAGAAAAAACTCTCCATTATTTTTGTTTAAATATTTTTTAATCTTATTAATTTTGAAATTAGATAAATTAACTTGACACCCCATTTAATTACCATCTATATTTAGTCCCAAGATTTCATCTTAGTTCTATCCTTATGAGCATAATGAAGTAATACACTCGCCAGAGAGCCCGTAGATTTTATATAAAAAATATAAAAATAAAAACTACTCTAAGAGAATATTGAAATCCTTTTAAAGAAGTATTGACACAACTTAAAAGAAATTAATATCCATCACGTGCTACCACTCACTTAAGAAAATCCATATATATATATATATATATATTCTACAGTTAATTTCAGCCATGTATTTTAGCTATTCAATGATTCAAAAAATATGTAAAAATTAAAAACTTTTACAGTGTGTAATCGGTCTTATCTCGTATAGCGTTAGGATACACTTACACATAAGGTAAAATTATGAGTTTTACCCGTTTAATGAATATTTAGATGGGAAAAATAGATGACTGAAATTAACTCCTTACTTTTTTTACAAGTGATAATCTTTACATATTCTACAGTAAATTTCAACCATGCGTCACCCATCCAATGATCTAAAAAACGTTTAAAACTTAAAAACTCTTACATTGTGTAAACAGATCCTATCCCGTATAGGGTTAGGATCTACTTACACATAAGGTAAAATTATGAGTTTTACAAGTTTTTTGAGTCGTTAGATGAGAGAAATAGGTGACTGAGATTAATTCTTTACTTCTTTTTTACAAATGATAAATCTCCACATATTATATAATTAATCTCATCCATGCGTTTCACATCCAATGATCTAAAAAACGTATAAAACTTAAAAACTTTTACATTGTATAAATGGATCTTATCTCTCTCATATATATATATATATATATATTAAAATGTTGACACAATAATATAAATTTTCTAACTTCGTCTTAAATACATTTGTGATAAATGATTGTTTTGCTATGCCTCACGTGACTTAAAACTACTATTTTACATATATAGTAAATATTATAGGTATTCTTTTGAACTAAAAGCAATTATTAATTTTATTGAATAAAGAAGAAACACAATAAAAATATACGGAAATACTAATTATATTATTTAATCATTTCCATTAAAATTATCAAAGTGCAGAGACTATCCACTAAGTAATAAAATATGTACAAAAAATAATTAAAAAATAACCAAACAACTTGAAAAATGATAGATACAAACAAATACCATTGTTAATGATGAGACATAAAAATTATCATCACTAATTTAAAAATACATACAACAATGACAACAATAAATTATTTTACCACAATTCAACAGCTACTTATCATGGATGATTGCAAGCGATTATCAATATAAGAGAATCAACCTGATGATTCAAGTAGTGATAAATTATCGAGATAATTAAATAAACGCCAACTAAAAAAACAAGAAATATACTACATTTTCATACAAAAAGAAAAAAACCTGATTAAATAAATATAATATAATACAATTCATATAAACAAAACACCATACTTTTTTTTTTGGTAAAGTACGAAGAAAGAGAGAAAAATAAAGAGAGAGAAGAAAAAAGAACAACAACAACTAATTGAAAATAATGTTGTCATCGAGGATGAAAAGTATAGAAGAAATAGAAATGGAAAAAGAAAAAATAGATAAGCGGCTAGGTTAGTTACATATCTTGTAGTAGTAGCAGTTATTTTTATATTTTAAATATATACTAAAATTATGTTGATAAATAGGGATGGTAATTTAACCTGAATTCGATGAATTTTGACCCGATTTGATCTTATAAGAACGTTTTTTAATAAAATTTTGGTTCGAGACGGGACGGGACTTTGGAGTGATATAGTCGGAGTCGGGGCGGGATCGGATTTTAATCCTCTTTACTAGGGATGGGGCTGGGCGGTCAAAAATCCGCACCGCCCCGCCCCGCCTCATTGCATCCCTAGAATGATAAATTAACAATATATATTAAAATATATATATATAATTATGTTGTTAAATGACCCATAGATATATAGTTATAATACTAAATTAAAAAAACCATTAATGAAAGAAAATTGGTGAAGTTGGAACGAGTTGTGCAATGGTTATAACTAACACCACGAACATGAAAACATGGTCATGTAACTTGTAAGAATAGGATAGAAGTGTTTAAGATAATCTCCTTCCACTAAATTGTGATTTCTCCTCCAGCTCTGGTTTGACCTGAAAGGGGGTAATTTTCTTTCCAACCAGGGACCCAATCAACCAATCAACACAATTCTCTTCACTCCAAGCCCATCTCATTGAGGATCGTCACTAAATGATTTGGTAAAATGAAAATTTGACCTTTTAAGACTTAAAAAGGCTTTGTTTGGTATAAAAGATGAACATAAGAAATGATAGAAAATATGTTAATTATATGATTAAGATTTAAAATAAAAAGATGGTTATAAGTCTTCACTGTTTGATTAATAATTTTTTATTTTCATTTTTCGTACCAAGCAAAGTAAAAAAGTAAGACCAAATCTTCCTTTTCTAAGTTGTGGGTTTGAAACCCAATAGGAGTAAAAATTCCCCCTCTCATAGGTAGAAATTGTTCAAAATAAGTAAGAACAAATAAGATGAATAACCGATTAACTAAATTTTAATTTGATTAATATTTTTAAGAGAAAATATCTCATGCACCAGTGGTGGAAACATCTTGTTTCCACAAGCTCCCTAATTTAGGGGTTAGAGATCTAGTTTAGGGTTTATAGTTTAGGGGTTGTGGTTAGAATTTAGAGTTTATGGTAGAATTTAGGGGTTAGGGTTAAGGTTTAGGATAACATGTTAGGGATTTAAGTTTTTTACCTATAACCCCTAAATTATAGCCCTAAACTCTAAATTCAAACCACAATTCTTAAATTCTAACCACATAAACCTAAACCCTACACTATGAACCTTAAACTAAAACTCCAACCCTTAAAATTAGGTTGCATGTGGAAACAAAATATTTTCATCGCCAGTGCATGGTATAATTACCATTTTTTATAATATGCATGTCCATCTTACGGTCCATGTTCGAAGTTCGAGACTGCCCCCTTCCAGCAATGTCGTTTTTAAAGTTTGAATTCAGGTCTCTCATTGAGAGTACAATGTGCCTTACCAACATACCAATACTTTTTTTTGGTAATTAGCCATTTTTTAAAGTACGTGATTTTTTTGTTTATATTAAATATTGAACTCGAGATATGTGGGAGGCCACGACCCCACCAAAATTTTAGAAAATTTGAATTTTGTCCCTAAAATTTTTAAAAATTTTAATTTGCCTCCCTCAAAATTTTTAAAAATTCATATTAAGCTTCAAAATTTTGAATATTTTAATTAAATTCTCTTTCAATTTTTTGTTCAATCTCTTAAAATTATTAAAATTTTAGTTAAACCCTCAATTTTTTTGAAAATTTTCGTTCAATCTTGCAAAAAGTTTTAAAAATTTAAGTTGGTCTCTTCAAACTTTTACACTAAGTTTCGCCATTTTACTGTCATTTTTCTTTCAAAAAAAAATATAAAATTGGACGTACTTAAACACACTTTTGATTTAAAGGACATGATAAAGTACTTGTATATGGCAGCGGAAGATATTGCGAGCAATTATCATTCATTTTGCTTGGTTGGTGTGGTTTTATTATTACATTTGGCAAGAGAAAAATAGTAGGCAGAAACCGAGATTGACTTCTTATATTGTCACTCTAATAAAGCACGATGTTAGATTGAAGTTGTTAGATTACACTAGGATTGTTCTTTCTGATACATGTTTAGCTGTTGAATGGGGCTTGTTAGTTAATTGTTAGGAGTTTTTTTTTTTTTTTGGTGATCTAAAATGTAAATTACCCTGATTTAAATAAAATTTTATTTATTTAAAAAACCATGATAAGTCCTCAAATAAAGACTTAGTTTGGATGGAACTAATGACGAATCTAGAAATATTTTTTTAGGGTGGACACAAATAAAAAAATATCAATAGTTCAGAGTAGGTACAAGTTATAAAAATTTAAAAAAATCTAAGGATTAATTTATATAAATTTAAAAAATCAAAATTAAATGTGTAAACTTTAAATGATTCATGTTGGACACGGCCCACCGCCCTTCCGCGTACATCCATGCAGCTGAATGTTCCTTTGCAGTTAACTAATTTCTTTTTTGCTTGCATCTTTACGCCATTAAAAGGACCATGTTTCCAAACCAACCTTAAACTTTACACATCTTTGAGCTTATCCCTCTTGATAAGCTTAAAGAGCACATGCATTGTCTGAACCAATACGTTTATCATGACATGTCAAGTTCCTTGTATTTTCACGCATCAAGCTGACCCTTTTGATCTGTAATATATTATATACAATACCTCCATTATATGAAGACACAATGATTAAATTAAATCTCATATATTATATTCAAATCGTGATAAATACGGCCTTTAAGATCGATTAGGACAACACTGATTAAGCCATCTGAAACAGGGGAACAGATAATTAACAAATCACTCTTTTTACTCAAAAAAGGAGAATTTCCTTTATGCTTTTTATTAGATATATATTTTATATAGAAATATACATAATCTTCTAAACAATAACAAGGAATGGGGACAACAACGTAGGACCTAAGCTGTCACGGATGTCTCGACGGCAACCTGAATGGGGTAGCTGACTTCGGATTTCCTACCGGTTTCCCACAGCTCTGGTATTGCCTGCTTGATGTTGTGAATGCTTTCTAATGCATAATCTGCACCTTTAGGTCTCTGGGAAGTGCCGATCTGCATAAAAGTTAAATCGAAGGACAAGTTAGTTTAATGATCGTTTCGAGGAACTATGCAATGTTAAGTAAAACAAGGTTTTCAAGGACTTGCCAGCACGGTGTGAAGACCAACGTGTTTCCCGGCCTGGATGTTGCGGAGGCTATCCTCGAAGAACAACTGAAACAGCAAAATCCAATGAAGGAAAACATTAGTACACTGTAAAAACGCAATGAGTTACGAAATGGGCGACGGTGAATTATCATCATCTTACTGTTCTCTGAGGGTTGATTTTGGCAATCTTGAGAGCACGCTCTATGGCGGATTCTTGCGGCTTGCAAACAATGGGCGTCTTGGGTAGTATTGCACCATTGTTGGGGTGAGCGAAATGGTCGACTATGTCGAAAATTTGACGGCTGCTAGGAGCATCGGTCATAGTAGCAGTGGTTGATCGTGATCCTAAGAACTCGATGTCATCTTCATCATCAGAAACTGTGTTCTTATGGATAGGATTGAGTGTCTCGAAGCAGATAATCCCTTCGAAACAGTCTTCCAATCCGAGTTTACTAAGAGCTTTAACGGCATGGACCCTGTCTGCATTTGTGAATATCTAAAACAACAAGAGACATCAAGTTCTGTTAGGAGACAATTAGATAAAAAAACATGATCAATTCTTACTTATGCATCAAGTAATCAAAACTACTTACGATTTTCCGAAGCGGCAAAGTCTGCAACAAACTCTTCAATGAAGGATCTGGTCTTAGGTTCTCATATGGAAGTCTGCCATGAACATAACTATGGTACTCATCATAGTCAAAGTCATAACCAACAGCCTGCAAATAAGAGAAGAAAAAAAAAAGTAAATTAAATTTATATTATTTTTTACCTAATGACAAGAATGCGTGAAAAAAGGAAAGGTTTAATGGAAGTAAATAATACCCTAAGGCCAGCCATTGTTGTCCCATAATTCTTATACAAGAGGTCGGACAATTCAACAACTTTGTCCTTTTCTACTCCCAGTTTTTCAACCATGTAATCTGAAAAAATGACATTTATTTTTAAAAAAAAAAATAGATTACCATGAAATATTCTTGACAGTAAAAATGGTAGCAGCTGAGCCAAGTATCAGAATATAAATCATTTACCTTTAATATTCTTCCCACATTCTCTTGCAAGACCAGAGCTTTTTGGATACAGGGTATCATCAAGATCTGCAAATTCAACCAAGTTGTCACCTTTAATATATTTGCAGTTTCATTTGAATTAGTGTAAAATCATCATTTTTCTTGTGTTTTCCAAGTAGAGGAGCTTACCAAACAAAAGGCAGTCATATTTAGGCCTCTGGGTTATACTGTATTTATCCTCATATTCCATTTTTGAACTCGAACAAAGGACCTAAATTAAGCAATGGAGAAGAAGTTAACATTCAAGTCCAACAATAGCTTGAAACCAATCAACCGACCAAACTGGTATTTATATTCATTTGAAATCTGGAATTACAAATCTTTTCCATGGCTAAGGGACACACATTTGTCTAAAGTTTACCACCAGCAAAGTGGACACAACATTTAGCCATGTCCCGGATTGTTGGATAAGACAGACATTGATGAGTTCATGAACATGTATTCAATAATGCATGTAACGGCACTTTCAAATATAAAAAAAAAAAAACAGCCGAAAACGATGCACTTTAAAGAATTTTGGATTGAAAGGTGATGATAATTTAGCCATGAAAAAGAAGCCACTATGTTGATGTATTGTCTAAACGGCATTTCACCAAAGACGGACCCAGAATTTTATGTAAGGAGTGCTAACTATCAAGAAACTATATTAAAAATGTAGAGTTACAAAATTACAAGAGCCTTAAGAATACAGAATTAAATTATTAATAAAAAATATAAAGAAAACATATAAAATATATAGGAGTTTGAAATTTTTAGGAAGTCTAGCTGCCCCAATTACCCTAGTTTAGTCCCTCATTAGACCCACAAATATTTTGTGGATGAAAATAAGAAAAAACAACAACTTTCCATCAAAAAGAGAAGATACATTTTTATATGTTTCTTTAGAGAACCCCAAAATGGAAAGCATTTTCAATTTTCATGAACAAAAACCCAGAAAGTTGAAAGCTTTTTTTACCAAAAGCACGACAAAGAAAATGGTTGAAAATGTCAAAAACAAAAGGAATGCAATTAAGGCTGCAATGAATGAATACCATACCGGTTTCAAAAACAAGGTAAGCTAATGAAAGGAAGAGTCTTTGAAAGGCTAAGAGGAAACAGAGATTTGTACTAATTCGTGTTCTAGAGCGAAGGGAGAGGGGGAAGGAAAACAGAGGCCCGAAAGGGGGTTTTTATAGGGGAGAAAAGGTTGTTGGCTATTCAAGTGAATCATTTAATTAACGTGTGTCGAAAATATCAATATTCTTCTGCTTGCTATATGAAACCAATGTGCAGACGAAAGTAAGAGGAAGCAACCCAAAGCGAAAAAGCAATTACTTTTATGAAATAAATAAAGTAAAACAGAGTTAGCGGTCCTATCAGGACTTTACTTAATCTATATATTTCTTGTTTTGTTTTCCACGGTTCTAATGATTCATTTGCTTATTATTGCAGTGAATTAATTTTAAGGACTTAATTATAAAAAAATAATTTTAAGAGATTTAATTATAAAAAATGTAATTTAAAAGATAGAATTGTAAATAAAATTTAATTTTAAGGATTTAATTATAATATATATAAGGGATATTATTATAGATATCTTTAAAAAATTTAGAGAAAAATTACACAATTCATTTTAGGTCAGGTCAGATATTTTTCACCATAAACTCGATCCCGACTCGACTCAAACCTGATTTTTTTATTAAAAAATCCAACCCGATCGGGTCGAAATCCGGACTAATCGGGTAAAATAACCATCCATATGTAGCACTTCAATTCTTTTTTCGTTTCTTTTGATATTCAAACTTTTAACTTTTATTAAATTAAATTTAAATTCATTAATAGTATTATAAAAAAACGATAACAAAGTTTTGTTAGATTAAAACAAAGAGTAACTCTCGAATTTCAATACAACAAAGGACGAATATAATAATTAAACGGTGTGTTAAATTATATTTGATGTGCTGAGTTGTAAACCCGTTGTTTGGAATTTTATAAAGAGATTGGCACAAGAGATAGGACCAGAAAAGAGGCTATGCCTAAAGAAACAAATAATATGTGTTTCTGTAAAACTTTGACATATAGACTGTGTAAAATTATTTTATATAAATTTATATATTTACACTACAAAAATTTAAATATTAAATTCTTAACCCTAACCATAAAAAACTAAACCTCACACTTTAAATCCTAAACCTTAAATTCTAAACATTAACCTTAAATTATAAACCCTACAATATAAACCTTTAAATCTTAAACCCTAAATTAAAACTCTAACCCATAAACATGGCATGCGTATCAAAGTTTTTTAGTTTCTAAAATATAATTATAAAGGAAAGATGCCAGTTTTGTATTCTACGTGGATCCAATCCAGAGAGTTCTTATGTTTCCATTATTTGCTCATTCATATGCTCAATTATTTTATTCAACCCATATATATATATATATATATCCAAACATAAGAATATTTTGGTTAAATTTATTATTTTCCCCATGTATTGTATTTAATTTTAAGAATAATAATCTCATTATTAAGTAAACTGTTAAAAAATTTCGTTAGTTAATTGATGTGTTTTTTTAAAAGCTCGAAACCTAATTATATTATTTAAACAGTGAAATTATGGTTACCAAAATGGTCAAGTTCTACTAATTTGTCAACAGAAGGAAAAAAAGTACTCATATTAATAATAATATTACTATTATTATTAAATCAAAATATGCTAAATTAATTCAAATCAAATCATATCAGAGAACCTGAATTTTCAAGTTGAAGCTAATAGGATGAAAATCATGATTTGCCCTTTTTTCATCTTTCAAGTACCGTTGGTTTATTAGAAATATATTAAGATTTAATGATATTTTTGTCCTTTAAACTTTTTTAAAAAATTATTTTAATCTTAAATATTTTTCGTATTTTTTGATAATTGAATGTTTATTTTTGTCAAATTAAACCACTTGAAAGAAAAATAATGAATCCATTAAGTCGATGTCAATTATTTTATCTTTTTGTCAATATTGAAGTTAGTTATTTTATTATTTTACGTAAAAATTAAAAAATCAAACACATATTTAAGAATATTTTTTGAATAGTTTTAAGGTGATTACAAGGTAATATTTGTTCATGCATATCCTTAACTTTTTTAACAAAATACACACCTTGCAGACATGACGATTTGAACCCGAAGTTCTAAGAATTAAATTATTTAACTGTCTTTAGTGTAGATGTATATAATTTTTTGAACAATTTTTACTTAAAGGAGGAGTGAAGAGATTTGCTCTAAAAATTGTTGACGTATATAGTTTTTTTTTTAAACATTCATATATAATGTTTATACCCCTCGAACCTTTTTACATTAAAAAAAAACCGAAAACATGTGAATTTTACTTTAACCCTTACTCGCTCCCCTTCAATGGTTGCTTGATCTAAAATTTTGAAATTAAAAAAATAAAAATTGCGGAAAGCTCTACAATTGAAGAGATAGAAAAACAAATCCACGTAAGCCACCAAATATATAATCAAGATCCATCACTTATTTGATATATTTATTTATTTAATTGTATCTAATAAAATTATAATTTATTTTTGACTTAATTACGAAATAAGTGCTCAAATTATGTTTTTTTTACAATAGGTGCTTAAAGTATTTTTTTGTTGAATTTATTTTTAGCTGAAATAGGTGCCTAAAGTATTTTTGACAGAAATAGGTGTCTAAAGTTTCATTTTTAGTTGAAATAGGTGCCAAAGTAGGTGCCTCAGTTGACTTTAAAACAAGCCAGAAATGAAACGTAAGACACATATTTCAGCAAAAAAATACTTTAAGCACCCATTTCAGTCAAAAATAATACTTTAGGCACCTATTTCAGCCAAAAATTACTTTAGGCACCTATTGCAAAAAAGATACATAATTTGGGTACTTATTTTTTAATTTGACCTTTATTTTTTATCAAGTAGAGAGATAAGATATAGTTCTTGATTTGAACACATGCAAAATAAAATAATATAGACATTTTTTACCATTCAGTTAATTAATAGATCTCAAATATCATTTATCAGTAATAAGTAAATCAATTCGTGTCCACTTGTAGAACATATTGAACAATACATAAATATATTTGATTAATTTATAGGATCATATTCATATGTATTGCCATGGGTGGTAAGAGAGAGGAGTAGAGGCATCAACTAGCAAATGGAGACAGAATCTTATTGGAAAAATGCAACCATGGAAATGAATATAATTATATAAATGATGCACGACAACACTAAAAAAAAGAAATAAATATGTGTATACTTGGACAACGATTAAATAATTCATGTCCATATGTGCATATAATTGGAGGTAATGCGTCAATGAATGATACAAGTGAAAATGACTAACCCTAATGCACCCCAATATACAAATAATTTAATAAAGGAGAGAGAATTGAGAATAATAATCGGAGGCTTGGCCTAATTGAGATCATCAAATGATGGGAAAATATGAATAATTTTTTTTTGTCTTTTTTGGTACACTTTTTAAACCAACATTAAAAGGTTAAATTTTAAGTTTTAGTCCTAAATTTTAAGTCTTAAACCTTTAACCCTGAACCTTAAAAATATACTTTATTTTAATTTTTTAAATCATAACCCTAAACTTATTTTTTAGTGTGGTATGAAGATGATTTTTATTTGGAAAAATACAAGAAAATAAATTAGTAATTCTTTCTATTCGTGCCTAGATTATAAGGAAGATGGTTACGTATTTGAAAAGAAGAGTGTTGTGTTGTGTGGTGTGGTGGGTGGAGGGCTAGGTGTTCTGACAGCACCATTTCTAACTCTTTCCCCTTCAATTATTTCCACCCACTTAAAAAGGGACGGCACTTTGATTTTATTTCAAATTAGGGTGATTTCAATTTAAACACGGAAAATAAAAAATGTACAAAGATTTTCTTCCATTTTATTGTCAATAGATTTTACGTTACATGCTTAATTCGATATCAAATTTAGATTATGTTTTGCTGAAGTTTAGGCTATTTTATGTATTATTTGTTTGGTTCATTTTAGGTTTGAGTCGTTTTTTTGAACAATTTTTAAATGGGGAAGAGAGAAAGGGAATTTTACTCCTACTGGATCTTGAACCCACAACTTAGGGGAAGGGAAGGATGTCAACTAAGAACTTTTAACCACTTGCTCTAGAAATTATTAACATGTTTGAGTCGTTTTAAATTTCTAGACTCAAACAAATTGCGTTTTAATTAAAATTGATCCAAACCTGAAACGATTTGAATCTGAAATGACTCAAACCTAAAATAAACCGAACAAGTAACGCAAAATGAACCGAAATCAATGGACAGATCTATTACTGTTTTGTGTTAGACTTCTACATTCAATAATACGTGTTGGAGCTTGTTAAAGTGATATAATCGATTAAATATGATTTGGTTGTAGTTTTATATTTGAATTGAATTGTGAAATGAACACTTTTAGGTTGCATTAGGTGAAGCTTGGTTGACTGGGAACCGGAGATAATCGTATAAAATATGATTTAATATTCAAATATTTCAAGCAAACAGTTTAGTTTAACCTAGCTGCACTTATAAATTCAAGTCCATAGAATTAGTTTAACCTATAGATTCATTTATTTATTTATTTCTCATTTTCAATTACGTACTAACTTCCTGGTTATTGGATGATTTGGGTCTTCATGCAACGACACTTTGTTTTTATTCAGAAAGTTTTTAAATCATTTTATTGGACAATCATATGAGTGTACCAGTCAAACCAAATAACTTTTATTAATCCAAATTATCTTTTTCCCTGACTGATTGGATCCAAGCTTTGAGCTGATCTCCAAGTTTTTTAAAATTTGACTTTAAGATAATTTTGAGGTTATTTTAGGCTAAATCAGTTCAAGTTCGTATCATTCATTTTTCTAGTGAGATAAGACTCAGATCGTTTTTAATTTGTAATATTATTAATTAAGATTGAACATGTTAACCCTTTTAAGGTAAATCAAATTGAAACAAATTTGAATATAGTAAAATTAGGTTAAATTTTTAGATGATCCTGTAAATTTTGAGAAGGTAAGAATATGGATGGACTGACGGGGGCTGTTGTCTTTCTAAAAATTTAAAATTCGTATATAATTTAAAAAAAATTATATTTTTTTTTATTGAAAATCTATACTCGCCTTCTAAAATTTTATAGATTCGCCCTTAACTTAAAGTCATGGAGAACCGAAAAGCAGCCTAATCATGCACGACTCTCATCCAATTTGCTGTCATGTATGCAATCATATACCAAAAGCATATTGGCATCAAACAACTAATGAGATTTAGCAATCCTAGAAATCTCACCTTTTTCCCATTTTATATTTCAAAACAACCCTAGAATTGAAAATTAATCATAAATAGTTAATTTCGACATAAATGGTTTTGGCTTCAAATTTAAAGCAGAAAGAAATAAAAGTGCTGCTACGATCACCAATTTGGGTTGTTTGAGCTGTCTTATATTTGGTATCCAACTGTATTGTGTATCAAATATGTTGATTAACTTAATTAAACAAAACTTTTAAGACAGAGCACAGTTCCAAAACAGGACAAATCACGATTAAAGAAAAAGTACTTTCTTTTCAAACACATCATTTTTTTTCTTGAAGGTTTTTTAAACACATAAATTTGCATTGTTTGGGGGTATTGGGCTAGATTTCTGTACTTGCCTAAGATAGAATATTCCACAATTGCTTGGGTTGATGAATTATTAGTTTTGCTGGATGGCAATGCCTTTTTTGCTTTCCAACAAGGAGGCCATTAGTTTGTTGATTTAGGGTAAAGCTTTTTGTAGCAGTCTTTCATGCTCTAAAGCAACACTAAAATGTTGTCCACTTTTACAATTCCTAGTAGCCATCAATCTTTACTCCCCACACAAAATTTTGACCTAATCTGATTTGATTGTTAAAAAAGACTAGGCTGTAAATGAGACGAGATAAATTGCGAGTTACTCGAGTTTAATTTGGTCAATACTCGACACGAGCTCGAACTTGGCTCAATTTCTTAATGAGCCAAGTCGAGCTACTCGATACCCGACTCGAAAAGATCGTGAGACATTTAAAAATATAATATACTAGATTTTTTTATTTTTAAATTTAAAATCTAAATTCCTAAACCTAAAACTCTAAAGCATAAATCCCAAACATAAGTCCTAAACCCTAAAATCTAAATCCTAACTTCTAAACACAACAACCTAAACATCTAAACCCTAAACTAACACCCTGACCCTAAAATTAACAAGCTTGAACTTGTGTATCAAAGTTATTTTTCCCAATAGGGCTTTGAATGAGACGAGACAAATCATGAGCTACTCGAGTCCGACTCAGTTAAAGCTCGGTCAACACTCGACTTGATTGAACTCGATTCAAGCTCGAACTTAGCTCGAGTTCTTAACGAGCCTAGTCGAGCTCAGG
The DNA here is from genome assembly GCA_019671005.1 of Hibiscus mutabilis. Classification (NCBI taxonomy): domain Eukaryota; kingdom Viridiplantae; phylum Streptophyta; class Magnoliopsida; order Malvales; family Malvaceae; genus Hibiscus; species Hibiscus mutabilis. The sequence continues at coordinate 66,430,650 of CM033719.1, read as the reverse complement.
TTATTCAGGCTCGTTAAAAACTACTCAAACTCGAACTCAACTCGAATTCTTAACGAGCTGAGTTGAGCTCAACACTACTAAGCTCGTTTATGCCCCTAAAAAAGACAATAACCCAAACCTAAAATTGATCTAAACCCAAAATTATCCGAATATATAACTTAAAATGACCCGAACTCAAGTGTCAAACCTGGATGACAAAAACTAAAATTACCTGACTTGACCCGAACTGTCCGATTAACAGGTTTACTCATAAACCTCCATTATTGTTCATGCCTTACCCTATAAATCCCATTATCAAGGGAGTTTTATCGAAAGTATAAATGAACATATAATCTCCAAAGACACCCACATTTTTGCACGGCCTTGGTTTATAACCTGATTCCGCTGAATCACAAATAGCTTAAAGCAAAAGTTTCTGCCAACCCCGGTCTAGGCCTACTTGGCCCTAAAGAAACGAACTCGATCTCCTTATCTATGATCGAAAAGACTTGATAACCAAGCAAATGCAACGATATCGAACTAATGAAACCTTTAGCAAATAAACAAAATCTGCATAATCGAACAGAACATACAGAAATGCAATCAAATGGGACTGTGTATGAACTATGAAACCCCATGCTATAATGTTGCTTGCTTGCATGCATGCATGCATACATACAAACCTATTCATCACTTATCATGATTCGGAACATATTTCGAAACAATAAACCATTAACACGAAAAACGACAAAAAAAAGCATGGAAAGCTATGAAAAGGAGCAACGAGAATAGCTGCATAATGCCACATTTTATTACTATCAAATAATATATACAATCAAACTTATGTTGACTTGAAGATAGAAGGGGAAAAGACAAAGCTAGGTGTAGCGATGTCTTTTTTCGCTAAAACATGAGTTGTCGAAGTGTTTGTGGTTTTTCGGATATTAAAATATTTATTCCGCAGGGGTTTTAAAAAAACCGCATTTTATTTAAAAATTGGAGTCGCCACCGGCCACTTAGGTAGGCCGGACACCATAAAACCAGAGATTTAAAAAAGCTGTTGGGTTCGGAAGTCGGTTACTGATGGGGAAGGATTAGCACCCTCACACCGCCCAAAATTGGTACTTTAATAATTACCGCTTTAATAATATTAGATTTTCCGGATTAAAGTGACGATTAGTTTAAATTTCGGTTATAATTGCGAAAAAATTTTAAAGGCCCCGTTATCCGAGAGTAAACACCCAACCACTATCATCAAGCTTTGATCATCGCCCCCGTTTATGCTCGGATAAAAGGGCACCGCATTGACAATTTATATTCCATTATGCAACATTAAAAAACCAATAAAACATACATTCACATTGACATGATACTAAAACATGAATATTACAATGTTAAACAAAAGTATTGAAATACGTAAAAACATAACCCATCATAATATAAAACAAGGTAAACATGAACGAGAGAAACGTGCTTCATGATTAAATTCTAATCGTATCACGCTTGCGCATATAAAAAAAATCATAGATAGTATGCATGACATATACATAAAAAGGGTACGAAATTAATGAGTCAACAACACCACAAAAACGTGCTAAAACCTTATCAATGACATAATTAACATGTAAAAATAACAACAAAGATATTACATATAACAAACAATATCATACTATCAAGTAACCTACAAAGAAGCGAAAAGGACATAAAAACATGGTATTTATGAGACCAAACACGCCATAAATTAATATATATCCTAATGTACAAAACGACCATAATAAGCTAACGTGTAAACATGATATGCACATTAAGTTAAATATAACAACAAAAGACATATGTAATACGAACGATCAAATTAAAACACAAAAATGATATAATACACGATAAAACATAAATAGACAAGGCGTGAATGAAACATATGTAAATATGATGTGCAACATAAAACACTAAAAAATAAATAAAAGATATAAAAGTTTAAAGCATCAGAAGGACTAAAATGAAAAAGAAACAAAACCTAAAAACATAAATTAAATAGACAAAAGACGTAATTAAGGACTTGATTAAAAACTGAATTAAACTCCAAAGGATCTATCGAGTAATAAACCCATGCGGCAAGCTCAAAGTGCAAGAAACAGAAATACGGAAGGACTTTGAAGGTATTTATGCCATTTAAGATATGATCCAATTTAATTTCGGGATTGAATTGAATGAAAGTGAAATGGAGATGCTGATTTGAAATAAAAAAGGGATGCAAAAGCATGCGGTAACAGAGAACATGGATTGAAAATGCAATTATCCCATGACCAAAAATAAAAGCGGGAAAGGGTAAGATGACTTCTCATGTAATTAGCCCATTTAAACGCCAAAGGGTTATTATTTGTTTTATAACCGGTAGAAAAAGAGATTAAATCTAAACCTAAAACTCAGCCTACCTTTTTTTTCTCTCAACAAACTCGACGGCGCCGCTCACCCCTTTCGTCTCCAGTGTCGTTCACCGGCGGTTCAACATCCCGGCGAAGAGGGAATGATGACAGCAACGTAGGACAGCCGGTAAGGTTTGAGTTTTCCTTTTGTTCTTGTCTGATTCGAAATGAAATTTGAAGCAAGAACAAAGATTTTGGTGTTAAAACTGAAAAACCGATTTGGTTGTGAGATTCAAACTAAGGAAGAAAATAGAATAGCAGAGAGTTTGAAACCTTCTGAATTTTTGATTTTGTTTTCCGAAATCTTTTTACAAATTTTTCGAACAGAGCCCTTTACAATTATTTTCCCCCTTTTTTTGATCCGAAAAAACCCCTTTTACAACAAGCCACTGATAGTAAAAGTAGATCTAGTGTTTACTGTTGACAAACAATTGATTGGATATGAAAATCTCAGAACCCATGCTTGATCTGACTTGTTTATTTGTTTCTTGCATGTCCGGTTTGGTGAGGGCCGTGATGAGATCGTCAGCGGCGCAAGCGGAGCGCGGATGATGCGCCATGTGGCAGAGAAGATAAGAAGTCATCTCGGCCAGATTTGCTTTGGGCCGTTGGATCAACGCCTGGAGGTGTGCTTCACGCGCGCTGGATGGCTCATCTCGGGTTGATTGTGGCCGTTGGATCTGGATTTGATCCAATGGCCCTCCTTCAGCTGCTGCAAGGAAAAAGATGATATTATATATCATATAGGGTTTTAGGTTTAATTAGATGGGATTGGGCTGGCCGAAAATGGGCCTTGTAAATTATATTATATATATTCTTTTGGGTTTTTGTAATATTATATGGACTTGGACTGTTATTATAATATTTGGGTTTTATGTTTTGGATTTTATTTTACATTAGTCCAATAATAATAATAATAATAATAATAATAATAATAATAATAATAATAATACGATATTACATACGTACGTAAACGTGCACACTCATATAAGTGTAACATACGAATACACATGCAAACATTAATTAATGTAACATACTAACATACCTGCATATAATCATACACGTACTGTACACATACAAACAATGTATACATAAAGCATAAACACGTATGACACAAATAACTGTTAACACATACATAATATGTATAATATGCCTGCACTTACATGCATCACAACTATTTCTCACACACTTTAATCACATATAATATGCATACATACAATAATTATTAAACTAACACAATACTTATATACCAGATAAAAATGAGTGATTACAGTTGCCCATCTTTGTTTGTTCTTGTGGAACGAGAACAAAGCAAAGACCGAAATCACTCATTTTTATCCGACTTCCCTGCTCACGACTTCAGAATCACGTGTTCTTCTGGAACTCTCCGTTTTTCCTCGGCCGAATCTTCAGGCTCGTAAGTTCTCCCTGTATAGAACTTCTTCACCTTTGGTTCTTTTTTTGAGATTCTGGAGTTAGGGCTCTTCCTATGTGGAACCTTTCACTGGGGCTTGAAAACGTAGGTTTCTCATTTATATAACCTTTGTCTTCGATTTTTCTTTCCTCTTTCCTCTTTTCTTTTTCTTCTTTTTTGTTTCTTCTGTTTCCTTCTTTCTCTGTTCTTTTTCTCTTCTTTTTCTACTTTTTCTTTTTCTCTATTTTTTTCTTTTTTCTTCTTTTTCATTTTCTTTTTCCTCTTTTTTCTCTTCTTTTTCTATTTTTTTCCTTTTTCTCTGTTCTTTTCCCCTTTTTTCTCATTTTCTTCTTTTTCTACTTTTTCCTTTTTTACGAGGCTGTTGACATTTTTGGACCTACGCTACTAAGGCTGTCGTATTTTGCCCGAATGATTTATTGATGGCCCGAATGACTTATCACCATGCTCAAAAGACTTACTGATGGCCCGAAGGACTTAACATCGTGCCCGAAGGACTTACCGATGACCCGAAGGATTTAACATCTAGGCCTCACGCCGCTATGGCTGCCGTTCTTTCGGGACTCACGCTACTCATGCTACCGCATCATGCCCGAAGAACTTATTGATGGCCCGAAGGACTTATCACCATGCTCGAAAGACTTACTGATGGCCTGAAGGACTTAACATCGTGTCCAAAGGACTTACCGATGACCCGAATGATTTAACATCTGGGCTTCACGCCGCTATGGCTGCCGTTCTTTCGGGACTCACGCTACTCATGCTGCCGCATCATGCTTGAAGGACTTACTGATGGCCCGAATGACTTATCACCATGCTCGAAAGACTTACTGATGGCCCGAAGGACTTAACATCGTGCCCGAAAGACTTATCACCATGACCCGGAAGATTTAACATGGGGCTCACGCCGCTTAACATCGTCGCCGTTCTTCCGGGACTCACGCTTTACTCATGCTCACGCATCATGCCCGGGACTCGACTTTATTCCGATGGCCCGGCGACTTATCACCATGCTCGAAAGACTTATTGGTGGCCTGAAAGACTTAACATCGTGCCCGAAGGACTTACCGATGACCTGAAGGATTTAACATCTAGGCCTCACGCCGCTATGGCTGCCGTTCTTTCGGGACTCACGCTACTCATGCTGCCGCATCATATCTGAAGGACTTACTGATGGCCCGAAGGACTTATCACCATGCCCGAAGGACTTAACATCGTGCCCGAAAGACTTACCGATGACCCGAAGATTTTAACATCTGGGCTTCACGCCGCTATGGCTGCCGATCTTTCTTTTCTTTAGTAAATTCTTTGACGATTCTTCAAATACCTGTCTAGGAACAAGCAAAAATTGACATGCCTTTATCTATATGACGCATGCAATGCCGTGCTTTCTTCTTCTTTTTTTTTTTTTTTCTTGTTTCTTTTTCTTTCTTTCTTTTTTCTTTTTTTTTTTTTTATCATTATTTTCTCTCACTCTCTTTTTTTTTTTCTTTTTCTTTTTATTGTTAGACTTGTTTTAAAATCTTATGTCCTGAAAAGTCTTTCTTCGGATTTCTCTGTTTCTTTTCTTTTGCGGTATGCTCAGTTTTGATCTTCATTTCTGTCAAATTTTGTTAAATGAGTACTCGCTCTTGTTCTTTTGCACAAGCACTTGCCTTTCTTCTTCGGGGTCTCTGCCCGCTTCACCAACAAACTCTATATTATGCATGTGCAGAGATTCTTACGATTCTTTTTGTTCTGCATTGCCCCACTCGATCGTGTTCGGCTACCTTCCACTTCTTTTGACCCAACATTTTGAGTATTTGTTAGTTTCGTCATCGGGGTGAGCAAAATGCTTCTTAACATCAATCTTCTCGTTGCCTTTGGACGGGGACCATTCATCGATCTATGTACTTTAATTCTTTGGAGACTCGATGTTTACCTCTTACCGTCCCCATACTTTGTAAGCTCATTCTTGTCCTGTTTTGTCCTTCATTTTCTTGAACCAAACAAGGCATCATGGTTGGAACCCGCTTTTGTCGTCATATTCATTCTATGCATTGTGGGGTCGCTTCTGGTTAGGTGCTCCAATAGTATCCGCAACCTTGTGTTCTGGATCTTGTCCCTAAAATAATACATGGAAATCTTTGTTGCTTTAACTTGTCAATTTGTTGATTGGTGTTTCACTGAAGGGTATCATTTAGATTAACATACATGATCTTGAAAACACAGCATAGGAGCTCTGGATATCATGTGCAAGAGCGGCTTAGATTCAACCACTCGGTAATTCAAAGATGTGAAGTCTTCCCTGGTGACTCGGTTCATCCTCATGATTACCGCGTTGCTGCAGAGTACTACTCTTTCTCAATTCTCATTATCTACTCCGCCCCCAAAAAGGGTGGGCTTGTATAACCACTCGAGCGCAGAAATATTACTCTAGGAATAGAGTTCTGGGTGGTGCGAGTCTTAATTTTTCCTATGGTATCGTCTATTTTCTCTTTTTTCTTCGTTTCTCATTCTTTTTCCTTTTTTCTTCATTTTTTGCTCTCTCTTTTTCTTATTTTCTTCTTTTTCATATTTCTCTTCATTTTTTGTTTTTTTTTTCGCTTTTATCATTATTTGAAGAAATCAATTCGCCACAGTCCTTTGTCTTGAGGACAACGATGGAGCAAACAACACTGCCCCAAGTTACTCGACATAGTCACGATTTGAAAATATTACCATCACTCATGAAGCTAAGGTTTCTTGAATTGGATGATGTGTCTCCACCTTATCGCCTCAGCGGAGTGCCCCAAAATTCCCACACTCTTATCCGAACAAGCCTATTACCAGGTTTCGAACATAGGAGTACTTTTTATTATTCTTTTCTCTTTCTTTCTTTTTCTTTTCAATTCTTTCTCTTTTAATTATTTTTTTACTTATTTACTACCTAGAAGATTATGCCTAGAGTTTCAATTTCAAGCGACTCTACATGGTTGACATTTGGAGCTTTTTCGTCCTTGAACATCATCGAGAGAGTAGTAGTCTCGCTTTGCTGACCAGAGTCTGGTAGGGAAGATTATACCCCACCATTGTCAAAACATCTATCTAATGTCACATCTTGCAATTGATTTCTAGTGTCCTACAACGACGAGAAAATATATATCTATGTACTTTCAAGAACATTATATGTTAAGCGAAATGTGTTCTTCATTGGAATAAAAATCAACAAACATGCCCTATCACAAAAGATCTTTACCACATGCGGTCCACATGTAGTAAAGTTGATTCCTTGTATTACTGCAGGAAGGTCTCTTAATGTAGAGACATCTCTGGCTTCTTCAGCACTATGCAGACTTGCCCCTAATCTTTGGTCCTCCACTACTGGATCAACTCTCGTGTCAGAGTTCCATCATTGATCAGCTTCTTGATTTCCCCCAATAAAGGTCTACATTTCCTGGTGGAATGCCCCGGTGCCCCCATATGGAATTCGCATGTGCTACTCGAGTCAAAATTATGGGCAAACGGATCAGGTGCAATCTTCATCGGCCTAGGAGCAAGATAGTGACCCCCTACCAGATGAGGCCAAATGTCTGAGATAGATGTTCCAAACACTTCCAAATTTGAGCTCGTCTGAGGAATTTTCCTTGATGACATTGAGGTGTCAGTCAGTCTTCTTCTTTTACGCGAACCCTGGAGATGACACTCATTTACTTCTCTATCTTTATCTATCTTATCTTCGATTCGGTCCTTAGACTTAGACCCCAATTTTCCTTCTTTGATTGCATATTCTATCCTCTCTCCAATCGTCATTAAATCTTCGAATCTATTTCTCGGTTTCTCCAACATCACATCGAAGAAGGGAGAGGGAAGCATTGCATGGAATAGGGGAGTCAACTCTTCTTCCGCTATAGGAGGTTGGACTTGGGTCGCCAAACATTGCCACCTTAGTGCATATTCCCTGAAGCTTTCATTTGGTCTCATTTTCTCATTCTGAAGAAACTGACGACAGGGTGCTAAATCTAAAGCATATTTGTATTGACTCAAGAATGCATTAGCAAGGTCACCCCATGACCTAACTTGGTTTCTATTCAAACGGTTATACCACACTGCTGCAGGTCCCGTCAGGCTATCATGGAAGTGGTGGATCAACAATTCTTCATTCTTCATGTATCCTTCCATTTTTCTACAGAACATGGTTAAGTGAATCTTCAGACAGCTGGTTCCGTCATACTGCGCAAATCCGAGAACCTTGAAATTCGGAGGAATGACCAAATCAGGGACTAGGCAGAGTTTCCTCGTATTGAAAACATTTATCTTTTCTTTCTTTTTAAGCTCTTTCTCGATTTTTTCTTCTAGCTGGTCAAGCCTTGACTCATTGGTTCGTTCCATTTTCCAACTAATTCTGCCATCGAACCCCAAGTGTTAAATGATGAAGTGCCATGCGATGATAAAATTATTAACGATGCAAAGGACGTGATGCAAATGCAATGCATGAATGCAATAAAGCATCGATTCCGCAAGTGATTTCTCCCTATAGGACATCTCTCATTCAGACCATAAGGTTTCATTACATCCGGTATTAGGGTTTTACAGATAGCGGTGAGCCCTGGCACCTAATGTCTTGACCTCATTCAACAGTCTTGTCAGCTTTCCTTCGCGGTCCAATGCTGGATCCATATTCTAGCTTATTGGTGCTGCTGCATCGGCTAAATCTACTACCTGTTGAGCTACTTGTCGGGCTTTAGTCGTAACCATCTTCATGTCCCGATCTTTCTCCCGTATTGTTTGCTCCGCCTTTTGTAGCTGAACGGTCATTGCCCCAGCACGGATCTCACTAGTACGTAAAGAAGTCTCGAGCCTCGCTACCTGCTCTTTGAGTGCTGCGTTTTCCATTTGAAAGACTTGTGATTCATTCTTTTCCTGCTGCAGACTTGATTTCAGGATATCTTCCATGGCCAGACTGCTTTCCAACTCACTTTGGAGAATGTCGCGTTGGCCCTCAGCTTCTTCCAGCTTCTGTGATAATAATATGACTTTATTCTTACTATTCTTGTATTTCCGCTTCCAGCGTTCTGAACCGTTCCTCAGCTGAATCATACCATTGACCCACTCTTCCACGGTGTCACCCAGACCGACATTCTTGAATTCAAAGTGCAGCTTCTAGTACTCGTCTTGTACACTCTTCAATTTTATGTTCAGATCGTGCCTCTCATGCTCGAGCTGGCCGTACTTGCGTGCAAGTTCATCTTCTGAGACGCTTTTATTCTTGACTCCTAACTTTATCCTGCTTGAGTGACCCACTTCTGTGTTACCCGAACCTTGGGCTGGGTATTGACCCTTCTTCGACTTTGCCCCTCAGGCAACGGCTGGCTCGCTGTAGAATTGGGGTTGTCCATTTTCGAAACCCAAAAATCCCATTCTGATAAGACCTTGAACTCTGTCCTTCAGGGTCCTACAATTTTGTGTGCGATGACTCGAATCGCCTATGTGGTAGCTGCGCCAGTCACGACTGTTGTAATCCTTCGGATAAGGCAGTTTTCTTGGTACAGACTTCACTGGTATGATAAGGCTCCTTTCGACAAGCAACGGAAGTAACTCGGTGTATCTCATGGGTATAGGATAATGCCTTCTTATGTCATTAGATTCTCGAGCTTCCCCTGGTTTTGCCTATGTTCCCTTGGTATCTACCCCAAATATGCTACTTGTCTGCTTCTTGAGATTGATCACAAAGGGATTCGATTTGTCATATTTAACGGTGTTGTCTATTTCGACATTCTGACCATTATGTTCCACATTTTGATCCTCGATCAAATCTTTTCTGAGTTCAACATGCTGCTTGCCTTTCATCATAGCATTCATCTGGTCCATCATCTCAGACATCTGCTTCTTTAGTTCTTGTATTTCATCTTGCTTGTTACCAGGATTGACACTGCTTACCGAATCTGTTCTGGAGTCCTTGAATGATTCTTCTTCGGCTGTCCCTGGCCTAGTATCGGGATGAAACTCTGGAACTGGATCCTCTTCCTTCAGGTCAAATAACCTTTGGTCCATCGTGAACAATATTCTATTATGAGAGAAACCACTCAGGAATTAATGCCCTGTATAATGTGAATGCGATGACATGCAAAAAACAAAACAAAAAGAAAACAAGTCAGTACCGGATGAAAATGATAAATACATAATAAAAGGCCAAATTAAATGCGATAAGTAAACAAGGCAATCCCATCTAAGACACCTAGGTTTTCCGCATGGCTCTAACAGGGTAGGTTTCTATGTGCTCTCTATATGTAGTTTTGGTTCTAGGAGGTACCCGAATTGTCCTTCCTGTCATCTACTAAGAGTAGCAAGGCCCCCGATCATCACCCATTATAGGCTCCATTCAACCGGGTTCAATTCAGGGGGACCCATTCGCTTATGCCCGTACGAAGGAACGATATCCTTACGAAAGCATAAGGTACTCGAGCCCCGAAGGTACTTGCTAGGCCTATACGGGAGAACGATATCTCCACGAAAGCATTAGCGTTTTCCCCCACTTAAAAAATGAGTTTATATGTCATATTTTAAATGCGTTAAAATAAACGCGCAATTATAACCGAATGTTAATTTAATAGTCATTTTAATCTAGAATTTCTAATATTAATAAAGCGGTAATTATTTTAAAAAGCTTGACTCTCTTCTTGTTTTCGAAAAACAAAAAAATTATCCCCAGCGGAGTCGCCATCTGTAGCGATGTCTTTTTTCGCTAAAACACGAGTTGTCGAAGTGTTTGTGGTTTTTCAGATATTAAAATATTTATTCCGCAGGGGTTTTAAAAAAACCGCATTTTATTTAAAAATTGGAGTCGCCATCGGCCACTTAGGTAGGCCAGACACCATAAAACCAGAGATTTAAAAAAAATGTTGGGTTTGGAAGTCGGTTACGGATGGGGAAGGATTAGCACCCCCACACCGCCCAAAATTGGTACTTTAATAATTACCGCTTTACTAATATTAGATTTTCCGGATTAAAGTGACAATTAGTTTAAAATTCGGTTATAATTGCGAATAAATTTTAAAGCTCCCGTTATCCGAGAGTAAACGCCCAACCACTATCACTGCGCCTGATACTGGCCCCGTTTATGCTCGGATAAAAGGGCAGCGCATTGACAATTTATATTCCATTATGCAACATTAAAAAACCAATAAAACATACATTCACATTGACATGATACTAAAACATGAATATTACAATGTTAAACAAAAGTATTGAAATACGTAAAAACATAACCCATCATAATATAAAACAAGGTAAACATGAACGAGAGAAACGTGCTTCATGATTAAATTCTAATCGTATCACGCTTGTATATAAAAAAATCATAGATAGTATGCATGACATATACATAAAAAGGGTACGAAATTAACGAGTCAACAACACCACAAAAACGTGCTAAAACCTTATCAATGACATAATTAACATGTAAAAATAACAACAAAGATATTACATATAACAAACAATATCATACTATCAAGTAACCTACAAAGAAGCGAAATGGACATAAAAACATGGTATTTATGAGACCAAACACGCCATAAATTAATATATATCCTAATGTACAAAACGACCATAATAAGCTAACGTGTAAACATGATATGCACATTAAGTTAAATATAACAACAAAAGACATATGTAATACGAACGATCAAATTAAAACACAAAAATGATATAATACACGATAAAACATAAATAGACAAGGCGTGAATGAAACATATGTAAATATGATGTGCAACATAAAACACTAAAAAATAGATAAAAGGAATAAAAAATATAAAAGTTTAAAGCATCAGAAGGACTAAAATGAAAAAGAAACAAAACCTAAAAACTGAAATTAAATAGACAAAAAGACGTAATTAAGGACTTGATTAAAAACTGAATTAAACTCAAAAAGACCTATCGAGTAATAAACCCATGCGGCAAGCTCAAAGTGCAAGAAACAGAAACACGGAAGGACTTTGAAGGTATTTATGCCATTTAAGATATGATCCAATTTAATTTCGGGATTGAATTGAATGAAAGTGAAATGGAGATGCTGATTTGAAATAAAAAGGGGATGCAAAAGCATGCGGTAACAGAGAACAGAGATTGAAAATGCAATTATCCCATGACCAAAAATAAAAACGGGAAAGGGTAAGATGACTTATCATGTAATTAGCCCATTTAAACGCCAAAGGGTTATTATTTGTTTTATAACCGGTAGAAAAGGAGATTAAATCTAAACCTAAAACTCAGCCTTCCTTTTTTCTCTCAACAAACTCGACGGCGCCGCTCACCCCTTTCGTCTCCAGTGTCGTTCACCGGCGGTTCAGCATCCCGGCGAAGAGGGAATGACGACAGCAACGTAGGACAGCCGGTAAGGTTCGAGTTTTCCTTTTGTTCTTGTCTGATTCGAAATGAAATTTGAAGCATGAACAAAGATTTTGGTTTTAAAACTGAAAAATCGATTTTGTTGTGAGATTCAAACTAAGGAAGAAAATAGAATAGCAGAGAGTTTGAAACCTTCTGAATTTTTGATTCCCGAAATCTTTTTACAAATTTTTCGAACAGATCCCTTTACAACTCTTTTCCCCCCTTTTTTTTGATCCAAGAAGCCCCCTTTTAAACAAGCCACCGGTAAAAGTAGAACTAGTGTTTACTGTTGACAAACAATTGATTGGATATGAAAATCTCAGAACCCATGCTTGATCTGACTTGTTTATTTGTTTCTTGCATGTCCGGTTTTGTGAGGGCCGGTGAGATCGTCTGGCAGCGGCAGGCGGAGCGGTGATGCGCCATGTGGCGAAAGATAAGAAGTCATCTCGGCGATTTGCTTTGGGCGTTGGATCAAATTTGATCCAAGGGTTAGGATCACTTGGGGCATGAACGGTCACGATCATTCCCGGCGCGTGGTGTTTGCTTTGGAGATGATGACACGTGGCGGAGGGAGATCGAGCGGTCTACGCGCGTCGTTACTGCACGCGCGAGTGAGAAGTTGAACGGCCTGGAGGTGTGCGTTGGATGGCTCATCTCGGGTTGATCGTGGTCGTTGGATCTGGATTTGATCCAATGGCCCTCCTTCAGCTGTTGCAAGGAAAAATATGATATTATATATCATATAGGGTTTTAGGGTTAATTAGATGGGATTGGGCTGGCCGAAAATGGGCCTTGTAAATTATATTATATATATTCTTTTGGGTTTTTGTAATATTATGTGGACTTGGACTGTTATTATAATATTTGGGTTTTATGTTTTGGATTTAATTTTACATTAGTCCAATAATAATAATAATAATAATAATAATAATAATACGATATTACATACATACGTAAACGTGCACACTCATATAAGTGTAACATACGAATACACATGCAAACATTAATTAATGTAACATACTAACATACCTGCATATAATCATACACGTATTGTACACATACAAACAATGTATACATAAAGCATAAACACGTATGACACAAATAAATGTTAATACATACATAATATGTATAATATGCCTGCACTTACATGCATCACACCTATTTCTCACACACTTTAATCACATATAATATGCATACATACAATAATTATTAAACTAACACAATACTTATATACCGGATAAAAATGAGTGATTACACTAGGGGTACCTCAAAGTAATCCCCAAAACAATTGATTTTAACGTAATTCATTTCAAGCCACATTACATGATGTATGAACAGAAGAGATTCAGATTTAAGTACTATCCTCTACAGCATAAGCGTGGAAAAGTACTGCTCGAATTCTTGATCAATGGTCGGTTTCAGTTTGGTTTGTGGAGCCTCTGCAGTAAAGTGTATTTGAAGGAAACCCAAATTAAATAGTGACCACATAGACATTGTACGAGCAATGCATACATATTTTCGAAGATTTAGGAACTACCTTGGTTGACGCTCCATCGTCCGGATGAAAGAACATAAACATTCAAATCCTCCCCATCGGAGTCGAGGATTTCTTCTATTTCCTTATCTCGGTATTGCTCTATAGCATAATTTCCGTATCCTGAGTAGATATAGTCTATGTCGCTACCATACTCAGCAAGCGTCTCCTCAAGATTCTCAGCTAGTCTGGCAACAGCAGTTTCAGGCTCGTCACCAGGAGAGAATAGTACATATTTTTCGACACTGCTTGATGCAACAGTTGTACCATAGGAATGGGAACCATGGGAGTTGGATCCCCAATCGGGTGACGAGGAGGAAGCACTGTTATGTACCAAACACTTGGCATCAACATGCATAGACATTGCAGTGTCCGAATCTTCTAAGCTATTGCTATCTTTTGCCGACTCTGTTTCGGATACATCATAAACATTCCCTCCCTTTCCTTTGAAACTGATGGGACTGAACCCCTCTACTTCTGCAATACTGCCCAAGGTAGGAGGCTTCAATGATAAGCCTTGCTTCCAACATGGATGCTTCGATAACGGCAAGCCGAATTGCTCGGCCTCTAATTTCCTTTTCTTGTTTATGTCAACAATGATGTCGATCAAGCTGAGAATGATAATACAAATGGGAATAAGAAAAGGTAATTGCAATCCAGTATGATGAACCTCCAAATGATTAGCATAAGCAGAAATAATACCATCAACAAACTAAGTAGTATTTTTCTTTATTATAAACTGTTACCTCAAAACATATATCGAGAATAGACCCGTCGACTATGATCCTAACCAAAAACTAAAAATCCGAATCCAGAAATAACATGAAAAAACATGTACCGGAGATGTTCCCATTCCTAAAATAACCCAAACCTATAAGATCCAACTCAAATTGATCTAATTCGAATTCCGAAAACAACCCGACCCACCTAACTGACAGGTCTAATTGAGAAATGGAAAGGGTAAAACTCAGGGATGGACATAGGGTGCTAGGGGCCAATCACACCACATGAAAATTTTAAATTCTCGTATAATTAATGTATTTTCTATGATTATTTAATTTCGTACTCCTAAATTTTTGATATAACTATCTAACCGTTTGCACCACATAGAATCATGCGTCCTTCTCTAAACAGCAAAGAATCATGACACCCATAAATCATAACTTCCATACACAAAACCCATTAAATTTAGTAAAGGTGTTAGCTGGCTCACAAACAAAAGGAAAACAAGTTGAAAAACATGTGATATCCAAACAAAGGTCCCATGATTCGAAAGAAGATTAACTAACAAGTACATGACAATCAAATAAGGTAAGGAAATTAAAGACCCAGAAACCAAATCTTTTAATCTGAGATTGGTTGGATTTTTTAGTATCCATTTCCATTTTCAGACAAACACCGCCGGCACTCTCAGGTGAGGGTAAAGAGGAAACTTTGAACTAAAGGACTACCCTTTTTTTCCCCTTGTTCGTGGATATCCGAGATTAAATCAGCCATTTTTCCACTTCTCATACAGTTGAAAATTTCGCCGGCTTTCGGTGGTTGAGCGTGGAAAACATTTCCCAAACATTTTTTGACACGTTGTCCATGTTCATCTCATCGTCCAAGCAGCGAGTGAGCTGATGATACCTAAGATTATGACCATGGTGAGGCGGCCCACGTGAGTTTCTCGGAGGTGGCGCCATGTTCATTATACTAGAGGGCCCACTATCCAAAAATTATTACTTTATATTATTTATTAGTCTTAACCATACATTTGGTACATTCACTGTATATCTTTTCTCAAACTTGATATCTAAAAAAATTTTGTTCTCAAATTGACACTTAAAATTTTTTGTTCCCAATTTTATACCCAAACTTTAATTGCATCTATTGTTTTAATACTTTTATTTACATATTTAGTTATCAAAATTTATATATTATATCAATTTAGTTTAACTTAAAATAATTCGATAAATTTAATCTTTTATATTTAAAAAAATTCATCAATTTAATTTTTTTTACAATCTTCCAAATCAAGAAAGCCTAACGGATCAAAACAACAATGCGATAATCACATTCTACCTTAAAAGAATAAGTTATTGTTAAAAATTTTATATCTAGAAAACAATATAACTTTTATAAGAGAAGAACAAATAATTTAGGAAAAGAATAAATAATAACCTGATATGATTTTTACATATAAATGATTAAAGTTATTGAATTATGACCAAATTGATAGAACATAGAAGTTTGGGTATCAATTTAAGAGAATATGTCTATTTTAAGTATCAATTTAATAGTAAATTTTTTTTAAATATCAATTTGAGAGAAAATGTGTAGCTCAAATACAAATTTAAGAATAAAATTTCTTTTAATACCAACTTTAGAGAATATTTACTCATTATTTAAGCCTATTAATAAATATGTTAGATTTGCTTACCTAAATAGGTTAATTTGAAAATCTACCTCTATGATTCTTAAAATTTTTACTCATTACCTTGCATTTCAGCAAATTTGTATTTTTGACCTTTCCACATAAATTTGTTTTTTTTTTTTTTGCGCATAATAGATAAAAATAAATTTGCATAGATGGACCTCTTGAGCATGATCGTGGACATCGGATCTAATCAAATCAATCGGATGAATTAAAATATTAATTGAATCGAAAATCAACCGATCTAATTGTTTGATCATACAAAGTGAACAAATAATAATAATATAAAGAACAAAACTTCTAAAATCAGTTTTTTGTTTTTTTATCGTTATTAAATATATTTAATAAAAAATAATTTTCTTAAACGTGTTTTGGTTTCATTTTTGTCTTTGATTTTTTTGTAATAAATTACTTTTATGAATTTTTAAAAATCACCACTAATTTACCATAAATAAATGTAAATCTGACTCATTTTGAAAGACAAAAAAAAATCGAAAAATATCAACAACTAGATGATCTAGAGGCATTAAATTTTTATGTAAGGTTAGATATTTGAATTCTAATGTTGTGAATAGAGAAAATTAAGTTGAAAAGATAGACTCATACTCGACCTTTGACAAAACCCGATCTGAATTAGTCTACCAATAACTTACATATAAGTGGTTAAACAAAAAGAGAGAAAAAAACCCCAAAAACCTAAATTTATGAACAGTGTCTATATTTGCCAATTATTTCCAAAAGTTTCAAGGATTTTACAGTTTTCTTGTACATGATTCATATAAGTTTCTACATTGATGCCTTTTTAATTGACAATGTGTAAAAAAAAAAAAAAAACTAACCGGAAGCTCAAAAAAGGTGGAAAAAAAACACAAGGGTAAAAGTAAAACCTCATAAATCATATTTCTAATTCTAATTGCTTTGGAGACTTGCATTGCCTGGTTATGGACAAGGGACCTTTCCATATCCTCGTCCATATTGCCACTCCCAGCAACAGCTCTCTAACTGTCGCCAGAAAGCGATGAACAGTAGTTTCCTAGTTTCTCTTTCCCGGACGACAGCAAGCTAGAGTAACTTTGACGTGATCACGAGGTAAGCATTCATCAATCCCTCGAGCATCGAGAGCTTTTGCCCTCACGCTGTCAAATATAATCGAGACTTCATTTTGATGCGGCGTGAATGGTATCATAGGATGTTCGAAAGCGGAGACCGTCACCTATGTGTCTTGTTGTGGGGCATATCCAGCAGAAGATATTTGGACCCAGTACCTGAAACAATAAGACGGCAACCGATGAAATAAGTATTGTAAATTTTTCCAAGGAACAAGTTCATGATGTTCAATCTAGTCTTGGTCAGCTGGAGAATTAAAAGTCGGCATATCGAGGCCACTTAAGATATATAAGATTGGAGATATTTTAACACTCAGTGGCTACAATCTAAAGCTAACAATAACAAAATGAGTCCTTCTCCTATTCGTCAAGATAACAGTTCCATTACTAGTGATTACCGAAGATAGATTTTCGAATGCCCCGAGATCATAAGGATGCTCGTACACAGTTCCTCCTTTCTCTGCAAGGCACAGAGCTCTCACCCCTTCATGATACTGCCGAATTTTGAACAAAAATAAAAGGAAATGTTTAAAATTTAAGATCAGAATTGAAATGAACAAAATACAGCACGTATAACACTCTCATTACCTCAATTGTCGTCTTGTTTTGCAAAATGAGGTAGATATGCCAACCCAGCAAAACACTTAAGGCCACACTTAATGGGAGTAGAAACAGTCCAGAAATAACCTGCAAATGCTAAGGCATAAGCATAGCACTAATACTGTCAGTTCTAGCTCTAGAAGGTCGATAATCATTGACATTACATATACGATTCTGAAAGAATCTCTCTGCTGCTCATCGATTTGGGAATCACTATTCAGGCTACCCACGAGTAAAACCTGATAGTTAAGAGAATAGACGAAAACAACTCATCTGAATTCGGATGACGATGATTTCAAGATCTCAGGGTGAAAATAAATATGTTATATATGACAGGACATACCAGAGAATAGAAGCAAGCAATTACGGCATACACAACAAAGACAAAGAAGGCCTTGTAGTTGGTATGGCCGACACAATTATTAATCCAAACGCAATGGTGATCCTTATAATCAAGAAGAGAAATTTAGCACATTATCGAGGACATTTGAGTAGAATCATGAATAATAATAACAGACTGCACATACCATTCTCAGAATGCACCTCCTGCAAATACGGCAGTGATGTGCACGAGGAGGCTTAAAATGAGAACACTTTTGGCAATATCTCAAGTCCCCTCCCTACGGAACATTCCAAACAAAGGGTTTTAACTCCCAAACGTGATGCATCGGAAACACAAGTAGACTACATTAATACGTTAGATCAAACATGAGCCACAAAGACATGCTTAAAAGTTGTCCGTTAAACAAACAACAAAATCACAGTGGTGGACAATACTTCCCCTGGTAACGCCAATAGACGGACTGGTAGTTACAGAGACCACAATGAAAGCGAGTGTCATACTAACACGAATGATGTGGCGAGTAAATAACCGATACTAATATCAGTATAAAAACCAACCACGGTGATGCTATAATGAGTCAAAACTCAAAATCCTAATGCAGGAGCAACTCAGGGGAAATAATTTATTGTGATTTCTTCCCCAATACTCGAGAAGCATAATAAACAGGTGTAGCAGTAAAGTGTTGGATTAAAATCCGTAATAGTTGGCACATATGTATAGTGTATGATGTTATTATAAAGTATGACACAAAATTAAGTGACTAATTATGTTAGGTGTGTCATGGGTATTAAATCAACTATATAAAGAGGTAGTGGTCCCCAAGAAATAGGTTAACTTGTTTTTCTCTCATTCCCCGTCAGAGAGTTTTACGTCAAGAGAAAACCTATCTTTTTGAAAGATCAATACCAAAGATTTAGTCTTTCAACATCAAGATTCAATGTTTTCTACCGATTAAATCAGGTACGTTTCCACATTCAGTTTATTCGGTTTATTATTTTTGATGATTTGACATGATAAATCATGGGTTTAGATTTTATATCTATTATGGTTTGGTTCTAACAAGTGGCATCAGTGCCAGAGTATGTCGAATTATTGAGAATTAATTGATATTTAGGGTTTATTGTATGATTCTATTTTTTGTTTATCTTACGATAACATATTATGCTTCTATTAAGGTTTCGGTTATGTTATCATCGCATATAGTGCTTTTTGTATATGCATTTGTACGATTATTTTTTCTTCTCAGAATTTTATTAACAAAAAGGGGTTCGCGATTGGATTAAAATAAATCTGAATTTGTGAAATTTCCCCCTACCGATTAGTTATGATTGCTTATTTAATTAAGTTTAATATCCCACGATTAAAATTCTAGGCAAATATGTTTTCTGTTTTGGATGTTTCTATGCAATTATGTTGAAAGCATATTTATGTTTAGAATTCTATAGTCAATCATAACTAATTTAGCAGCAATTATGTTTCTGTTTTTTGTAACCTAGGTTAATGACATTTAACTTATAATTTGGATGTACATTGTTATTAATCTATAATATATATTATTTAAAATATATATTCGATTTGGTTTGATTAAAGTTTTAATTTTAATCGTTAGTTATTAAAAAAAAGTCTGACTTGAGCTTTGTCGTGGTAAATTTATCGTGACTTAGAAACTTTATAATCAGGTTAACTCTCGAATTATATTCGGTTTATATCTAATAAATTATGGTTGAATTTTGTTGAATCATGTTTAGTTTTGTGCAAAATATTTGCTTAAATTTATTTTACATTATGCTTGATTATGCCGTTATGTTATCTACGGAATATACATTTGGTTTTGGTTTTGAAAAGCATGTCATTAATATTATGAAATTCATATTCTATTCAGTTTGACCAAGAATTTCAATTTTGATTATTAGATTATTATGGATATTTTTTAAGGAATTATGGATATGTGCAATTTTCGTTAAGCTATTTGAATTGAACGAAGTTTCATGGTGCTACTGATATTGTAACTTATTAATTATATTTATGTTTGGTTTCTTATATTTTATGGTTATTGGAACAGTATGCACTGAATGATATAATTTGGTTTTGTAAAACATTTGTTGTTATTAATATGGAATATAGATTTAATTTGGTTTGTTTGTAAATCCAGTTTAATGATCTATAAATTTTGGCATAATGTTTTGTAGTAATAATAAAAATGGAAAATGCATGTTTAAGGTATATTTTGAGAAACAATCAAAGATTTCAATTTTTTCGATTTCTGATAGCCCCATATAGACAACCTTATTTCGAGTTATTTCAGAAACTTAAGTGTTATCAGAAATTTCAGTTTTGACTGTTACAATTTTTAAATTTGGATATCGGTACATTTATGTTATATATTTTAAGATAAATTAATTAAAACATTAAGTCACCAAAGTGACCTCTATTGTAGAAATTATTTTATTTTAATATATAGAAGGTTTTGTGCGTTATGTTAGTATTAATCGGCCCAAAGGAATGTTAATAATTAACATTATTACATGTGCAACTGTGGTAATAAACATGTGATAATTATTCAGTTTTATATGTGAGCAATAAATCGGCCCAAAAGAAGATTTCTGTTTGACATGTTCTTATTATCAATGTTTGATTACTGTACCAAGATATCACTTGCAAGTTAATGTTTTGTCCAAAGAGGAAATATTAATGGAGTGTCTGGTATCTTGATACGAGGTTTACCTTTATTTAAATTTATTATTATTTTGGTTATCTTTTAATTTCATTGAAAGATAAAATTAAGAAAAATATTTTGAAACAATTAAATTCATATTTTGGCTTTGGATGTCTAATATTTTAATGGATTAATTGAAACATAATGTCACCAAAGTGACCGCTTTTGTGTAGACTAGTTTATTTAAAATATTAAGATAATTATGGGTTTTTGTAATTCATGAGTTTATTAATTGGCCCAAAGGAAAGTTAATATTTGTCCGAATTACAACGACAACTGTGGTGATAAATGTGTGACAATTATATGGTATTTTATGTGAACAATACGTTAGTCCAAAGATTAATCTATTGTTTGACATAGTTTATTGTCAATGTTTGATTGTTACAACAAGAGTACCGCTTACAGTTAATATTATTGTCCAAATACTTGATATTAATGTTGTGCTTGGTATCTTGAGGGGAACTAGCCATTATTTTGAATTTATTGCTTATTTATGGATATGGATGTGAGTTTTTTTGTTCTCTATTTAGCTAATTTAGCTTTTGCTATCACAATATCTGTTAATATACATTCTACACTCATGTTTAGTGAAATTAATTTCAAGGAATAAAAAAGGCACTTACATAAAGTATTTGGTTGTATGAACATAAACCTTGCACTAAGGGAAGAACAACTTGCACCTCTCATGGCGGTAAACACCCATAAAAGGGATTTTGAGAGGCGAGTTCGTTCAAATTTCATGAGTTTAATGATCATAAAGTACAAGATTCTAAAATTCTTTAGGAGCACAAATCTAAAGATATTACTCATACTAAGGGTTTCCTTGATAAAATTGAGACACATTTTACTAAAAAATGTTAAGGTTAATATGACATCACTTTTGACTTACTTGATGTCTATGAAGTATAAAGATCAAGGAAATGTGAGGGAGTATATTATAAAAATATTTAATATTGCTTCAAAACTTAAGGCACATAAGATCGAATTTTCTAACAATTGTTTGTTCTTATGATTTTGGTACCTCTCCCTATATAGTATAACCAATTCAAAAATAGTTACAGATGTCAAAAGGAGAAATAGGCTCTAACTGAGCTCATTTCTCATTGTGTTAAAGAGGAAGAAAAGTTGAAGCATTATAAGGGTAAATATAAGGGTAAAAGTACTCATTTGGTTAGTGCTCATTTAGTTAGTGTTTCTAAGAATAAGGGCAATAAAAGAAAATATTAAAAAAAAGTTTCTAAGGGTCCAACTCAAAAGAAACAACAATAAGTTACAAAGGCTTGATTCTTTTGTAATAAGTTATGACACATGTGAAGAAATTAAACTTCAAAAGCAAGCAACTACTTCGGTTATTTTGAGTGATCCATGTGTTGTAAGTTTTATGATCCCACAATTAGGAATTATTTAAGGAGAAATCTATAATTTTTTTAGGATGTTGAGTTTGCAGGGAGAAATAAGGTTAGATACATTGCTTTTGAGGAGGAATTGGATTATAATTTAATTCCTACTATCACTTTTGACGATGTTTAGGTTTTCACACCTATCATTAATCAAGAAGTGAATCAAGTACCTCAGCAAAACAATGTTGAACAACTCTCATTCAAGATAAGATAATTGTTTTCAGAAGAACAAACTCAACAAACTCAAAAACAAGTGTCATTAAAGATATCCACGAGAGGAAGGAGAAATACTATTCTGGATTATTACTTTGTATTTCTTCAAGAAAATAAGGATAATGATGGAATGATAGAAAATGACTTAATCATTTTTCCATCAAACCATAAAAGTTCTAACTCTCAACAGTGGATTAAAGTCATACAAGAAGAGTATAACTTTATGCAAGACAATAAAGTTTGGGAACTTGTCCATTTACCTGAAGGTGCAAACCAATTGGTTGTAAATAGATATTTAACACCAAGAGGGATGCAAATGGTAATATGGATAAGTATAAGACACATCTTGTATCTAAAGGATATACTCTATAAGAAGGCATTGATTTTGTAAAGACTTTCTCTCAAGTTTCATTGAAAGACTCTTTCAAGATAATTATTACACGTGTTGCTTGTTTTAGTCTTAAGCTACATTAGATAGATGTTAAGCCTGTTTTTTCCAATGGCGACATTGAAGAAACTATTTATATGGTACAATCATAGAGTTGTGTCTTATGATACAATATCAATGATATGTAAATTAAAGAAATCCATCTATGAGCTTAAGTAGGACTCTCATTAATGAAATTATAAATTTCATATTGATTATCTCATTTGGTTTTGAGATAAATTTGGTTGACAACTGTATATACTACAAGTTCAGTGGGAGTAAACCAAATGATACTCAAATTGCTAAAGAAGACAAATTTAGTCTTACTCAATGCCCTAAAGGTAACTTTGAAATTTAGAAAATACAAATGATTCCATATGCATAAGCTATTGAGAATCTAATTTATGCTCAAGTATGTATGCGTTCAAATATTGCATACATTATTGGAATGTTATACAGATATTTAAACAACTATAGTATGAACTATTGGATAGCAGCCAATAGGGTTATAAGATATATTTAGAGAACAAAAATTACATTCTTACATATCGGAGTTCTGGTAAGTTAGAGATCATCAAGTTTATAGGCTTCGATTCTATTAGAATATTGATGCAAAAGAATTTTGTCACATGGGCTGCTAATTATAGATTAAATAGAAAGACCACTTTAGTTATTTTGTGACAATAAATATGCATTCATTTATTCTATAAACAATAGGAACACTTCAAATTTGAAGTACATAAATATTAAGTTCCTGATTGTTAAAGAAAATTCAGAGTGGTTGTGTGTCTAAAGAGCATGCTGGTACAAACTCCATAATTGCGCGTTTATTAAGAAACTGACACCCTAGGTCTTTCATGAGCACACTACTCATGTGGGTGTAATGTTATTTAAGGATATTCAGTTTTAGTGGGAGTTTGTAATTTTGGAAAAATGCTCATTCGTTTTAGACACAATTTTGGTTATTTCAGTTTAAAGATATTTTAAGATTATTTTCTGCAAAAATAAAGTCTTTTGGTTTATGCACACTCTGAATTCAGTAAAGTTTGATCTCACTAAGGTTTGGGAGGACCAGTTGGAAATATATATGTTTGGTTTCACATTTCATGTAATTTTCCATGCTACGCATTCATGATTGATCTATGTAATTTGACTATATTTGTATACGTGACCATTGATGGGTCTTGTCATGATTGATACGACAAATGCTGCTTTGATCCTATATGGATATAATTGATGGACGAGATTGTTACAGAATACCTATTATATAATAGCAATTTTTTGAGCTCATAAGGTTATACATTTGTCAGGAAACATATTTGCCCAAGTGGGAGATTGTTGGATTAAAATCGTAATAGTGGGCACATATGTATAATGTATGATGCTATTATAAAGTATGACACAAAATTAAGTGACCAATTATGTTAGGTGTCTCATGGGTATTAAAATGTCATGGAAATAAAAGTGTAGATACCATAAGATGTATTTATAATTCAATGAGGGGCAAATTTATAAATACTTAATAGTTGATTTATTAAATCAACTATACAAAGAGGTAGTGGTCCCCAAGAAATAGGTTAACTTGTTTTTCTCTCCTTCCCCTTCAGAGAGTTTTACGTCAAGAGAAAACATATCTTTTTTAAAGATCAATACCAAAATTTAGTCTTTCAACATCAAGATTCAAGGTTTTCTATCGATTAAATCAGGTACGCTTACGCAATCAGTTTATTCGGTTTATTGTTTTTGATGATTTGACATGATAGAACATGGGTTTGGATTTTATATCTATTATGGTTTGGTTCTAACATAAAGCACATTACACTCTCAAAGATATAACACAGCTTCAAAACTTGAAGACAACACTGTTGGGAGCGTCAACACAAACCCCAAACTTATCTAAAAACGGACATGTTTGATACCAAAAATAAATCAAACTTGCCATCTAGCTAGGAAATTACACATATGCCCCCTTCCATATTCCTTAAAGTTTTTTGGGTAAACTACACCAGTAGTCACCGAACTATGGTTTCTTTCCTATTTTGGTCACCGAACTATTTTTTTGGCAAAAACATCACTAACGTTATGTTTTCTTCCTAGTTTGGTCACCGAACTATTTTTTTGGGCAAAAACATCACTAACGTTATGTTTCCTTCCTATTTTGGTCACCGGCTGTTAAAAACTTAACGGTTTTGCTGACGTAGAATTTTATTTTATTTTATTTTTTAAAATTTTCTATGTCATTTCTTTTATTCCACTAATAGGCAGTGATACGTGTCACCATCCTGTTAGTTTGAATAAAAATAATATAAAATAACCTATATTGCTTACGAGGAGAAAGAAGAAATGACATGGAAAATTAAAAAAATAAAATAAAATTCCACGTCAGCAAAACCTTTAAGTTTTTAACAGGCGGTGACCAAAATAGGAAGGAAACATAACGTTAGTGATGTTTTTGTCAAAAAAAATAGTTCGGTGACCAAAATAAGAAAGAAACCATAGTTCGGTGACTACTGATATAGTATATTTTTTTTTGCATGCAATAGTCACGAAAATTGCAATAACCCCAACATTATTCTCTATCATTGCTAGCAAATTCAAATGGCAAACATTAATCATTTTCATTAAAAAAATATAAAATTTAACATTTTTTTAGAGGAAAAAGAAAATAACAGAAACAGAAATTCAGACGGGAAACATAAGCAACCTTACCAGACAAAGGGAAACATGGAATTTTTCTGACCGTACCTTGCGTTTGATCTCATGGATAGAAACTTTGGAATCTTCGATGTCGGGCATGAAAGTAGAAGGAACCCGACCCGGATCCACCAAGATGGAAACGGCGTAATTAAACACACACATGACGGCAATACCGGTATAAACGAGGGCGTTAATCACACCAGGGGAGGTCATTAGACCGAACCAGCGGTGAATGAAAACGAAGACCGTACAAAAGTAAACAAAAGCGATGACGGAAACGACAACGGTTACGGGTAAGGAAAAGCTGAAGCCTGCCCTCATGGTTTAGCTCTTTACCATATAACGTTCGGATAAGTTGGGAATGCGCCGGCGCCAAAAACGTCAGCGTTTCAGGTTCTGGTGATATCAAGGTGAATTTTTTAAAGTTGTGTTTTGCTGAGATATGTTTTTTTCTTTTCTGAAGGAATTTTGCGGATAAATGTTTTTTTTTCCTGAAGGAATTTTGCGGAGAAATGTCGAACCTTTAAATTTGGAGATTGGTCTCTGTTGGGAAACGACCGTTATATTATAATTTTGGCTTAATATATCAATTGACCCCTAAACTCTATAATGTTTTTAATTTGGTACTTGATTTTTTTTGTGGACCACTTGATCACCAAACTTGACGATTGTTCTCGATATGATACCTATGGATAATGCCGTTTATTTCTTTTACTACTTTGATACTTAACAATTGTTCTCAAAGTATAACCTTTTTTTACTACTTTGAAATACTTAACAATTGTTCTCAAAGTATAACCTTTTTTTACTACTTGAAAATCATTCTCAATTTATTATATTAAGCCTTTCAAAAGTAAATGGCGTTAATCATAGATACCACTTTGAGAACAATTGTCAAGATTAGATAGCAAAGTGGTTAAAAATGGTTAAGATGCCAAATTGATAAAAAAAAAAAAGCTATTAAGTTCAGGGGCCAATTAGTATATTAAACCTATAAATTTATATATCTAGAATTCTTGACAGTGCAATGCCGTTGAAGCTTTTATTTCCTCCAATGCCCCTTTTGTTCCAATTATTTTGACATTTTATTCAGGGGTGTGCATTTGTTTGATTCGATACCCTAAACCCAAACGACATAATTTCCGAACCGGTCGCCACATACGCTAATATCAACAGAACCGTCCGTTTAATGGGCTTGAAGTGAGGTATAGAGTTGGGGATTAGGTTTAAAAATATGTCTGATTTATTTAGTTTATTTGGTTTACCAACCAACCGACCGATTAAACCCATGCTGAGCAAACTTCTTGACCCTATTAATTGAAAATGGACTAAACCGAATTGGTTTGAGCTAATCAATCCGATTTCATACAATTTAGTCGATTAATCAGCAGTTTGCAACAGCAATTACCAGATGCATGATAGAGCCAGTTTAACCAGCCTTCCAATTCAATCATGAAAAAACAAAGAAAGTAGTACATAACATCCATGGCATGCAAAGTGTCACGGCCATGCCGTCTAGGCCCGGTCGGCACGCCGTGCGACACTTGAAAAGGGACCCAACCTAGACAAGTCAGCCTTCAACAAGCCCTTTATCAAAGGACTCAGCTCGAAGGTGTCGTCTCATGATCCATCCGATAACATGCGCGTCGAATATCGTATCCCGCGGGGCCTAGCGAATGCTAGCGGCCAACCCCTGACTCTCGCAACGAGCGCGATATGGGGCCCTGTGGCCCCAAACCGTCCCTAAGAGGTCCTCCTAGAGAGACATCGTGCCATCCGCTTGGCTCCAATGCCCGCACACCTAAGCCCTACGTGGGCCTAGGAGAAGGTCACTTACACCAAGGCAGCTCGGTTGCTAGCGCTTGCGAGGAGGATGGTGGAGACCCAACACCGCACCACTTCCCCTAAAGGCTAAATAAACTTACCAAGTATGATGCGAGTAGACGTTGCTTCGTCCCAAACGAGGACACTTTCTGAACAGGGCCTTCATCGCCTTCCCAAAGCATCCTAACTTGCATCCTTGACTTGGTCGCTCTTCAGGCATTGCTCATATCATCGCTCGGTCCGCCTTTGCTCGGTCCCGAACAGGCTTGTCAAGGCGGGATCGTAATACAATAAGAGACAAATTGACATTCTCCCCACACTTCCTATTATCGATGTCCTCATCGATATTGACACTCATTATTCATCACCTGATGAGTTGATTTAGACATCGAAGGCAGTTCCTCTTTGATCTATGCTTGACTTAATACACTTCTCTAGTCACATCATCTGAACATTCAAGCAGATAACTCAAGCCTCGATCATGGGTTCTTTTGATTCCCTTATGACCCAGTTTTGCTCCTTCAATGTCAAGAGCTAGATTCATGCTCCCACACTTTTACTCTGATTGTGGCTCGAGCGAAACACTTGTAGCAAATCATTGACTCAACTAACGCATGCCTTGTAGTGTCTTTGAGTCTCACGAACTAGCCATAGACCTACAAAACAAAAATAGCATACCTGCCGCCCATATGCAAGAGAACTAAGACTCGCCACACAATGGCTTGCTCTTTGGCACTAAGCCCATTCGCCAATTGTGTCCCACCGTATAGTGAGATCTTCAAGCAATGAATACGTCACCATCTGGCCAATATCCAAGCGGGCAGGTACAGGTTCACCTTGCACTTAATGATGTAAAATGATCTCTGGTTACCAACACGATACAAACGTGTACTTGTCTCTTTGTCTTTCTTTATATGGCGCATTCACCATTTGCCAAATGAATGTACATCTATTCTCACTCGAACAACCTTGCTCTCATGAACTCATGCATCTTGGCTTTCCAGCGGCTAATAACACTTTTCCCTCGAGCCAACCGCCTTTAAGGTTATCCAACGTAACGTACAACTTGTCTCGCTTCTCTCTACATCATCTTGTCGACGTCCTCGTCGACTGAACAAAAAAAATTCCTTCGCTAGTTAGAGGCACCATTGTAACCTGCAAAGACTAACTTTCCATTGACCAAGTGATGCACTATTGTGCCACAAGCCCAACAACATTCTTCTTATCAACACAACAAGCGCCTTTGCGCTGAACATAAATGAGCCCCATAGGGGGTTACTTTCCACGTGACATCATGCTAGGATAATCATTTTTGGTTAACGACAAGCACCTCTGTGCACTGTTTGCAATATGATTTCCTAGCATGCATCAACGATTCACAAGTAGTCGGCTTCTCAATACTGAGGTAACCATAGTGATTAACGTTAGACACCTCTTGTGTACTGATTTCACTATGACGACCCAGCTAAGACTTCAAGACACATTGAGTGCCTCGGCACAAAACAACCATAGTGCGTAACGTCAGTCACCTCCGTAAACTGATGACACTATGTTTGAACTCGTTTGCCTGCGTGCGATAAACGATAAGTGCCTCTTGCCTTTGAAACAACCATAGTGGTTAGCGTCGGTCACCTCAGTGTACTGATCCTACCAAGTCCAACTCGTTAGCACCTCTGTGCAATAAGAAATAAATGCCTCTCGCACTAAAACAACCATGGTGGTTAGCGTCAGTCACCTCCGTGTACTGATCCCACCAGGTCCAACTCGTTAACACCTCTGTGCAATAAATGCCTCTCGCACTAAAACAACCATGGTGGTTAGCGTCAGTCACCTCTGTGTGCGATCCCACCAGGTCCAACTCGTTAGCACCTCTGTGCAATAAGAAATAGGTGCCTCTCGCACTAAAACAACCATGGTGGTTAGCGTCAGTCACCTCCGTGTACTGATCCCACCAAGTCCAACTCGTTAGCACCTCTGTGCAATAAGAAATAGGTGCCTCTTGCACTAAAACAACCATGATGGTTAGCGTCAGTCACCTTCGTGTACTGATCCCACCAGGTCCAACTCGTTAGCACCTCTGTGCAATAAGAAATAGGTGCCTCTCGCACTAAAACAACCATGGTGGTTAGCGTCACCACCTCCGGTGTCGATCCCACCAAGTCCAACTCGTTAGCACCTATATGCAATATAAAGATCGAGCACCGCGTATGCTTCGATCGCTATAGTGGTTACCGACATGCACCTCTGTGCGCTAACCAACCCTCAACTTGTTCAACATTATTGACTCGCCCAACCCACTCCTATTACGAGGGCGCTTGGTGTGGGGTCCAGTTTCCCTACCCTGCCTACCTCAACTGCCAAGGCTCTTGGCGTAGGGTCAGCCCGCCCTACCTACTCCACTCGTAGGAGCGCTTGGTACAGAGTCAACCGCCTGGGGACACCATCCTTGCCGAAGTACACAACCGAACCTAGCTTAAAAGCCTTGCTCTGATACCAACTGTCACGGCCATGCCGTCTAGGCCCGGTCGGCACGCCGTGCGGCACTTGGAAAGGGACCCAACCTAGACAAGTCAGCCTTCAACAAGCCCTTTATCCAAGAACTCAGCTCGGAGGCGTCGTCTCATGATCCATTCGGTAACATGCGCGTCGAATATCGTATCCCGCGGGGCCTAACGAATGCTAGCGGCCAACCCCTGACTCTCTGCAACGAGCGCGATATGGGGCCTGTGGGCCCAAAACCGTCCCCAAGAGGTCCTCCTAGAGACATCGTGCCATCCGCTTGGCTCCAATGCCCGCACACCCTAAGCCCTATGTGGGCCTGGGAGAAGGTCACTTACACCAAGGCGGCTCGGCTGCTAGCGCTAGCGAGGAGGATGGTGGAGACCCAACACGGACCACTTCCCCTAAAGAGCTAAATAAACTTACCAAGTATGGCGCGAGTGAGCGTTGCCGTCCCAAACGAGGACACTTTACGAGCAGGGCCTTCATCGCCTTCCCAAAGCATCCTAACTTGCATCCTTGACTTGGTCGCTCTTCAGGCATTGCTCATATCATCGTTCGGTCCGCCTTTGCTCGGTCCCGAACAGGCTTGTCATGGCAGGATCGTAATACAATAAGAGACAGCCTTGACACGAAGCATATAAAAGGAATGAAGATGTAATGTCAATTCATGCACAAACAATGGGACAACTGTAACCGAAAAGTGCTGGAAATGCAATGACGCTCCATAAAACATTCCACCATGTTCTGTTTTGACTCGAGTTCAGTGTATCTACTTTCTAAACTTTTGTACAATGCTCAAGTTCTTGATTGCATTTCTCCTACATAAACTTTGTAACATAAAAGGAAACCATGCATCATAGGCATACTGATTTTCCCCCTTTCAAACTCACATTGACTAAAGGAAAAAACTTGCACAACAAGAACACAGTTTTGTAGGGTAAAAAGAAATTATACTAACAGAAGCAGCCCTGTCCACAAATAGAAATTAAAAACCAATTTCTAAGGCAGAGTGTTCTTCAAGATAACAATTAAAGCATTCATGTTGAAAGAAGGTAGGAAGGGAAAACAAAGGACAGTGAGACTGATAACAGTTCGATAAGAAGGTATTATCAAAACTGTCCAACCAACAAATCCATCGGACATGTAAATGTGTCTATCCATGCCTACAAAAATGATCAAGGTACCATTGGTACCATTGGTGCAATATCACGGTGAGGTAATTCAAGCGAAGGTAATTTAAAACCGAAAAAAAAAACAATATCAACAACTCCATAATTTGTATTAAGGACTGCAAATAAACAACAAAATTCCTGATAGCAAATTACATATAAGAAAGAAGCAAGGGCATGCATTATCAAGGCAGCTTACTAATTGAACAAATTTAGGCCTAACATCAATTTATATGGGAGGATTAGTGCCTCAGAAATGAGAAAACACTAAAAGGTCATGCTAACCACAAAAACTTCTTCTACTTCTTCCTCTTGGATGCGCATACCAATTCATGAAAGCCTCTTTCTCTTTCAACAGAACCTAACCTCGAGTAGTTCTTCATTCCTTCAGAGTAAAATAATACAATCTACAAACATTCCCTCCCTGGATGAAAATTGCAACATTATAGTATCACATAAAAAGAAAACAGGTTAGCCTAAAAATGAACAAAGAATCCATTCCACGACCATTCAATCCTCAAAATCCCAATTGCTATCGATCCTAGATGAGGTACCAAACACTGAACTTGTCCTACTCCTCCTCCTAAACCCCGAATCTGAACCTGAGCGAGATGAGGAGCTCCTAAACCTCCCCAAAAACGAAGCAAAGCTCCGGAAAACTTGCCCCAACCCTCTATTTTCTTGTGATCTTCTCCCAGTCGGCACCCATGAAATCCTTCTAGGAGCACCTGCTGCATTATTAAACCCACCATCCATCTCAGTGAAAACAACCGGAAACTCCCTCTCTGCTGCTCTCCTCCCACCGGGAAACCTCCCCACTGCGAACCCACCTCCCGGTAATCTCCATATTGTCAATCCCACGGTTTCTTCATCTCTAATTGCTTCATTTCCCCCTATATTGTTTCCATTATTCTCCCTTGGCAATTCATGGCGACAAACTGGACATGAGTTTCGAATGGAAAGCCAGGGTAATATACAATCCGAATGGTAAATATGCTTACAAGGCATTTCCCGAGCTTCACAATCTAGTTCGAACTGCTCTTTACAAACTGCACAGTGAGATTCCGTGACTACATGTCCGCCAGTGATCTTAATCACCGGCATTGATTCAATTGCCGCTTTGGAAGCGGGTGGTTGCTCGAAACGGCCAACTCCGTTTACTTCTAGCTGAGATAATTGATCAAGAAGCCGATCAAAACCCGAACCCATTAAGAAGTCGGACATGCTAGCAGGTAAGGGGCGAAGACCGGACCCTGATCCATCATCATAATAAAGCTCAAAATCGGTATTGCCTCTTTCGTGAACAACGCCTTCGGATTCAGGGGTAGGTCCACGGAGAACGACGACGGGATTGAAAGGAGACCGATCGCCAGCGTTTCTTCGAGCTCGTCGGAAATGAGGAGTGGTGGTGGGGCTGGGGCTGAGAGCTGGGTTGGGCGTCTCGGCGTACGTAGAGGCGGCGGGGAAACGGTGGTGAATGGGAGAACGAGAGGGCGTTTCGAATTCTTCGATGAATCCGCTGCCGCAGTCGGGACAATGGATCGAATCTTGCGCGGATCGGACCCGGATCCTGATGAACCGGTTGCACCTGTGGCACCAATAGGGTGATCTTATCAACTCCATCGAAAAGTACTAACCTCAGAAGAATTGAAGAAATCAAAACTTTGAGAAATCGGAGAAAAATTTAAAACCCTAGAGTTTCTGAGCGAGCTTAAAAAGAAAAAAAAAAGGGAAAGGAGGCGCGCGTGGTGTGGTGTTTAATTAAGCGTCGGATTATGCGCTTTATACTTTTGAAAAATGGATTAATTAACGGAATATAGTTTGCGTAATGGGTTATTCAGTTAACGGCGTTAGAGAAGCGGCACGGGAAGTCGTTGGAATTTTTCGACCACTGAGTTCTCAACTTGAAAAAATTATATCATCCGTCATTCTTACTACGTTATTTTAAGATCAACTAATAAAATGTATTTATTTTATTTTTTTTATTTCATTTTTTACCTAATGAAGATTCATTTAATAAAAAATAAGATAAAAATTAATAAAATTTATGCATTTTATTGGTTGATCTCATAAATAATGTGGTGAGAAAGACCCATAATATAATTTTCACCAACTTGTTATTTATTGGCCAATCAGATTTTTCCTTTATTTATTATTTTTAACCTTTTCATAAAAAGATATAAATAAAGAGACCTTAAAGAATAATAGAAAAACAAAAAAATAAATTTTTTAAAAAGGATGATATAACAACAAGATAGATAATCGAATTGATTATATTTTCAATTCAACAATATTAAAATACAAATGTTTGTTGTAAAAACAACTTTTCTAATCAAATTTATTTCACTCATAATATTATAATTTAAATATTTAATTTTATTTAAAATATTATCTCACTAAATAAATTTATAATTATCATATACTTTTTTAGTTATAAAAATAATTAATTTCCTTTAACAAAAACAGAATAAAAAAGCCTTAGGCCTCAAATTCCAAACCAAGTAGTGTATTGGGTTTTCCACCAGTCATAAGAATTGTTTATTACGTGGGTCAAGCAAATTAAACAATGGGTTTGATAAATACTTAATATTAAAATGGTGGGGTTGACCAAAGCCAAAACATCACATCACATCTAAGTCAATTTCATTTTATTATTTTGGTAAAATATTTGACTTAACATCTGACCCTTTACTATTGATTAAATTATATGTCATATTTATTGATGGCATTAGCCCATTATAATAATTTAGTAATAACAGGGTATGTATATAATCATATATTTTATAAGTTAATTAATCTAACCGTACATTATTATAAGCATTTTCTTCGAATATTAAACCTTAGATGTTGAAGACTCCAATAAAAAAATCAAGCAATAGGTTAATTATCTATTTAGTATTATTCAATTTTGTATTATAATTGTAGCAATATTATAAAAAATTAAATTTGGACGTATTAAGTGCGCAATAACTTTCGATTTAGAATTTTGAAAAAACTATAAATAGTTTAGATATTATATAAAAATTATAGCTTAATTATGTTAAATCAAAATGTCTAAACATGTTAGTTAAATATGTCCAAAATAGGCAATATTGTTATCACTGTATAATATATGTACTAATATTTTTAACATGAGTTAGGATCCACTTACACAATGTAAAACTCTCTAAGTTTTACACATTTTTTGAATCGTTGAATGAGAGAAATTGATGATTGAGATTAACTCTTTACCTTTTTTCTAAAGTGATAGTCTTCACATATTGTAGTGCTAATCTCATCAATCTGTTTTCCCCATCTAATAATCCAAAAAATGTAAAATTTAAAGAGTTTTACACTGCGTAACTAGATCCTATACCTTTTAACATATGATTGAGTTAGTA
Organism: Hibiscus mutabilis; assembly: GCA_019671005.1. Classification (NCBI taxonomy): domain Eukaryota; kingdom Viridiplantae; phylum Streptophyta; class Magnoliopsida; order Malvales; family Malvaceae; genus Hibiscus; species Hibiscus mutabilis. Next base: position 66,396,143 of record CM033719.1, on the reverse strand, counting down.
TTATGGGTTACTCATGTATTAATTCAATTGAGAAAAAAAAAAAAAAACCAACTTCTTTTATTTATTTTTCTAAACCGTTTCCATGCTTTATTTTTCAAAATATGCTTCTAGCATTTTTTCCGTTTTTTAAAGTTAGTATTATGGGTTACTCATATATTAATTCAATTGAGCAAGCACATTTGGTTCTGCTTATCCTTATTTTCTTGTATTCTCGTAGGTCATGGGACCCACTAGGAACAATCCCTTCCTTCTTCTTAGAATCCTCTTTCCCTTCCCCTCTAGGTAGAATTAAGTTCTATATGAGATGTCAATTTACACTAGGACTCTAGTTTAAATAATAAACATAATTATCAATGGTTTGGTCTAAGTGGTAAACGGCTTAGTATCGCTTAAGTAGATCTTGAGTTCGAAGGTTTGTGTATGCAAAAAATCTCCGTTGGGAGGGGCACCTACCAAAGCTAAGTACTCAACATACATATCAGTTCAGACTAGTCAAGATAAAATTCTAGAGAACCAGAAATGCAACAACCAAAAATAATAATAAACTTAACTGCGTTGTTCATCTAAAATAGATAAGCCATTATTATAATATAATTCAATTGTTCTCTGAATCAAATCATGTTAAATTGTTTTAATTATTAGAATAAAAAGATAATTATGGATGTATTAACTATTTACTATTCTAAATACCAAACAAGGAAAAATTATTATATGAGACTGGCTTACCATGTCATCCATGGTTTCATCCAATAATAATTTTTCATCTTATTTTTTTTTCCAAGGTGAATCTTCACATTTTTTCTACATGCCATTAAATGAATGAATCACATTAGATAAACTATGGATAACGTGATGAGCCGGACCAAATAATAATTTCTCCCAAAGAATGACCTATCTTGAAACAATACGAAGAATAGTAATACGAGACAATCCTATCCAAGACTTGTATTTATCATTGGCTAGAAAAGAAAGAAAATTAACCACACATGGTATGGGACAAAAACGGAAATAAAATATTACCTGTGAAAAAACAAGAGAGTTTTACTAGGTAGCCAAATTCTGCGTCTATATTGAGACCTACATTTGCTTTGGAAGAGTAATACATCTCTCTTTAATCAAAAAAAAAATCCATCTGCTTTGAGAAGTTTTCCATCTTGGTTGTAACCTGGCCTTAGAAGATCCGGTAATTCGGCTTCTCCATCGAGATGTCTCACTACTTGCCTCATGCTGGGCCGTGCAACAGGCACATCATGTGTGCAAATTAGGCCTAATTTAAGCACCGTCAACATTTCATCTTCACCATATTGCCCATTGAGCCTGGTGTCAACCACATCAAAGACTCTGCCCTCTCTATACATTTTCCATACCCAATCAACCAACCCCAATTCTAGAGGTAATGCCTTAGGCTCAATTGGCCTACGTCCACACACAACCTCGAGTAAGAGAGCACCAAAGGCATTTACGTCGGAGCTTGTCGTTGCCTTTCCTGTCCGAGTCACCTCGGGTGCTAGATACCCCAACGTGCCAACTACCCGAGTCACCTCGGGTGCTAGATACCCCAACGTGCCAACGTGCCAACCGTGTTCGTACAATCTTGCGAGGCCGAAATCTCCTAATTTTCCATTCAATGCATCATCTAGTAACACATTACTGGCCTTAACATCTCTATGAATCACAACTCGTTCATAACCTTCATGTAAGTAGAGAAGTCCATGAGCAACTCCGTTTATAACCCTGAATCTATCCCCCCAATTCAGGGTCGTTTTAGGCTCATCAAACAAAAACTTATCTAAGCTGCCATTAGCCATGAAATCATAAACAAGAAGGAGATCACCTCTTCTCCTACACCAACCCAATAATTGAACCAAGTTCCGATGTCGGAGCCGTCCGATACTAGAGATTTCCGATAGAAATTCACGCAAACCCTGATTTGATTCATGAGAAACCCGCTTGACAGCCACTTGAGTCTTTGAGTCTCGAAGCTTCCCTTTGTAAACACGGCCAAAACTGCCGTGGCCGAGTAAGTTCTTGGCACTGAAACCCTTGGTTGCTTGCTTGAGTTCATGGTAGGAGTATCTTTTCGGTCCAATCTCCAGCTCCCAATCTTCAATGACATCGTCGTTCTTGATTTTGATAACGAAATAAATGGCAATGGATACGGCTAATATGACAATAGTGACCGATGGAACCGAGACACCAACTATTAAAGCTGTGTGCTTCTTTAGCGGTCCAGGAAGTGATGGCAAAGAAGATAGATCAAGGCCCTGAGCTTCTCCATTGATTTTAAAGCTCCAGCCTAAGATACAATGCGAACTGGAAAGTAACCCCGTTGAAGCCGAGAAACCAACGTACATAAACTCGTGAAAAAATGGCGAAAGATCTACACGAAACGACAAGATCGGGAATCTCGGTCTTGCTGAATTTGGGGCGATCGTTACATTGAGGATGTTCTCAACCGAATCATAATCGACCCAAGCTTGGATTGGTTTTCCACTCATGAGAGTAAGATTTTGCTTCGTGGAGTCCTCCGTGTAGAAACCAGCCGGGGCCGAGGCATTCGAATTCAAGCTGTTGATGTCGATGCCGACATGGTTGTCGTCGATGTCGAGAAACTTGAGATCCTGAAACGTGTCGAACTCAACCGCGACGAGATCATGGTTAGAGGGGCTGTCGCCGGTTTCAGTCGCGTTTTGGATTCCGAGATACTGCCGCGGAAGTGCTTTGAGGTCTTTAGAAGTGGTGATTACGAAAGCGAGGCCGTGACCGCCAATCGCTGGATACTCGGGAACTATAGCGAAAGCAAAGGAGGTAGAGAAGGAAAAAGCTTTGCCTTTTGCCGAGCTCTTAAGTCTAAGCGGAGAGCTATAAAAAGCGTGACCAAGTAAAGGACCAGTGGCATTGGTTAAGCATAGGATGCCATTTTTTTCAATCTTTGCAGCTCCTGTTAGTGTTAAGTTGTCGGATTTCATGTCTGAAAACCCCGGAAAGAAGAGCTCCGTGGGTTGGGAAGTAGAAGCCGAGACTACGAGGAAGAAGAGATTAGACAAGAGTGGAAGAAAGTAAACCATGGTGGGCGGGGGTCGGTAGAAATTATGAGCATATTGAGGTTGCTTTTGTTGGAAATGTGTCATTTATGGCATTTGTTGAAATAGAAAAAAGGTTGGTGGGACTTGAAAGAGATGAAAGGGAAGGTTGTCTAAGCAAACAAACATACAACATTGGGCCTCAATTTGAGCGATGACAAAACGTATGTAGATAATAAGAGATGAAAGGGTACACAGTTTGGTCCGATTTCAATGCAGATTAATGGATTTATAAATGGTGTATAGATGGACAGTATATAACAGTAATACCGAGTCTAAGCGTAGAACTCTCTATGAGAAAAAAATATTATATATTCTCGCCCACCACGCCATCTATAATCTCTGTTCATTAAAAATTAATTAACTAATTTTTTATATTATTTTTTTCAAAAAATAAATCTTCACCTTTTTATTCTATGTAAATAATGGGATGGGTGGTTACATATAAGCTATTATGAATAGATTAGTGACATGGAAAAAAAAATTACTTAGTTTTAATTAATGAGGATTATAAATAACATAATAAATCGGGTACATAAAATAATTTCTCCTCGACAAGATAATGAGATTTTAGTTCCCTTTGAAACAAGTTGGCTTGACAACCACAAATTGCTTTAGACAAGTCTTGTTCCCCAATTGGCATGTGAACATTGGACATGGAATGAATTATTGCATTCTTATTTGACCCTTGTTTCCTGAAGTGATGAGCGGTTTGAAGTTAGAGTTAAATCACTGTGATTGTCGTTTCTAAGAATACTTTCCCCGAATATAAATCTCCTTCTTTTTTAGTCTTTATGCAAAAAAAAAAATAAATTTAGAGATTATAATTGAAGTTTAGATTTAGGGATTAGAGTTTAATATATGATTTACTTTTTAAAAATTATAGTTTACTTTGTTAGTGTTAAAGGTATATATACGGACAAAAAATGACAGAAGAACACAGTTTGTTTTCTTTTCACGTGTGATTAACTGATTAAAGATTGGTTTTGTTATTACATATACTACGATTGGACCTTACAAAGAAGTGACACGACAATGAATGACTTAAAGTCATGATTAGGCCCAAGATAACTTGGAGGGCCATGGGCCTTTTCCTGCAATTTTTACTGTTTAACACACAAAATGTTGGCATTGGTTCACCTGACAGACAACATGTTCCAAGAAAAGAATCTTGAATTGATTGTTTTTTGTGTGTGTGTTTTAGTCACACAAGTTCGAATAAATCAAATGATAAGTGGAAATTTTTCACTCTTAATAATTTTTTAAAAAATATTCAGAAAAAATTCCAAAACTTTATAATAAATTATTAGAAAATTATTAAGTTTTTAAATTATTTCAAAAATAAAAAATATTAAAAATCTATAAAGTATGTTAAATTATAATAATTTTAAAAGTTTTCCAGAAAAAATCTGAGATTTAAACAAATAAATCATCGAATCAAATTTAAGCAACTATTTCAAATGAAATAGTAAAAACAATAAAATTAAAAATAATCTCTTCCTTATACAAGTCTTTACTTTTGTCAGCTTGAGTCTATTATTTCTCAATAAAATTAACCTTACATTTAAACAAATATTTCTTATGAGGTTCGCTCTTATAATTTAAAATAATGGGTAGAGTCTACAGTAAACTGATGCCCATAAATCTTAATATGGACCTCGAAATTTATTAAAATTAATAATCTATTGTAATAAAATCACATTACAATTTAAATTTTAAATTTTAGTATTTAGAACCCTCACTTTACCATTAAGTTAAGATCTCTTAGGCTTAAGGATAATTGTCAAAAAACGCAATTACAGTGTAATTTCTTTTTGTGTGAAATCTATAAATTGCAAAATAGTGTTGCCTCATATTTTTCTAAAGGAAAATGAATTTAGATATTCACACAGTTGCTGAAGGCAAAAGCCGCCTTTTTTTTTTTTTGTCTTAACCAGAAGAGTTTGAATTAGAAGCCACCGGATTATAGCACCAACACTTTCATGGTTGCGTGTTAATTGTTATACCCTCGGATCCAAGGCATATGGAGCTCATCTCTAGATCTGAGACCTTTCGGAGCTCGTTACAGGGCAGCACATGTCACAGCTATGAAGTCTACTTAAGTTGACAGCTCGACTTATTATTCGATAACTAAATCTATTTTGTCAGTCCATCAAAAGCATAACATTAAATCTAAAACACATGTAAATTCGTCGATTAGAATGTCGGTAAGTCACCAGAGAAGTTAATCTCGAGTTTGGACACATGTCGCCATCGCAATGCTCAGGGATACATATGAGAGGAGTAGCCAAGGAAGGATTTCTTACTTTCTCCTCTTTCCACCAGTTTTTTTTTTTTTTTGACAATTTCTAATCTTTTTTATATTCGACCATTGCAGTGTTTGTAGTTCTCCGCCCAAATCAACTGGAGTAAACTTTATAAAACGGCCACCAATCACTTTGTTTTTTTTCGCCTCTTTTATTCGGTGTCTACTTATCTTAAGCATCAACATATTTCAAGTACCAATTTTGTAATATAACATGAACGCCTCTTTAAGTGACAAGTTCTTGGTTTCGATTATAGGAGACCAATAGATATTAAAAAAAAGAGAGAAAATTATTTTGATATAAACAAATGCGATGAGGAGTACGCAGAAATCAAGTCATTACTGAATTATTGGGGGAAAAACTGAAAGAAAGAAGTTTATTAGTCTACCTTAAAGAACAAATTAATGTGTTACTATTTCACTTGTTTCTCCCTTTTTCAAGAAGGCCAGCATGTAAAAAGAATCAACCAATCGAGTATAACAAACCCAGAAATAAAAAAAAAAAAAAAAAACAAAAGAGGCCTAGGAAAATCTAATCTGAATTCTGAAAATAATAGTACTAACGAAAAAACGAACACCTATGTTGGTTTCATTATAACCAAAAACAACCATCAAAATGCCTCTCTCGGCGATTCTCGTACCTATATATACAACTCAACCCTACCAAAACCTCCACAATCGCCGCCTCCGTTTTCTCCAAATCCGAGAAATGCAATGTCTGCAACAACAAAACTGTCGGCTTCGCATCCAGTTTTTGTTGCTCCAACTCCCTCTCGTGCTGCCATCTCAACGTATCATGCGCCACCGGTGCCAACCACCCTATTATCTCCTCCAACGCCTCTTTCCACCCTTGTGCCAAACCTTGTCCCCCATCGCTCTCCCCGCTGGAATCCTTGCTCCATTGGCCTTTCAGCTTCCTTCTCAAAGCTTGTTTCAGGCTTATTGGCAACATCTCGAACATGCTCTCTCGTGCTTCGTCGTCGATGCTTGTTGTCGAGTGGAAACAACTCTCTGCCATAGTGATTAGGTTCGCATAACGAAAGGCAAGCCCCGATGCTCCCACGGTGTTCGCCGGAGCCGATTGTATCAGCCTTTTGTTTCTTATGTCTGGAACTTGGAAACCCAAGGCGTTAACTTCAGGTGATAGTTCGCCACTGTAGGAACGTCTTGGTTTGGCCTTGGAAGCTTTCATGATTGGACCCGATTTCGAGGCTTCTTTCATATACTTCGCTTTCTCCACGAGAAGGCAATAATTGGCCTCTGGATAAACCTTCATGTTTAAGGCTTTCTTTTTGGGAATATAAAAGCAAGGAAGACTTGGGACGAAGGGTCCAAAAATGGTGCAGATTCTGGCGTAAACCACGAAAACGATTCGAGCCATTAACCCCACAGTTGTATCAAATGTTTGGCTCCAAAGGGAAACCTGTCTGAAATGTACAACTTGTTTTCTTTGGAAAGTGATTTCCTCATTGATGTAATCATTGTTGAGTTTCCATTTCTGCAATTTCTTCTCTGACGCTTCTAATTCGTTGAGAGCTGCCAACGATTCGTACAGAGCAGATGTTGCGTTCGCGTATTTCTCCATCTTTTCAATGGTTTTCCCAACGTTTCTTGAGCTAAAACCAACGTTTCTGACATCAAAAACTCCCTGTGTCATGTTGTGGTAAGCGATTTCGAACCTGCTGAGTTCTTCATCGATGCACTTCTTACTCAAACGAGAAACCACAGTGACGGCATGACCGAGATCTTCGAGCTTCTCTTTACACGCAAGTTCAAGAAGATACCTTTCATTGACAGAGTTTAAAAACGATACGCCACGGGACTTCACGGGACCTTGACGGAGTTTGAAGAATTCATCGTCTGAGAGAGAGTTATACAGTACGACAAGGCGAGACATAGTTTTCGCCGCCTCGAAGGCTAAGATTTGAAGCGTGGACTTGGAGGATAAAGAGCCACCACCAGCAATGAGCGACGCCATGGACGGCGTCGTGAGCCTTAGTCGCCTCCGACTCACAGGAAGGTGATCTTTTTCAGAGTGTTTTGAGTTGGGTGGTAGGGGAAGAAGAGAGACTTGGGGGTATTTGAGGAGATGTTGCGGACATTTTCAAGCTTCTTCATTGGCAACGCGCAAATTATCAGGACAATTATAGGAACAGTGTTTTTCTTTGTTCTGCGTGTGTGAAAGTAGGAGAGACAGAGAGGACAAAGAATGAGACATTTTTATTGATTATACTTGGTCCAATTTAAGGTTTTACTGCCACATGCGACTGGCTTCTCGTTTTCTTTTGGTCAAATTATGATTTTAATTCCTCTGTTATGCTGAAATATACAAATCAATCTGTTTATTTTAAGCTTATAGTTTGAATCATCTATTTCTATAATCTTATTAGTAGATTTAAATGTACAACACCGTTAGAACCCAAAAAACAGTCTTAGTAGAAAAAAGGACGATGATTATTATTGGAGACTCGAGTTTAAATTACTTTGTCTGCAATATATGTACACTTTGTCAAAAAATTAAAAATATGTATGGATAGATATTGCTAATATTTTTTCTTAAATCATGTCATCGGTTTGATAGAAATAATTAACGATATTATTAATTTAGATATGCTAATATTAAGTTAAAACTGAAAAAAATAGATTATGTTATATTAAAAAGCAGGTGGATGAATCCAATGTTCAGTATTACAGAGGGACTAAATTCAGAGTTAAACCTTTTCTATGATTTGTCGGTTTTGGGGAACTGAGGTGGGGGAGAAGGTGTTTCTTATTTCAAACTTCACATCGAGAGCACCGCACATTTACATGTCGTCCGCAATATTTTAATTATTTAAAATAATAATAAGAACTTCGAATCCGATTATATAATATTGTTAATGATAATCAATTTCAATATTCATTGAGAAGCAAGCATGAAATGCAACTAATATGATGGGAAAAAAGCAACGATTATTTTATTTAAATCTATTGTGTTTTATTTTTTTACTATAATTTTATTTTTTGGACTGTTTTTTCTATTTTAATTTATAATAAAATTTAGCTGGTATATTATTTTAAAAAGTAAGGATTATTTTATTTAGTGATTAAGTGTGTATTTTGATGATTTTAAAGAAAATGATTGGCTAATATCTATTTAACTTTTAAAATTATTTTTTAATGTTGTTATATTTCATTTTATTCAATAAAATTAATTGCCATTATTTGTTAAAAAAATAAAGAAATATTTTGATATTTGTGGAAATAATGAACACCAACATCCTAATTTGATTTTTAGAATAATTATGTGTTAAATGATATTTTGACTCTTAAAGTTGTATCTTATTATTATTTTAGTTTTTGAAGATTTTTTTATTTAGTTTGCCCTGTAATACATAATATATATTAAATTCAAAAACTTTAGAAAAAAACTAAAAAATCTTTAAAAAAAAAACCCAACAAAAATATCACGAAGTTTTTTTTAAAATTTTTTGAGAAACTTGAGGGATTTTTTTTTCATTTTTTGAAGTTTGACAAATTTAATATATATCAGGGGTTACATATTATTAGGGGTGTATACGGTTCAGTTTCGGTTTAATTCGGTAAGCTATTTTAGTAACCATCGGTTTTCGGTTCGGTTAACCTCGATTTTCGGTTTTTCCATATTAACGTTAGTTTTTGAAATTTTTTATTTTATTTTGACAAAATAGCTTTATTTGATGACTTTTAAACATCAAAAGTTAGAGTTTTTAAGTATTTTTCATAAATATTTATTAAAAACTTAATTTTTTAAGTAAAAAATAATAATTAAAAATGCATCTATAGTATTGTAAGTATAAATTACTTATTTTTACATTATAAAAATAACTATAAATTAAATAAAAAATCAAATTCGGTTCAATTCGGTTAACCACGTTCATAAACTTATGAACCATAAATCGTCCAAACGCCTCAGTTCGGATCGGTTTTTGATTTTGCGATTAACCATGCTCAGCCCTACGTATCATGTTTTTAGATTGTCTGACGATTTTTTGTAACATAAAAAAAAAACTAGAATAATTGTGTATCACATTTGAAAAGTTTAAGAGATAAATTAAATTAGAACGATAATATTTAGTCGGTTGGTCAAGTTGTTTATATTTGTTCTCTCATATTCACTTAAATTATAGGTTCTAGACCTACTAAGAGCACCTATTTCTTCTCTTAGAGTTCTCTTTCCCGCTTTAAGTATGATTAAGATTAGAATTAATTTTTTTTTAAAAAAATAAATTAAATCAAAAAAATTATCCGTGTGCCCAAATGCTAGTATGGTACAGTTTCATAATCAAAATACAATTTAATCTAAATTTATTATTTACAATTAAAAAAGTTGCAAATACAATTGTTATATTTTTATAATCAAAGTGACAATTTAAATATATTTAAATAAAGTTTACATATGATCATATTTAGATCAAATTAATTCATCAACAATTTCTATAGCAGGTGGTTAAAACTCTTAGTTAACACTCTTTCATTCATTTAAGTTGTGAGTTTAAGATTAAGTAGGACTAAAATTTTTCTTCTCCCTCCCCTAGGTAGAAATACATTATACACTTAAAAAAGTTGTTTGTTTTTTTACTACTTATGATGTGCAGAGTGCAGTTTAATCACAAATAAAAATAATAATCCAAAACAGATAACTTAAAAATAGCTTGATACTATGATAATCAGAATTAAGTAAAGTAAATCAGATTTTATCAACTAATTACCATGGAAGGATTGTTCTTAGTCTAGTTTTTGTTTTCATATTCTGTTTCTCTGCCGTTTGGTTTGTGGTAGTAAGAAAATAGAGATTAATTTATATGAGTCGGTCAAAATAAACAAGATTTTTCCGTGTTTATATCATCATCATTTTATTATTATTAAATATATTCCCGTATTACGTACGGACCATTTTCTATGTGTAGTTCTTGAATTTCAGGGCACAAAACCTAAAGTCTTTGCCAAAGAAATTCCATTTCCGCGTTTGCCTCAACTATTAATTAATCTACTTACGGTGTGAAATCAAAATTTAAAATTTATTTATACACCTTTTGGAGAATAAAAATAGACAACTGAAACTGCTCTAAAGAAAAATTAATTCGGTTACGGAATAAAACATATTTTGACCAGCTTTAAATGATCGTAAATTAAAATTATATAAAATATATAAAAATAAATATTATCTTATAATTTTAGAAAAAAATCAAAATTAAATCAACCGGTGAAATTATTTGGATTCAATAGCTGGACTAATAACCGAATTTTGCTTGCATTTTTGTTGTGTTTTTTGGTGCGGACTTTGAGTTGTATTTAAGGGTGTTAAAAAATATCTGATTCGATCTGAAAATTTAAATATCTGATCTGATTTTTATTTTTAGATCAAATATCTAATTCGATTTTAAATTTTCTGGATCGGATACGGATCGTAATATTTTATGTTTCGGATTATTCGAAAATTCAAAAATTAAAATTTTTATGAATATTAATTTTGTTATTTTTAACAATTTGGTGCTCTTATATCTGAAAATTTAAAAAAATCAAAATGTTCATAGATGTGAATCTTGTTATATTTAGCAAATTTTTGTTTGTTATATTCAAAATTCTAAAAATTTTCATAAATACGAATTTCAAATTCAAAAAAAATTAAATCAAAATATATTTTCGAATAATCGGACATTCGAATATCCAATTTGATTATCGACTTTTTTCGGATTAAATACAAATCACTATATCGCTGATCTTAAAAATTAGATATTAAAAAAAGATCAAATTTAATCCGATATCCGACAATAAACACGTCTAATTGGATTGACCATTTTTGTAAAGAGTGATTTGACAATGGCCTTGTTATTACTTTGTCTTGGAATGATGGTCAAGAAGACCCTTGCTGAGTGTTTGACCATCCAAAAGAAAATGACGAGCAATTCTCTAACTTCCTTCGGTGCAATGACACGCTTCTACACAATTTGATACTGTAAACTAAGTTATTACTTTAGTGAGGGGTCTAAAAAAATTTATATTATTTTATTTTGTATGAATTTAAATTTTAATATTTATTTTAAAAATATAATATTTTTCTGTTTAATAAAAAAAACTTGTATTTTATTTCAAGCTCCTATTGATACAAGTAGGGATGTCAAGTCCATATAATTCATATCTTCCTCATTTTATAAATGCTAAAAAATAATTTAATACCTACTTTAAAAATTGTTATGTCTGCTATATCTTCCGTCACTACTATTCGTACGATACATTTAATGATTATTCTCCGGGCGAAAACTGTTAGTTAACTAATGATAAATAACTTAAAATGACGTGATAAATTTACATAACAGTGTCATATAAACAAATATGTTGACTTTTTTTTGACAAATTCTAATTCTAATCATAATCATATCTAGATGGAAGGGAAATGATGACTCTAGGGAAAGAAAAGAGGAGCTCCTAGTAGATCTATAACTCATAACATAAGGGAATATGAGAGAATAAAGATAAACAGATTGACCAACCGGCCAAATGTGCTTGTTCAAAGGTGTTGACTTGAAAAAAAGCCACATCAGTCAAAAATAATTTTATAAAATTCAGATCAAACTTTTACAGTCCTTAAAAGTACTCCTATAGTGAACCTGGCCAACAAGTGCTCTCTATGGAAAATATGATGATGTTCATCCTAAGAGATTCGTATTTAAATATTTTTGTCAACAAAATGTGTGTCTTATTTAAAGAGTTAAGAAATATATGAAGAAATATCACTTTATAATTACCTTAGACTATAAAAAATGTTAAAGCATTTAATTAGTAGCATTTAACATGCTGATTAATTGTATACTTAATTTTTTTTGTTGAACAAATTTTGTATATTTAATTTTAAAACAAACAGACATAAGAGATTGAATGTTAAAGGTCACTCTAAATTACTTATTTTTATAATAAAAATTATTTACTCTTTTTAACCTATAATATTTTAGAATAAGCAATATTCCAAGAAAAAAAACAATAAAAATAAATACTGAAATTATTATTGAATTGAACAGAAAATAAAAAATACGAATAGAATATACATGTTTCAAATATGTATCTAAATTCTATTAAAATATATGCATTTAAATTAAATACACATTTCTATCAACGTGTGTATATACATATAAGAAAAATTATTAGATGTGTCTGGCTCACCACGTCATCTATGATCTCATCCAATAATATTTTTTCATCTAATTTTTTTAAGGTGAATCTTTACCTCTTTCCTACAAGTTATTAAATGAATGAATCTCATTGGATGAGACCATAGATGACGTGGTGAGTCGGAACCATGTAACAATTTCTCGTACATATACACTATAAGAATTCATGCGTAGGAGTTAATAATTTTCATACCAACGTAGCAGAGGAATCTATGCTCAAGAGATTTTCATTTAATGGTGAATTTGGGATTACCAAATTACAAAGAGCGTCGGTCTTCATCAAAACACCAACAAAAATTATATGTTATTTCTCGTTGCCTCATTTTATACTTTAACACAAAAAATTAAATTTTAATATTTAACCTTAAATTTTAAGTCATAAGTCTTAAATTCTAAACCTTAAAAAATACACTATACCATAAATTCTCTAAACCCCAATCTTAAATCTTAGTCATAAATCTTAAACCTAAATTTTTACTGTGAGGCATAAAAAATGCACAAAAAAGTATAGAGAATTTCTATTCTCAAAACACAAGGTGTTTTTGTAGTTGGCGTTTGTCATAAAGGTTTTTTTGACCACTCGAAAAAAATTTAAAATATATTACATTTATATTCATATTTATATTTTATGTGTGGGGAAATGAAGAATTTTAAAAGGGAAATTTGACAAAATGGGTGTAAAATTAAAAAAAATGAGATTTAGATTTTGAAAATTAAAAAAATAGAAATTTTAAAAAAATAGAGTAGTCACCGGCCACTTCGGTAGGTCGGACACTATAAAATAACCAGAGATTCAAAAAGTCTGGATTCGGAAGCCGGTTACGTACGGGAAAGGGTTGGCACCCATATACGCCCAAAAATTGGTACCAAGTCGATTAACATTTTTATTAATATCAAAATTTGCGAGTTTAAGTGCCATTTAAATTAAAATTCGATTACATATATTCGGGTTTATTTTAAAAGCTTTGGTGTTCGAGAGATAAACAAAAGCTACCATCTACGTCTTACACTGGTAGTAAAGTTTATCGTCGAAAAAAGGAGCATCGCATTGACAAATGATATATTCGAATACGTACAACATATAAAAAATGATATATTCGAATACGTACAAATGATATATTCGCTTGGGGTAGTCCTTCTGTTAGGCCTCCTACGCTTTCGAGCCTAAGACCAGCCTCCAGTTAGGCCTCCTACGCCTTCGGGCCTAGGACCAGCCTCCACTTATGGGGAAATTATATATTGGTGTTCGGTTGGAGGGTAGATAGGTAATACTTTTCTCATGTCCCTTTTTTCTTTTAATGTTGAAATTATATAGTTGTCAGAAAAATACCGTCCTTCCCGATCTGAAATTTGTGGAACGTGTTAAACCGTCTGGTTCAATTCATGTAACCTAAATCCTTCCTGATTTGTTTTTCGGACCATAGACATTTAGTCTGGTATTCAAGTATTCAAATTCAAGATGTTTCTGTTACATTTATATCATAAATAGAATCTGTTGTAACCAAGTTCAACATGTAGTTTAATAATTAGCCATATGTCTGCTTGTGCTTATAGCATCTTGTGGTAGTTCAGTATTACTGAGCTTTTCCAAGCTCACCATGTTTCATCATTGTAGGTTAAAGAAATTCGATCATGGATATATGAAAGATATCAGTTTAGGAGTTCCTTTGGCGTTGCACGTAGAGTATGGTACATATGTGTTAGTGGGCATGTATGTCATGTTTTTATATGATTACGTCTGTATTATGTCTCTGAATTTTCGTATTGTGTAAACGGGATTCTAATATGGTTTAACAGTAAATTTTATTTTGCATAATTTTTTTATATATTCTAAGAGTTCCTTTTCTGTTTTTACTGTGGGTCATTCCGGTGATCCTAATGTGACTTCCTAGACTTAGGCGTATCGCATAGCCGGGTCTTGGGGGTTACAAAACCTGAACCGAATTGAGGCACTTAGATATTTAAACTGAACCGTAAACCAAACCTCAAAATATAAAACCGAACCGCATAGTCCGGTTCGAATTAATTTTTCAGTTTTCTCGATTTCGTTGCTCACCCTACTCGCGACGACGAGGATAGAGTTCATTCGAGCCACAACGTGACTCTCTTATCGACCAAAACAACCATCTCCACTCACCCTTCGTTCGAACTAAAGGCAACCGAGGAGCAGACCGATCATCGGCCGTTAGGCCTCGCGGTGGACTCCCGGCAGAACCAAAGGACTGGTAAGATTTGAAATCTCCCCTTTTATATTTAAGATTTAAAACAAAAAAGACACACAAAAAATGATTTTCAAACCAAAACCTCTTATATGTTTCTGCCCCTTTTTTTAAATTAAAAAAGAAACTGAATATTCCAATAAAAGGAATGGAAATTACCTTTTTTATTGATTTTCGAAAATCCTTACAATTTTTCTGTAATGAAAAAACCTCCCCTTTTTATTTTTTGTTCAATTTTTATAACTCATTCACATACAATAACCCTTTTCGTTTTTTATTGTTGCATATATGATGGGGGCAGATGACTGGATTTTCTGGGTGGTAGGGCATGATTTGACAGATTTAGGGTATGGGTATAGGATATAATAGACTAGATTTTATTTTATTTTAGGGTTGATTGGATCTAATTTAGGATTAATCTTAGGTTTTGGGATTTAGGGTTAATATAGGGTTAAGAATTGGATTTGGGTTTTGGGGTTGGTTGTCGATAATAGTGAACGGCGATAGATGGACGGTGACGGTGACTAGAATTAAGGTTAGGGTTAGGAGTTTTTTTAGGTTTAGGATGATATGGGTCGGGTATGTGTATTGGATTCGGGTTACCCGGACAAAACGAGTTATGACAACGTTGATATGTTTTCAACGTAGGTAGACAAGATAATACAAAAAACAAAACAAAAACTATAATTTCGAATGATGATGGAAAACTGATTGATAAACGAGTTGAAACCTATGAAACCACAGTTTCCTTAAAATAGTTCGTGATCTCTGCAACTATGTTGCTACAATTGATCATCTAATTGTTGATCTCTGCAGCCGTGCTACTACAATTGATTATCTAATTGTTGTATCCTATGAGACAGACGACCGACGTTCTCAAGTATCACATGAGTGATCGAAAACATGTCTTAAGGAAACTGTGATTTTACAAGCCTCAACTCATTCCTTGAGGAACGATTTTCAATCTGCATTCAAATTTATTGTTTTTGTTTTGTTTTTGTCTTTTCGGATTATCTTGTCTACCATGTTAAAAATTGATTGAGGAACGAGTTGAGGCCTGTGAAACTACTACTTTTTTAAGACATATTTTCGGCCAATCTTGTAGTGCTTAAGATAGAATTTTTGCCACTCATGTGGTACTTGAGAACAATCGATTGAGGAATGAGTTGAGGCATGTGAAATTAAAGTTTCTTTAATACATATTTTCGGCCACTCATGTGGTACTTGAGAATGTCGGTCGGTCGTTCGTCTCCTAAGATACAACAACTAAATAATGTAGTAGCACGGCTGCATAGATCACTAACTGTAACCTTGCCTTTCTAACAATATAGGGGTAGGAGTTTCATTGAAAACAAATTGTGAATTATATGAATTTTATTTCATTAATTAAAGGTCTCATGTTATAGAATATGAAACCATAATATCAATTTTAGTCAATAATTTATTATCAAGTTTAATCTTGTATATAAACACATCCGACATTTGATATCACACCAATATGGGATATAAGCTTTCCTGTTTCTTTAACACAATTCACAATCAGTGAACTTTGAACATTAATTTCTTATTCATTACTCAACCGTTTTGAGCATATAAAATACCGTTGTAAAAATCTTATAGAGTAAAATATGAAACCATAATTTCATGATTCAAATTTCCATCTTTAACTTTTGAAATATTTCTCAAAGTTTCAAAATTTCAATAATTTTCCAATATAATACATAGACCTACGACGATCAAAGTTAATTTGACAGGCAAATTGGCATTTCCCCTCGACCATATATCCTTTGTGGTCAATGTTAATTTGCTCATCCGCTGATCTTGAACTGGACCAGGTGGTCCTCCCCTTCCCCGCCGTTGATAACCCTTCGTGGTGCCTGTTTATTACAACCAGATGTGTCATTGTTAGTCACGTATCAAATTTCAACCTAATCTTTTATATCTTTTTTTCATGCTTAGCAAGAATTGCGCCAAAAACTGAAAGACACCAAAATATTGTAGAAAATCAAGCTCATGTTCCCTTATTGCTTTGAAAGTGCACCCCGTTATGTCTAAACTTTAGCCCATTTTACACGGTTGAGGTGAACAGACTCCTTAGGCGTCGAGACACCGTAAAATGCACCAGTTTTTTCATACCAGAAGAAAGGGCAAAACCAGCATATTTGTCAAAATTCTCCTTGATGGACTGTTGGCAAACCAGACTGCGACAAAGTGGTTTATCAAAGTAAATAAAAGACAAACAAAGTCGGATCAACCCACAGACTGGTGTCGTGCGGTGAGTGGGACCAAATTGGCCACCTCATTCTGTGCCAAATATCGTGGTCGGGTTCAACCAACCTAGGCAATAAGTGCCTAACCCCATTTAACAAGTTATAGAGTTGCAACCAAGTCAAAGGGCACTCAACAAACCCCTCGAAACACAAGCATCGTTTCACATTGGATGTCACGAAAATTGTTCAGATTCAGACAACTAAAAATTGACAAAAGTACACATATTAGATAAGGGGAGTCGCTCACCGTGCTCCAAATGGCAGGGCTCAACCTCGCACTTGAGAAGCCCAAGAATTAAACGCCCCAAGCACGAGCACAGTCCGGCCTCTCACATTTTTTGCCTGACTCTTCAACTCGCCTTGCGTATCTGGTCAGGGTCTCAACCCCATTAGCCATTTCAGCAATCAGCATGATCCAAGAAATACACAACGGGTCTCTCTCTCTCGACGGGTTGGGTATTAAACGTGAGGGGCAGTTTTCCCTTGTCCTCCATGATTGGAACGTTGAAAATGCTGTTTCTACCTTCTTGGTTGTAGTTACGCTTCAAGTTGTAACCGAAACTATGATGTAAGGCCCGACTAGGATCCTTTTCGTGCGATAGTTTGAGGAATTTAATCATAGTTTTTAAAACTTTTAGAGTATTAATCAAAATTTTCGAAAATTTTGAGAATTTGATGAGAATTTTTTTATTAAAAAAATTGAAGATCTAGTTAATTTTTTAAAAAAAAAATTGAGAGACAATGAAAATTTTAATAATCGGTGAAACTTAATTAAAAATATTAAAAAATTAAGATTTAATGAAAATTTTTAAAAAAATTGATGAAGGCTAATTAAAATTTTAAAAATATTTGAGGGGTATAATTTAAGTTTTCCTAAACCTTGGGGGTGCCAAACCTCCGGGCTTTGCTTATGATCCCCCCTGGTCCTGAGTGAATATTTCCTGGTCATACCCGGAAATATGAGTTGAACATGGTCGAGGTGGTGAAGTGACACCAACGATGCAGAAAAATGTGTCGCCAGTAAAGCATAAGGGTTCCCTCGAATATCAACCTGTAATTACGCAAGTTAATATGTTAATTTTGCATAATTCAACCCATGTCATTAGTATGCCTCACGGATAATACCATTAATTACCGTTTAAGTGGCTACATGAATTTTTTGAGTCATTTAGACACAATATAATCAATTTCTACGTCATCCTTTAATCGCCGGTAACTAATAATATTACTATCAATTTGAATATGTTCACTATAATAAAAGAATTGTGACAAATTAAAGTTTAAGGGGCTAAAATTACAATTAAACCAAGTTCTGTATTGACCGGAATTCCAATATCGCTCATGCAACCTTGACGCGTACCGATCAATGCGGCCATCTAAGACCTTAACGAGTTCAGGTGAACTACCACCGCCGTGCCAAGTTGTAAGAGTGTATAGCATCTTGCTCCACGCTCTCCGAGTTCTCACCAACATAATGCATTTGATTATAGTCGTATTTGTTCAAAATGGTCAACAGATATTCCAGGAAAAACAGTGTCGTTGTCCCCCATTGCGAACCATCTCACGTTATCCAAGCCAAGCTCGAAGGTTTCCTTTACTATCCGGGCCATCTGTACGGCCGACCGAGACCCGTAACAGCAATGTGTACTTGACCCTGGAAGTGTCCTCCAAGATTCTTAACGGCGAGGATGTAGGCGGAAAGTTTCCACCACCGGGAGGCTTGTCATCCAGCCAAACGAACCCGCGGGTAACGTGAGGCCTCCACCAGAGTTTGGAGTAACGGCGGCGCTCGTTCCAGTTCTTGGCTGAGCCGCCGATGCCGACCAGGATGTGGGATAAATTCGTCCTTCCGTAAGCTTGACTGGAAGAAGTATTAACGGCAATGAACTTATCCTGCTGTTTAGTATTGCTTGGGGACGGGAGAAGAGAGCCAAAGGAGTTTATTAGAGAAAGCAAAGCGAAAAAAAAACAGAGAAATGGAAGCAACGGTGAAAATGACAAGATTTGTTTTTAACAAGAAAACGAACAGATCAACTGGTTTGATGGAATTGAAAACCTTTTTTTGGAAAAACTCCCATCCTTTTTACAAGTCCCTAACACTAAAACATTATAAATTCTAAGTTGTGTTCAATTAAAAAAAATGTAAATTCTAAATTATAACTTTAAATTTTAAATCATAAATCATTTAAACCCTAAAATATGCCATACTTCTAATTTTTAAATTTAATATTAAATTTTAATTTTAAATATTAAAATTAATTTTTTAATACGAGACATAAATAAAAATACTAAAAAAAAATTCAAAGATTTCTATTTTTGGGGGTCAGATTATGGATAGGAAAACTGAAAGGTCAAAGGGCGGTACAAGGTATTTTCACCATTGTCTTCGGAGCATAAGCCCAGAAAGTTTCCCATTTGGATAATGTGTCCTGTAGTTATTGGACCACGTGACAAAACAGTGAGAACTATATTATGGGCTTTATTACAGGCTTTGCTGAAACAGATTGAAGTTTGTACAATAACAGCAACTCAACAAAACTTGGGCCTGCATAATAACCGCATGCAGTTGATTTTGTATCAGATTAATTTGGATTTTCAAAACTATTACTTCTACTTTTGATTCATTTAAATCTGAGTCATTTGGACTCTCATGCTAGGCTGTATCTTGTTTAGGTTATTTCGAAATAAGAAATTTTGGATTTTAAATCTAAAGTTACCTTTTGGGGAGGAGTTTGAGTTGCAAATTAAGATTTGGATTTAAATCATTTGATATTGTTCTATCATTATGCATTGAGTGGAACTTTTAAGATACTCCTCCCTTGGTGTATAGAAATGTACATAAAAGTTGCCCTTGCACATCCATGCAAGTATTTACATAATCAGTAGCTTTCTGCCATTCCTTTCCCCAGTAATGGAGAAATTATTACATGGCCTCGGCTTACCACGTCATCTATAGTCTCTTCCAATGAGATTCATTCATTTAATGACATGTAGGAAAGAAGTGAAGATTCACCTTGGAAAAAAATGAGATGGAAAATTATTATTGGATGGGACCATAGATATGATGTTGTGAGCCAGACCCATCTAATAATTTTTCCTGGTAATGAGAAGATGTGCAGACAAATACGTTCGTGTTTTCGTTATAAAGCCTTGCGCGGTATACCGTTCCTTTGACACTGTAAAAGCTGCATCAGGGGCCAGAAAATATCCAGTCTATGGAAGTCCTTAGAAGCCTGCAACACAGTGTTATGAAGTATCAGAAATGTGACACTGTGTCTAGACACGAACTTGAAAAGCTATTGGATACCTCGACGATATGTAACGTTCGAAGAGCTCTCCGTTGCACCTTTCAAGATTGTTAAATTAAAACATCGGATCACCTGAGCAATCTCTAGAAACAGACCATGCTCGGCGCAAAGCATCTGCAACGAATGCAGACTGGCTATTAATTCAGAAATCTAGTATAACACGTAATCTCTTGTTGTGCAGTTCCTTAAAATAGCAATGTTAGAGACTGAACCTCTATGAGTAAGTGGCCTTGGTGTGCAAGATCTTCCACAACTATGGGACATATTTTCAGTTCATCTCCAATCTCGAAACCACAGCTCTTTCCGTTTTGGTAACCATTTTTTATTTCAGATGATCTCACATTTTTCCGAGTGGTCACCTGTAGATTTTAAGTTTTCGATGCTCAAGTCAGAGCTCAAACAATTCTTACTAACATGACATGGTGTTCACATACCTCTCGGTGCACCCATTGCCTCAGTTTCTCAGCTCGGTTTGTCACACTCCTCAAATCATCATGTGGTTAACAGTTTGATCCATGAGAGCATCAATGCTATACTGAATTTGTACAAAATGTATATCAGTTTGATGGCATATTGGGAACAATATATTAGAAGCGTAAACGGATACTCATTTGAGGAAGTACTGACCTTAGCACCATTCGGGACAAATTCTCGCAGCTCTTTAAGCCGATCATGGATCAACTGTCTATCCCTTGGCCTCGTCCTTGGCTTATCACCAGCTCTAGCCTTTCTTTTAGCCACACTGGACTGCTTTTGTCCTTTCCTGGAACGTGTGTAATCGCATCCTTTTTCTGGATTCTCGTTATCAGTTACCATGCTTATTGTACTCTCGGAAGAAGCTGACATTTTAGAACTAGAATTGGCTCCACCAACATATGCCGACGATGTAAGTCTTCTCGATGGAGTGGAAGCGTCCTTTACACTTTGCGGTCGAGAAGGAAGTTGTCTGGTAGATGTCATGCCATGATCGGATATATTAGCAATATCATATACTTGGCCAACTACAGCTTGCAACAAATACTCTGCACCACCTATGTCGGTAGACAAAGGGAGCTCATTTCCATCAAGGAGATCACTCAATACCTCCTCACTTAAAACAGATGACTCCCACAAATACTCGTTGCCCTCTCTTCGAAAAGCCGGCCCAAGTGCTTTGTGCAATTCACAATCTTTGGGGAAGCTAAGGAAACAAGCACCATCAGCATAGTAGTTCCCAAAAGGTGGTGCCAGAGGATCTTTGGCCGGGTAAAGATTTTCAATTCCATCAAAGATTTCTCCACATGCTCGCATTGCGTAAGTATTACCTTTGGGAAACACTTGCGGTTCCTCCTTAAGACAAGACAAGCCATATAGTTAGGTCTCCTGCGTTGCTAGCTGGTTGGAACATATAGATTGGCTTAATGGTGATGACACTTCACTGAGGCTAACTGGTGGGACATTATTATTTTCGCTTTCACTTTCAGGAACCTCAGGCAGATCCATTGCAGGCACCTGAAATGCATTCTGAATACTAAACAATTTATCGAGCTCGACACTGTCGACAGCATTTGAATATTCAGAGTTCAGTGGGCTAACTGATGCACTCGAATGCACTCGAAGACTCTTCTAACTTCTCGGAACACTTTGACATTAGCAATGATGGAGGAAACTGTGCATGAATGTATGCAAATCTATCTTTGATATATGCAAGAATGGACAAATCTTCATCGACCTGTCGATGTGTGGAGAAATAAAACGAAGAACATAAGATACATTACTAGGCACAATTAATCGATGCACTGACTGTTCGTATGGATACTGCAGTTTCATAAAACATCTGCAATTCTACTATAATCTATAAGAAAAATTTAGACCAAATACATACCATCTCTAGTGAACCAAGTTGAAGAACTCATGTGGAAGCACAGGTACCAGTACAATACTCTGCAGAAGCATCAGAAATAATCAAGTCTATCATCCATTTTAAAGGTTCAAACGACGCATGTACATCGAACCGCTCGAATATATTACCTTGAATCCTGATGCAAACTGAAGTAGCCATTCATCTGGACACTGGCAATTGAAAAACAACAACACTGTAAGCTTTAAGTGTATGTTATCCATCTCAAGTGTATAACTTGTTATTAATAGAAACTCACCTCTGAAAACAAATTCAAGTCTGCTTCGCCGGTGAAAATATAATCATAGGAAACCCAGCAATGGTTCCCAGTACATGCTACTTTACCAACAACCCTGAAAAATGCCGACACACAAAGTTACATGTTTAAAAATCTGAAAAATCTTATTGTATCAGAAGAAAGGAAGATGAAGATTTCTACCCCTCTCCCCATGCATACTTAAGATTCAACATATTTACCACCACTAGGCCAATTTCGGTGCCGGTTTCGAAGTGTGATGGGATAATCTCTCTTGGTATTGGATGAACACAATACACATCTTCCCAGGTCAAACTCCTGAAAATCAACACAGGCAAAGCTGTAAAACAGGCAATCCAAAGGGAAATTCCGAGTGTTTTCTTATAAGGTCCAAGAGTTGAAACTTACATGGGGCTCAAGTGCTTAAGCTTCCAAAGCACAGCATATGTCCCAGGTGAATTGGTGCAAAAACTCTTCAACAACTGCTTTAAAACAGTGGTCGCCATTTTCCTGGACTTTTCTAAGGCAAAGTTGGAGCTTCAAGAGTTAAAGGTGGAGGAGAAAACAAGTTAAATGATATGGCAAAAATCAAAAGGTGTAGCTCTAGTTTCTCAATGGATTTGGTATATATTCTGTATTTCAAATTCATCCGAAGTCAGGCAATTACGAACCACAAACTTCTTTTCCCTTGTCATTTCTGGCGTTCGTCGATTGAAACCAACCCAATAATTAAAAACTCTTCAAATTTAGTAGACAATGTTAAAATATATGGAAGCTGGCATAGCGCTACGTGTTATTTTGTTATATTCTCGGATACCCTTTGACTTTATTAATATTAATTAATGCTATTATTAAATCACTGATCCATTTTAATATTGACTAATTTGTTGAGTCGCTAAAAATATTTATATTGTCGTATTTCGGATTTTTATATTTATCTTGAGAATATAAATATATCTCTACGTAATAAATAAAATAAAATACAAACTAATAAATTTATAGACAAATCTTTCTCATTATACATATTCATTTATTGAATAAAACTTTATGACTTTTTATGTAAAATATTCTCGTTCACCCGCACACTATAAACAATATTGAGGTGATGAACTGATTTTTTTTTTACAAAAGATGAACTGATTTTTTTAACAATAGCATCTAAATTTTATTAATTACTATAAAAAAATAATACAATACAATACAATATATCAAAAAGAAAATAAAAAAAGACAATTAGATTAAAAGTCTCTTACAATGGTCCAAAGAAAAACATACACTTTCATCAAGATTAGCATACCAAAATCCAGAAATTTTCTTAAATCTCGTCTTTATTCAAACGAGACGCTTTACGAAGTGAAAAAGGAGTGGTAAGCGAACCAAGCTATCAGGTAGATTGCTTCGCTACCAAGGTCTAATTACATCGGCAACTAACCATCAATCTAGTGGGGATCCATCTTTCTAAGACCACCGATAGAACCATCATCAGAGGTTAGCGCCGTGAAGATCTTTGTACGAGCACCAACCGACTGTTAAGGTATGCTAAAATCATGCCACAAGAACATATGAAACGAATCACAAAAAAATTTAAAAAAAAAAACATGTCACAAGAACAAAAGAAATGTATGCCATCAAGGCGAAGACTTTTATTAAAATAAAAAAAATAAAAAAATAATAATAGATTCCGAGTCAATAATTAATACTAAAATTAGTTGTTGACCACCAACTAAAAAAAGAAAAGCAAAGTTGCAGGTGGCATAGACGAATTGATTTCCTTGTTCTCAATGAATTGAATAATTTTAATTTTGTTAATTAATTAATAAACATTTTCGACCGACAATTTTGACATTCTGTTTCTCAAGGAGTAATGAAATAATTAACAACTTGATTAATATTTAATCTAACATTGTTGTGGACGATACATATCGAACCATAAATTAGTACATGCAATTTTTTAGTTTCTGAATCAATCAAAGGAAGGTGCTGACGTTTGAAAGATGGAGACTCCATATACCACAAGGATTATAACAAAATAATGAATACAAAAATAGGTTGCTGAACTTATTTATTAAGGATGACTGTATTGAACAATTAAATTAATTTTCCAATTTATAAAGATTTTGGAGTAAAATGATTTACAAAAAAAAAACTATTGGATTAAGAAAATAACATAGTTAAAGTCAGATGAGTTTTGTCATATTGATAAGAATAAATTATTATTTTTATTTGGGGTGGGTGAGGAATGTAAAATAAAGTTGAATTAATTTTGTATGTATTATGTATATGATATATAATAAATCGAACTATATTTAGGGGTGTGTATAATTAACTATAACTGTTAACCATAACCGTTAACCAGTATAACCGTCATATTTTATAGGTTAATTAACTAAACTGTTAAGGTTAAACGGTTACGGTTAACCGAATCGTTAAAAATGATGGTTAATGGTTACAGTTACGAATTTTGACAAACAGTTAACCTATAGGTTAACCGTTTTAAAATTATTTATACATATATAAATCAATGAAGGCCTTGAGTGATTTGATCACAGAGTTAAGTTTTGTGGCTGGTGGTACTAAGTCATTGAAGTTTTATTTACCTTATGTTATTTTATGTTAGTTAAACATTTGTCTTTAGAACTTTGATGATTATTTCTATGTCCTGAACTTTGATGGTGTATTGCTATGTGTTGAACACTGTTAAAACTTGAAACTTTAAACTAAGTACGAAGTTTTTGTATTTTGTGTTGTGTTGGAACTTTGTAGTATGTAGATACTTTTTTTTTAAAATTAAGTTGTGAAGTTAGTGTTTAAAATCTCTCTATTTAATTTTTTTGAATATTTTTATATAATATTTATCGGAGATATAGTTTCATTATTCTCAAAAGAAGAACATGTGGAAAAAAATCTAATAGGTTATTGGTTAACCTATTACTGAACCGTCAATTAACCGTGTCTTAATGTTAATTATTAACGGTTAACTATTTCTTAACGGTTAGATTACAGTTAGTAAAATTAAATAACCGTTATAACGATTAACCGACCGTTTAGGCTAAACGGTACGATTAACCTACCATGAACACCCCTAACTACATTATCAAACTATGAAAAAAATATTCAAATAATTAAAAATATCTTGTTCACATAAAAATTTAACATAAAATAAATATATATATAAATTTATGTAAAATGAATAATTAAGTGAAAAATACATATAATTTTAAAATATTTTACATATGAAAAATATAAAAACATGACACAGACGAAACTTAATTATTTTTCTTTAAATTGAATTACTATGTTAAAATATATAAAAATATGATACTCCATGAATTAGAGTAAAACTAGAGGTGGCAATCGGATCATTCAGATCGAGTTAATTTTTGGTTCAGGTTACTTTCGGTTTAAGTTTGGTTCGGGTCAGATTGAGGCTGATTCGATTTTCGCACGTGTAACACCCTCTTCCCGGTCTGGTAGGAATCTGGGTCGGAAAACATTACCGATGAACAATACGGTGAACGTTTTATTAATTTCGATGGCTTGAACTATAAACAGTGAATTAATAACGTTGATTCGATGCAATGAATGACTATGATCAATGCAAACTCAGCCAAATTATAATTAGGGGGCCATTTGATAACATAAACAAATTTAAGGACTAAATTATAATTTTAGAAAATTATAGGGACTTATCAATAATTAGGGTTACCAGTGTGAAATTCCA
This sequence comes from Hibiscus mutabilis, assembly GCA_019671005.1. Lineage (NCBI taxonomy): Eukaryota > Viridiplantae > Streptophyta > Magnoliopsida > Malvales > Malvaceae > Hibiscus > Hibiscus mutabilis. Next base: position 66,369,915 of record CM033719.1, on the reverse strand, counting down.
TGCTTGATTATCTTGTATATAAAATTTTAATAGATTTGGAAACCACTTACACTTTCAATTAATCCATATTTGATTCAGTGACTATTTTGCAAGGTTTTTAAACCTAGATAACTAACTTAACTAACTCACATGTATCGGTACTGGTACTCATAAGGCCGTACTAGTACACCCTTAAAATAATTTCTTTCGAACCTGAATCCTGCATCAGTACGCAACATACTGTACCGGTACGAGGATTCGATACCCTTCGTATAGGTATGAGTCTATCACTGTACCGATACGCTAACCTTAAATTCCCAAATTGAGTTGCTAATTGGTATAAGTACGACACCACATGTACCAGTACCCTTGCTACAGTAAAATTTCAATATTGATTTGGCGTACTGGTACCACTGTAACAGTATCAGTACGTCTTGATTCACAATACCAAAATTGCATGCCAGTACTGGTACGAAACTATCCGTACCAATACACCCGGGTTAACATTGCCCAAAATTTCTTATCAGTATTGGTATGACACCACCCGTACCGGTACGCTTGTGTCAGTAATAACAATTCTTGTCTAGTTTTTAGTTAAATTAAGGGTCTTAATCTTGTCCAATGATTACCAAATTTTACCAGCAAACTTAAAAACATCAAATCTATATGCATGTCAAATTTCATGCCAATACGAATCCATTTACCAAGTTTTCACTCATTAGGGCATTTTAGGCCATTTTACCAATTTTGTCAAAACATTAACATGTCATATCCCATATTTTAACCCATTCAACATGGTGAACCATATGTACATACAAAATGAGGCTAAACTAACTTGTCTAGACCCTATGCCACCATACTAGGAGTTCAAAGGCTAGGTTTACATTACTTTAGCTTGTGTGACATGCTTCAAAAACTCTCATAGCTTCGATCCTTGATCCGACCAACTTTTAACCTGAAAATGCATGGAAATGAGATGCATTAGGCTTATATAGCCTAGTGAGGTAGTCAACAACAATAACATGAATGCCAATAATATCATATATATATATATAAAAATGCATCTTAACTCATGTTTTAACAATAATTTCCATTGCATAATCCCTTGGATCGAAATGTGAATGTGGATACGCGAATTCCCAACCAATATCGACAATAAGACCAAAACCAACACATCCAACCAACATCGCCAAATAGAGCCTTAGCTCAAGGACTGTAGTCCACTCCGTACCAATGAGCTCATGAATTCTATGGCATGCCAATTGTATCACATATCCATTCGTATCCAATGATTCAATGCTTAGGCCAATATCAATAGCAATAACAATAACAATAATGGTAACAATGGCAATAACAATATAGCAATAACAATATACAATGATCAATATGGCATTTCTAAACGTTTTAACAATATTAATGGCAATGTAATTATTCGATAATTCACATATCAATGCAATAAGCTTACCAAAGATTACCAATAGTACCTCCTACGAGGTATCGATGTAACCATACCTTGAAATCATTGTTGGAAATGCAATAAACAATATCAATGAAATCGAGAATGGCACCTAGCCAATCCTGAGACTCCGACTACACTCACCGATACTCCCGAAGCTTTTAGGGCTCTCATATGACAATTTTCTTGTTCTTTAGCTTGCTAGAATTTGAGGGATTTGGTGATTCTTCACCTTGATTCTCTTGAGCTACACATGATAGAAATTTCAAGGATTTCAATATCAATAATAGATTCATAGCAACTATTAGCTATGAAAAACAATAAGGATTAAGCCATGACATTCATAAGAAATTCTTAGGGTTTTTGATTCTTGAACTTGGATTTAAACATGGTTTTAGCCATGGAATCAATAAATCAACTAAGGAGTATTGCTTACCCGATCAATAGCTATAATCTAGGATTAAGAAACTTGAGAAAATCAAAGGTTAGGTTATCCTCCAATAGAGGTGTGTGCTTGGCTTGTTTAGAGGAAGAAGATGATTGAGCTACTAGCTTACCAAAATTCAACCGGGTAAGTTTCTTTCTTTCTTTTCTTTATATCTTTTTTTTAATTGAGTTTTCCTTCAATTGAAGGAAGCTAACACAATCATCCCGCGCAGGTGGTGATTAAGCTTGGGGAGGCGCTAATCGCAAGGTTAGTCCCTTAACTCCTTATTCTTTATACTTTTGTCCCTCAACTTTCAAATTCCTCAATTAAGTCACTAGAACAATTTTCAAGGTCTACAAAAAGGTCATTAACTACTAATAATACTTAATTAGGGCTCAATAATTGAATAATTGACCATTTGGTCAAAGGTTAATGTTATAGTTTGACTTTTCGGTCAAAATTGTCTGTTGCCAAAATTAAATTCTGACTAATCCCAGTTTTGGGGTATTACAACTCTCTCCCTCAAGAAAAATTCGTCTTCGAATTTGTACCTTAACCGAAGAGATTTGGGTATTGATTTCTCATGGTCTCTCTTATTCTCATGTAGCTTATTCGATCTTGTGACTCTTCCAAAACACATTTACTAGGGGGATTTATTGTTTCGAATTCTCTTAACTTCCCTTGCTAATATTTGTACTGGTACTTCTTAATACGTCAGATTAGATTAGAGTTATACTATTTCGGGCTCGATAACATGAGATCAGATCTATACTTGCAGAGCATTGATACATAGAATACATCGTGAATCTTACTCAGCTCTTAAGGCAAAGCTAGTCAGTAAGCCACGGGACTAACTATTTCAATCACCTCAAAAGGTCCAATGAATTGGGGACTTAGTTTCCCTTTTTTACCAAAACGAATAATCTTCTTTCATGGAGAAACTTTCAAGAACACCTTATCACCAACCTCATATTGTATATCCATTCTTTTGAGATCAGCATATGCTTTTTTTCGGTCGAATGTGGCCTTTAAACGGTCATGAATGATGGTAACCCGTTTTTTAGTTTCTCAAAGTAAGTCAGGGCCCAACATCTTACCTTCACCGAGTTCAGACCAACATAACGGTGTTCTATATTTCCTGCCATACAATGCTTCATATGGTGTCATTCCGATATATGATTGGTGACTATTATTTTAAGCAAACCCGATGAGAGGTAGGGATCTCTCTCAAGTTCCTTCAAAGTTAATGACATATGCACGGAGCATGTCTTCTAATATTTGAATTACCCTTTTTGATTGGCCATCAGACTGCGGCTGAAAAACTGTACTGAGATTGACTTAAGTGCCCATAGCTTCTTGCGGTGTTTTTTAGAATCGTAAAGCAAAATGTAGATCTCGAGCGAAGATGATTGACTTGGGTACTCCATGGAGTCTAACCACTTCCTTGATGTACAAGTCAGCTAACTTGGGAAGACCGTAGTCTATTCTGACAGGTAAAAAATGAGCTGACTTGGTAAAATGGTCAACGATGACCCAAATAGCATCATACTAAGTTTAAGTCAACGGTTGTCCATTAAAAAGTCCATGGTTATTCTTTCTCACTTCCATTGAGGAAGTTCAATGGGTTGCAACAGTCCAATAGGGACACGGTGCTCAGCCTTGACTCACTGGCATGTAAGGCACCTTGATACAAATTCTGTAATAGCTTTCTTCATATCAGACCACCAATATAATTCCCGAAGGTCCTTATACATCTTCACCGACCATGGGTAAACCGAGAAATGGCTACAATGAGCTTCATTGAGAATGTCATTACGGAATAATTCATCATTTGGTATACAAATTCTATCACAGAAACACTAGAGTCCTTTAAAGTTAACTTTAAAATCAAGATCATGATTACTCTGAAGTTTTGAATCGATAGCTTGTAATTCAGGGTTTTGATCTTGCAATGACTTGATTATCAACATAATGGTAGACTGAACTTGAAGTTCAGCTACTAAAGGTCGGTGCCTCTGTAACTTGAAATGAGCGTTGATAGCTCGATGAGCTACAATGCAATAACGATACTGTAATTTTTAATACAATAGTCAATGCTTGAGGTTCAATATTCAATATTGATACTTACCAGGTAAAGGTTTGCAGCTGAGTGCATCAACTACAACATTGGCCTTGCCCGGGTGATAATTGATAACAAGGTCATAGTCCTTGAAAAGTTCTATCCATCTCCTTTGACGAAGATTAAACTCTTTATGTGTCAATAGGTATTTGAGACTCTTGTGATCAGTATATAGGTAACATTTTTCTCCGTAGAGATAATGCCTTCAGATCTTTAAGGCAAAGATAACCCCAGCCAATTCAAGATCATGGGTAGAGTAGTTCATTTCGTGTTGCTTATGTTGTCTCGATGTATAACTAACGAACTTTCCCTCTTGCATCAATACAGATCCTAACCCTTGATGCGATGTATCACTATATACATTGTAGTCTTTATCAGACTCAGGTTGGTCAATATCAGTACGTGAGTCAATACTTGCTTAAGCTGATCAAAGCTGAGTTGCTGTTTTTTAATCCATTCGAAATGGGCATCTTTTCGTAGGAGCTTGGTTAAAGGTGCTGCTATTATAGAAAACTCTTTAACGAATATTATGTAATAGCTAGCAAGACCGAGAAAACTATAAACTTCACCAATATTCTTTGGCGGCCTCCATTCAACTATAGCCTAAATCTTTTTTGGGTCTACTTGAGTACCCGCTGCAGAAACAATATGTCCTAAAATGAAACTTCGGTAAACCAAAACTTACATTTACTAAACTTGGCATACAACTGCTTCTCCCAAAGAGTTTAAAGCACCACATGAAGGTGGTCTCGATGTTCAACTTAATTTTTAGAATAAATCAATATGTCATCTATAAACACCACTACAAATTTATCAAGATAAAGTCTAAAAACCCGATTCATGAGGTTTGGCAGTCGGTGCATTGGTTAATCCGAAGGGCATAACCAAAAATTCGTAGTGGCCATACCTTGTACGGAAAGTTGTCTTTGGCACATCACATTCTTTGACTCTCATTTGATAGTACCCAGAGCTTAAGTCAATCTTAGAGAAGATGGTTGCATCCTTAAGTTGATCAAACAAATCATCAATCTTCGTAAAAAATACTTATTCTTGATGGTGAGCTTGTTTAATTGACGGTAGTCAAGGCAAAGATGCATTAACCTGTCTTTCTTCTTGACAAAGAAAACCAGATCTCCCTAAGGTGGGGAGCTTGGTCGAATGAAACCTTTATTCAACAGGTCTAGAATTTGTACCTTGAGCTCTGTGAGTTCTACTGGTTCCATTCGGTAAGATGCAATAGAAATCGGGGTGGTTCCAGGTTTCACTTTAATCCCAAATTCAGCTTTACAGGTAGGTGGTAAACCCGGAAGCTCGTCGGGAAACACATCAAGAAATTCTTGCACGACATCTATATCTTGCAATCGAAGTTCTTCTTTACTTGCAGTAGCATATAACAATGATCTCTTACCCCTAGAGTCTATAAGAGTTACACTCTCTTTGCCAAGACTTCTAAGATACAACTTTCTCTTCGAATAATACACTCAAGTTTGATGCTCTCCGAGCCAGTCAAGCCCCAAAATGACGTCAAACTCATGAATAGGAAGGGTCGTGAGATTGGCCAAAAAAGGTATCCCTCGTATCATGAAGGGACAGTTTTTCCATACTAGTCTAATTACAGCATTATCACCTAAGGGATTTGTTACGGTTATTTTAGAAGCTATAGGCTTGGATGTTAACTTAAATATTTTAATCAATACAGTACTAATAAAGGAATGAGTGGATCCATGATCAATCAATACATAGAAAGGGTGAGTATACAATTCAATAGTACCTGCTATTATATTTGGATCTTCCTTATCCTCCCCGCTACTCACATGGTAAACTTGAGCTGAAGCCTTGGATTCTTATCGACTTAGAGTTCTTGTACAGCCACCAGGTCTCCCGAAAGCTCCTGCTACAGCTTGTTTCTGTCATTTGCCCTTAAAGGACTGAGTAGGGAATGTTGTGTTTGCCGGTGCAACAGACTTAGATGCGTTCATTGTACAATATTTAATATAATAACCTTGCTTGCCATAGAAGAAGTAAGCCATAGACTGTCTATGGTATTCCCCCCTAAGATGTCTTCTCTAACAAAAATTACAAATAAGATGCTGAGATTCTCGGCCTAAACCTCTGATACTCTCTATGAAGGTCGTTCGTGTAGCAAATTAGGACATGGTTTATGGCTTGGCAAAATTGCCTGATCGGGAGGGCTGCTAGTAATATGGTTGCATAAAACCTTGTAGCTTACCCTTCTTATATGGCAAAGAAGGACGAGAATCATCTCGGGACCTCATCTCAAATCGAGTTAGCCCACTAGTCTTCTATGACCTTTTTGCAGCTTCGGTAGAGACAGCTCGATTCACGAGCTCTTAGAAATCTATAATCCCTAATGTATTAAACAAAGGTCGAAGCTCATCACTCAGACCTGCAACAAACATTCTGCACTTCTCTTCTTCCTTTTTTATATACTCAGCTCTATACTTGCAATATTTGTAGAAGTCATAGATATACTACTCCATCGATCTCCCGCCTTGCTTGAGATGCAAGAAGATATCTCGCCTTACGACCAAGTGATATTCACTGATGTATTTCTTTATAAACTTATACAAAAAGAACTTACAAGTTACGGCTTCCTCGGGAATAGAAAGTATAGTGGTTTTCCACTAATGTAGAGCCTCGTCTGCCAACAAGGTTAGGGCGCATTCGAGCTTATGCTCATCCGAGCATTGTAACTGTTTATTCAATATTCTCAAGGTTTAAGATCCTCACCAGCCTTATATGTAAAGGTAGTAGCTCGGTGTTGAGCTAGTTTATCAATAGGGGTTCGGGTCATAAAAGTAGTAGCTACGAAAGATTGTACAGACTGCTCAGGTTTAAGGGTAGCCATAAATTGTTCGAACATCTCAGTCATATTTCGATAACATTCAAATTGAGTAGTCTCTAACACAAGTTTGGGATTCAATGGTTCTTGTTGAGAAACTTGTAGATTTGGAGGGTCTTTCCTTCTCCTCGCCATGCATCAAGGAGCCGAAAGTATGCTCAACTTTTTCCTGAACTTTTTCAGAGTCAGACATCTTATACTATAAAAGAAAAAGGATCGGATTAATCACAAGTCACAGTATACACAAAAATAACTCTTAGGTGGCATATGCAATACAATAACAATGCAATAAACTTTAGTTTAGTCCTAGAATCGACTAAACTCTGGCTCTAATACTACAAATATAACACCCTCTTCTTGGTCTGGTAGGAATCTTGGTGAACAATACGGTGAATAGTTTATTAATTTCGATGATTTGAACTATAAACAGTGAATTAATAACATTGATTCGATGTAATGAATGACTATGATCAATGCAAACTCAGCCAAATTATAATTAGGGGGCCATTTGATAACTTAAATAAATTTAAGGACTAAATTGTAATTTTAGAAAATTATAGGGACTTATCAATAATTAGGGCTACCAATATAAAATTCCATGCTTGATTATATTGTATATAAAATTTCAAAGGATTTGGAAACCATTTACACTTTCAATTAATCTATATTTGATTTAGTGACTATTTGCAAGGTTTTTAAAACCATATAACTAACTTAACTAACTCACCTGTATTGGTAACGGTACTCATGAGGCTGTACCGATACGCCCTTAAAATAATTTCTTTCGAACCTGAATCCAGTATCAGTATACAACATACTATATCGATACGAAGATTTGATGCCTTCCGTATCGGTACGGGTCTATCACCGTACCGGTATGCTAACCTTAAATTCCCAAATTGAGTTGCTAATGGGTATCGATACAACACCACTCGTACCAGTACCCTTGCTACAGTAAAATTCCAGTGTTGATTTGGCATACTGGTACCACTGTAGCAGTATTAGTACACCTTGATTCACAATACCAAAATTGCATGCTAGTACCGGTACGACACCACCCGTACCGGTATGTCTGGGTTAACATTGCCCAAAATTGCTTATCAGTACTGGTACGACACCACCCGTACCGGTACACATGTGTCTATAATGACATTTCTTGTCAGGTTTTTAGTTAAATTAAGGGCCTTAATCTTGTCCAATGATTACCAAATTTTACCAGCAAACTTAAAATGTCCAATCTATATGCATGTCAAATTTCATGCCAATACAAATCTATTTACCAAGTTTTCACTCATTAGGGCATTTAGGCTATTTTACTAATTTTATCAAAACATTAACATGTCATATTCCATATTTTAACCCATTCAACATGGTGAACCATATGTACATACAAAATGAGGGTAAACTAACTTGTCTAGACCCTATGCCACCATACTAGGAGTTCAAAGGCTAGGTTTACATTACTTTAGCTTGCGTGACATGCTTCAAAAACTCTCCTAGCTTCGATCCTTGATCCAACCAACCTTTAACCTGAAAATGCATGAAAATGAGATGCATTTGGCTTATATAGCCTAGTGAGGTAGTCAGCAACAATAACATGAAATCCTATAATATCATCATCATATATATCAATGTAAATGCATCTCAACTCATGTTTTAACAATAGTTTCCATTACATAATCCCTTGGATCAAAATGTGAATGTGGATACGTGAATTCCCAACCAACATCGCCAACAATAAATGGTCAATATCCTCTAACATCGCCAATAAGACCAAAACTAACACATCCAGCCAACATCGCCAAATAGAGCCTTAGCTCAAGGACCGTAGTCCACTTCGTACCATTGAGCTCATGAATTCTATGGCATGCCAATTGTATCCCATATTCATTCATATCAAAGGATTCAATGCTTAGGCCAATATCAATAGCAATAACAATAACAATAATGGTAACAGTGGCAATAACAATATAGCAATAACAATATACAATGATTAATATGGTATTTCTCAATGTTTCAACGATATTAATGGCAATATAATGATTCAGTAATTCACATATCAATGCAATAAGCTTACCAAAGCTTACCAATGGTACCTCCTACGAGGTTTTGATGTAACCATACCTTGAAATCATTGATGGAAATGCAATAAACAATATCAATGAAATTGGGAAAGTTACCTAGCCAATCCCGAGACTCTGACTACACTCATCGATACTCCCAAAGCTTTTAGGGCTATCGGATAACAATTCTCTTATTCTTTAGCTTGCTAGAATTTGAGGGATTTGGCGATTCTTCACCTTGATTCTCTTGAGCTACATAGGATAGAATTTGCAAGGATTTCAATATCAATAATAGATTCATAGCAACTATTAGCTATGAAAAACAATAAGGATTAAGCCATGACATTCATATGAAATTCCTAGGGTTCTTGATTCTTGAACTTAGATTAAAACATGGTTTTAGCCAAGGAATCGATAAATCAATTAAGGAGTATTTCTTACTCGATAATAGCTATAATCTAGGATTAAGGAACTTGAGAAAATCAAAGCTTATGTTATCTTCCAATGGAGGTGTGTGCTTGGCTTGGTTAGAGGAAGAAGATGAAGGAGCTACTAGCTTACCAAAATTCAACAAGGTAAGTTTCTTTCTTTCTTTTCTTTCTATCTCCTTTTTTAATTGAGTTTTCATTCTATTGAAGGAAGCTAACACAAGCATCCCACGTAGGTAGTGATTAAGCTTGGGGAGGGGCTAATCACAAGATTAGTCCCTCAACTCTTCATTCTTTATACTTTTGTCTTTTAACTTTCAATTTCCTCAATTAAGTCACTAGAACAATTTTCAAGGTTTGCAAAAAGGTCCTTGACTACTAACAATACTTAACTAGGGCTCAATAATCCAATAATTGACCTCTTGGTCAAAGATCAATGCTATAGTTTGACTTTTCGGTGCAAAATTTTTTGTTGCCATAATTGAATTCCGACTAGGCCCAATTTTGGGGTGTTACAGTACGAGTTTATATTATTTCGAGTCGGATCTGGTCAGTATCGGTTTGATTGATTTTCAGGTCAGATCAATATCATATCAGTTGATTTTCGGTTTGGGTCAATATCGGATCGGTTGCTTCTTCGGATCGGGCAGTTTTCGATTTGAGTCAATATATGAAGATGATCTTTTAAATGAGAAAATATGAGACTAAACCATTAAACTATTACTAAAGGTGGTTGTTAATTAGTAATATAATATAAAAAAGAATAAATTCGGTTACTTTCAGTTTGAGTTGATTTTTGATCCAACTAAAATTCGATTTAATTCTGGTTCGGTTCTGTTTACTTCGGTTACGGGTCATGTTTAGACAGTTAAGTTCGGGTCTATATCGGATCTCTGGTCGGGTAAATTGATTCGAATCTCGGGTCAAATTTACCACGTAAAACATGGGCTATCAAAGTATTCTTTAGATTAAATCACAATAATAAACTATGCAAAACATGATATAACACAAAAAAATAACTCGCATGCACAAACAAATCAAAATTTACAATCCTCAAGATATAGAATAATACGTATAGAAATATAATATAATTTTGTAAATACACACAAAATAATCCACTGCCAAAGCATCTCAAAATAATTATAATAATTATAGCAAATAATTCTTAATAACTAATGTCATAATCGCCCTGCAAATTATTGCCTTTTCCATTGCTTCACCACCCAAGCATTAAAGAAACTGAATCTGTAAAGTTGACATTGTTCTTAAACAGAATAAAATAATACCGACATACTCTATTTCAATATCTTATACAAAAATGGTGTTAGACGGACAGTGGTTCACTATAATTTTAGTCCAACTTTAATTATTAAGGTATTGTAATTATATCAGTGAAGTTAAATTAGCGACCATCACATTGTAATATTCTCTACCTTCTCGCTTATATTTTAGTGCAACTACATTGTCTTGAATCTTCACCCCCAATCTTTTAAAATTTCATCCAAAGTTTCAAACCATATTTATCTATTCCAAAATTCAAGTTGATTTCGAATCGAATCAATTTAAATATTAAAATTTTAGAGTCTTTTAATTTTGTGTTCGAATAATTTTGGATTTAGATCTCTTAGGGTTTAAATAGTCTCTTTTGATGACTAGATAATTATCACATGGAAAAAAATTGGAATTGTCTAAAATTCATTGTCAGAACAAAAACTATGGTTTCTGTATCATATAGTTGGCATTGGCCATAAGTAGAGCTGTACTTGTCTTGTAATAAAGCTTAATACTCACATACCTGTTCAACTCTCTTGTTTATTAATAAACAAAAATTGATATTGAATTTTGGATCAAGATTTCTTATTCATAAACATTGTAGTTGATACCAAAATATGGATTTTTTTTTTACTCCAATGGATTCATTAATATTTTTAATATATTAAATTGATATTTATTATTTTTAAGAAATTTAGGGTCCGTTTGGTTTTTAAAAAATAGTTTCTATTTTTTTCATTTTCAGAAAATAATTTTCATTTTTAGTTTTCTAAAATTTAGAAAACATTCTCGGTTAATAGGGATAAAAAACTTGTTTTCAAAAATAAAAATAGTAAAATTGTGTTTGGTATCTAATTTTTCAAAATAAAAATGAAAAATAATTATTAAATAAAATAAAATAAAATATAGTTAGAAAATATTATTATAATAAATAAATAAAATATGAGTAAATAAATCAAAGTTTTTTTTTGATGAAAAGGGGAAAATATTAACACGTACTTCGCTAAAAATTTCTCTAAATTTAGATGAAAGAAAAGAGTACAATGCTAATATAATAAACAATAAGAATCCAACGAGAAAATCTCGACAAAAAAAAAAACAAAGCACTAGGCTAGTTGAAATAAAATAGAAACAACAACGTACCACACCTCCTAAGGATGACCGTCCACATGAAGACTAGAAAGAATCTCTTGTGGAGGAATCTCATAAAAAAACACCTTCTATACTTATGGAATGAGCAAGCCGAGCAAGATCATCGGCCACCTGCCTAAAACATTCTCAATGAAAACTCTTATTTTCATATTTTTTATTTTTCTAAAACATTTTTAATAAAAATAATTAAAATATTTCTTTATGTTTTCAAATTTTTACTCAACTTTTTTTTTATTTTTTTAATTTCTTTCTAGTTTTACAACCAAACATGTTTTTTACCGTATTATATTTTTCAAAAAAATAAAAATAAACTCTATTCTCTAAAACCAAACAGACCCTTAACATTACAAATTTTAATCCCCTGAACCAAACATAAAAAATATTATTACGAAATTATTTCATTCCACTCAACTAGACTACGATCATACATTTTTTTTATTCAGTTACAGCTTTATTTCATTCTAATCAATTCTATATGGTTTAACGTTTATAGTTTAATTTTTTAGGGTTAGGGTTAAAAATTTAGAATTTGGGTTTTATAGTGTGTAAAATTAGTTTTACACAGTCCGGTATCAAAATTTTACCCATCTCAATTTTAGGCATAGTTTCATGGAAAATACTTTGATACATAAGCTTGTGTAAACTAAAGTTTACACATGAAGGATTGCGTAATATGAAGAGTTGTGTAAATTTTTTTTACACAGCTTGTGTAAAAAATATAACCCTAGTTTCATATTCTACTTTTATAAGATTAATGCTTACTCTAAATTGATAACACAATTAATTATTGTTGTTATAGTGATAACATGATAGACTAATAATAAAATGCTTAACGCTAAATAAATAAATTTTGACATCATCCCTTTAATGACGCGGTATTATCATAAAAGACCAAATAATGTCAAATTGAAGTAGAAAGATTAAATTCTAAATTCCAGCATACTAGAGGGGTTAAAACCAGAATCGGGCCTACTTTTTGTAGTACTACTATTTTTTTGAATTGAAAAGGAGAACCAATAGTTAAATGTTTACGTCAGATGCATGCTGTCATAAACTAATAAAGGCAGGGGCTTCAGGAAAGATCGAGAAGTCATAAGCTGGTAGATTTCCAAACTTTGCAACCGTGTCTGCAACTTTGTTTTCATCCATAGGTATCCAGCAAATCTCCGTCGCCTGCATCCTAGCAATGGCTCGGACAAGAGAGTGTGGATTCGCCGAAGCATTCATATCATTCAGAAGGGTAACTGCTGCTTTATTATCGGTTTTAATCATTAGCCTTTCAAACCCGTAATCCCATGCTAACTGAAGACCGGTATAAAGAGCCCATAATTCAGCTTGTAAGGCTTGTGCTATACCAATTTAAATTTAAAGTACTATTTTACTTTTTTTTAATAATTTAAATTTAAAGCAAAAACTTATTAAATTAATCCATTAATACTAATTTATTATATTTATACTACGATTCTCAGAGTCTCAGCTTTAAACTACTGGAAGTAACTAAGAATCAAGTACAGCTAAAAGAAATATTAGCAGTTACAAAGAATCTGAACGGTTCTTTTTCCCCTTCCTCGAAGGAGGCTATCGATAAAATTACTCCATGGTCTCTCCGAAAAGGAATAAAAACAGATTTACAGAGACAAAGAGGTCCCGACCATATACAAATTGTCTGTTATACGAAAAGATTGGCAGCCTTCTTCACCTTAATCCAGCTAAGGAAACTATTTCTTAGAAACATAAACAGCAGCCTGAGACCGAACAGGATCATAAAATGGAACTCCACGAAATCGTACTAATGTTTAAGCCACACCACTCATATAACAGAAGCAGAATACAAATCTATTAGAGAAGGGCTGTTGAAGCTAGAAGTTGTAAGAGAGGAAATACATCAGAGTTCAGAAATGATAGTGACAACAAATTTTGGGACAAGTAGTTCTCCCAAGTTCTACTATGTCGATGATTCTAGAGAGTGGTTAAACTTGGAAGGGTCTGGTCTGGTCTGGTGAGTTTACCTTTTGCGAAAAGCCCAAGTATTGTGATTACACCCGGTGTAAAGGGGATAAACATGAATCTAGTCTATAAAAATTGTTTAGCCTAATTCAAAACCACCTTATGCTATTATATTAGAGAACTGTTCTCCTTGTTGCATACATGAAAAAATTACCAAGTATTATCATCATGTAGACCCCCCATGGCAGCGACGACCAAAGCATTCAAGAACAAAGATAACTCATTTGCGTATCTCTATTCAACTCGATGTTTTTCCCCGTTTTTTTTTACCGTGGGACAGGAATGGGAGTTGCTAAAGCAATATTTTCTTCAAGGAAGTGACCAGAGGCATCAGCAATAGCTAAAGACAAGTCATTTGGGTACCCCTATTCTATTAATCAAGAAAGCGTTTATCAACTAGTACTTAAGCCTAGTATAATAAGTTCCATTTCAATAACAGAGTTACTTGGATGGCAATCAAGCACTAAATGACACTTAAAGAGAACCGGCAACTAGGAACATTACTTAGAGGTGTCATAACATCAGGCATGTCTGGACAAGAGAACACAAATAAATGAGAGAATTTACAGGAGATACTAACGCACCATGTGCATATCATGATAGTGAACTAACATATATGAGTAGCATGTGACGTGGATATACACAATATTCCATAATCAATAAAAGAGGTGAACATGAACAACGGGTTAACCGCTGAAAGTAAAGAAGTAAAACCAGAGTAACAGCACCCAACTCTTAATCAAATGAAAACTTCAATATAAATAAATAAACTAAATCAACATAAAAATTGGATGCATACTCACATGATATAGACTGTGAGCTCATAGCTCACTGTAATTGCGCCAAACTGCACGAAACTCCTCACGGAAAGTGTTAAGACGAGCCTTCAGGTTCGGTGTTCTACAACTCGCATGAAGGAGATTGGCTGAAAGAGAAGAGAAAAAGATTTAGATTTAACAATAACAAGCTTAAGGTGGGAAATGAGGAAAAAAACACAGGGGTGACTTACCAAGAAGTGCAACCGCAAGTGCCCATAGCACAGTCAAGAGAACACAGGATACAAACCAAAGGATGAAACTTACTGTAACAAGAACGGTAAAATAAGTCATTTTATACTCCATTCAACAGCAAATTGATTAGTTCTTCTTTAATAAGAAAAAGAACACTTCTCAAACACATTGATACCAGAGGAGAACATGACAACAAAAACCCAACGAGGGCGACCACATATGTGAACTATTCTTTTAGTTGATGGAAGTCCAAGAATAACAGGCCTGGCAATAATGGAACAATTAAAACCTAAGAACCAAAGTCAAGAATATATATTCTGCCGACATAGAAGTAAATAAAACTTACGTAAGGGGAGGCCTTATCTTAGCTGCTAAATGTGGAGAGAATTGCCTCACAGTTCTAGTCACCTTCTCACTAAAAGACCAGCGAAACTATATGACAACAATAGTTAGCGACCATAAATGTGAAAACTAAATCTAACCATAGCAAACTTCAATACTAGAGCATTAGAGCTCATCCATCCATTTCAAAGGTAACATTCAAAACAACAACAACCTCAGTTACTTGAAATTCAGATACTTGTAAGTTGTAACGTAGATTGCCTATCATTCAGAAAAGCGATGCTGTTAAAATCGCAGCTAAAATGGAAACCGGCCTCCTCAAGAATCCCAAACCATCGAATTTGATAATGTTCGATCCTCTTTGTTTCACTGGATGTAAAGCAATAAATTTCAGAAAAAGAAATTAATGACGAAATGGAATTTAACGACCAACTGAAATCGAGGTTGATGGAGTGAGATGTTCTTGGTGGGGAGCCTATTGATTGTTTTGGAATAAGAAAGGCTTAAAATAATTTTTTTAAAATTATGAGATTTAACTAAAATTTAAATAATTTTGAAAGGTTTAATAAATATTTTAAAATTATAAAAAAATTGATTAACAATATTTAAAAATTTAAAAGTTGATATAACTTTTTAAAATCTTGATAGAATAGAATTAAAATTTTAATAATTTTAAGGATTAAATTTTAGTTTTCCAAAATTTTGGAAGATCGTGGGCTCGTGGCCCCATATTCCCTCGTATTTTTCTCCCTTGCAAACCAAGGTTATTTCTCTAGGTTACAATTGGGTTAGTATAACAATCTTGTCTCTATATCATTTTAAGCTTTAATGATAAAAAAAATTCGGTGAAAATTTTGATTATTTTTCATCTCCATCGGTTAATTCATATTATTTTCGGATATTCTCCACTTGATTTCCTCAGTAAGCACTAATCGTTAAAAAATTAAAAATTATTCTTATTATATTTTTAAATTATTTATTACTAGTAATATCTGGTGTAAAATTTTATAATATAATTCATAAAAGGCAAAATTTAAGATTAGGGTAATTATTTCATGCACAAACACTTAGAAATTTTGTTTACACAAGTGCCTTAATTTTAGAGTTTAGTAATTTCGTTTAGAGTACAGTGTTTAAGTGTTTTAGTGTACGAGTTTTGAATTTATGAGGTGTGGTTAAAAATTAGGGTTTATGGTTAAAACTTAAATCCCTAATCCTAAAACTAAACCATAACCTCTAAACTTTAAATTCTAACTTTATGCCTGAAATTCTAACTCTAAACCCTACATTCTAACCCACTGCACTCAAACCCCTAAACCCTAATACTAAGAGGATCGTAGAAACTTTGTGTTTCCACCACATGTGTATGATATATTTTCCCTTAAAGAATAGGGTAAAATACACATATCATTACTCAACTATCTTCTCACTCCTATTTTGGTCACTCAACTTTTAAACTTTTTAATCTAGTAACTGAACTTTCATATTGTTCCTGTTTTGGTCACTCTTGATTATTTTATTATTATTTTTGAATATTTTGGCATTTTTATTATTATTTAATATAAAATTAAATCTAACTTTTCGCCGACTACCATTCGCCATCGTCGGACGCCACCGCCAACGGTCGTAAATGATGGTCGTTATGTCCCAAATTTCATCGGTCATCTCATCTCGGCCCTCTGAGTCCGAATTCAACCTCTATTTTGCTGGAAAATACTCCGAAGCCCATGAAAATGAGATCGAATGTGAGGAAACCGAAAAGTTTCAAACAAAATTTACATGTTTCGAGACATTTTTCGGTGAAACAAACAACAGATTTGAACTCAGTGTATCAAAATGAGTCAACTGATGTATTTTAGGATCAAACGATCGTCGATTTTGAGACTAATGGTGGTCAACGGTGTTGGTATTTTTTATATTTTTAAATTTAATAATAATAAGATATGATTTTATTATTTATTTTAAATTATTTTTACATTTAATAATACTAAAAATTCCAAAGAAATAGTAAAATATTATAGAGTGACAAAAACAAGAGTAATCCAAAAGTTCAGTTAGTAAATTAAAAAGTTTAAAAGTTGAATGACTAAAATAGGAGTGAGAAAATAGTTGAGTGATAAACTGTGTATTTTATCCTAAAGAATATCTAACCAATGCCTCGACGAAACATGTTAAAAAGCCGATATTGGCAGCTTTTCCATCATCAACTACCCCAAAAGCTGCTCACTATTCCATCCAATTATAACCTGCCACGTCACTGCTTGCACCGTATAAGTAACCGTATTTTAAAAGTATGCACTCCGTCTAATACCGCTTTTAGCTTGTGGTTTTTACGAAAACAATCAAAGTTACAAAACGTTAATCCTCGATTGTGTTGGCTAATCCCAATTAATATCTCAATCAATTAGGGGCGGATCTTGACAAAAACAAGTTGAAGGGGCCTATTTAAATTTTTTAAAAATTTTAGAAATATAAACTAAAATTTTCAAATTTTTTGAAAGAACTAATTTAAATTTTAGAGGTATAAATAAAAAATTAAAATTTTTTGAGTTCAGCAACACACAAAGAAGGGTTGGTTGGAGTGCCCGAACAACTCAAAACTAAGCAAAGGGATAATATAATGAACCTGTCACGGAGTTCATTGCAAGGTGGCGAGCCCTTACTTTTGCCTGTCCCCAGAAGTTTACTTAGAAAGAGCTCCTCAAGATGTGCATGAACAACTTCAGGCACGACTTATCATCGAGACTCCTGCCCAAAACCTTTAAGGGATTCTACTACTTGTGCACTAAAGCTCACGATGTGGAAGCACATCTTAGCAAACGACGGCGTCCTACGAAGTACTTGAAGTTCGTTCTGTTACCTTATTAAGAAAGTAGATGAATCACTTTTCTATTAAAAAAGTGGACTTCTTTTTCACAACCTATATGCGTATGCGGAAAACGAGAGTCCTTACTTTTCTTTCTTTTGCCCTGAAATGAAATAATTGGGGGGCTATCGATTCCGTTCTGTTCTCTCTCTCTACCTCTTCTTTTTTACTTTTCTTTAAAATCTTTTATGCTCGGCTATACCAACATAGGAAACCTGGCTTCCCTCCCTTTGAAGTGCATTTATCAGATCAGCTCCTCGAGTCAGACGAAAGGGGTGAAAGGCCCAACTTATTCATTCATGGCCTATTTTTTTGTTTGATTGATCTTTCTTTCGTATTCATTCGACCTGAGGCAAAAGAAAAGTCATATAAAGAAAGGTTCTTTCATGCAATGCATAACGGGCGGGCCCCTATGGATTCCTTCAACTCAATGAATGAAGGGAGGAATATGAGGAAGGCCGGCTTTCTATATGAAAATTCAAACAAAAAGGAAAAAGGGTAAAACCATATCTTACTGAATAATCTGACTGAATGAGGAAGAGCTCGAGAAATTTTTTTAAAATTAAAAGGGATTTAGTTAAAAAAAATTTATACAAAATTAAAATTTAATGAGAATTTTAAAAATTTTAAAGGGATTAAATTAAAAATATTTTTAAAATGAGGGGCCAAAAGTTAATCACCCAAAATTTTGGGGGACCGCCCCCCTCTGGCTCCCGCCACACTCCGCCACTGATCTCAATAATTCAACCGATAATAGTTTAAATGCAAAGAAAAAAAAACTCATTAATCAATAAGATTGAGCTCAGCTCACGCTCTTCCCTCTCTCTCTTCATCAGATTATTTATCTTCGCACGGCCAATCGGAAAATCCAATTAATATACGGGTCGGATCTTCCGAAGATCCAAATTCCACTATTCAATACTATTTTCCTTTTTACAGCTTGAAATTCTGGCGTCGGATCAAAGGGATTTTCTTTCTCTCTTTTTATTCCAGTTCGTCTGTAGTGGCTCAAGCAACGGGGAGGGAGAGAGTGGCGGGGAACTATTTAGTGGGCCGGCAAATCGGGTCGAGTTCGTTCTCGATTGTTTGGCATGCTAGGCATCGAGTTCATGGGACCGAGGTGGCGATAAAGGAGATAGCAACGGGTCGACTCAATAAGAAGTTGCAGGATAGTTTGATGTCGGAGATCGTTATTTTGAAGAGAATTAATCATCCTAACATTATACGACTGCATGATATTGTTGAGGTTCATTTCTTGTTTTTTTTTTTTATTTGTTCCTTTTGCTGTTAGTTTTTTAGGTGTTTGTCTGCCCAGAAAGTAGAGGAAGCAGTGGCGAAAATGGAACTATTTGAAATTATTTTTTGAAATTGAGCTGTTTAAGTGTAAGATAGGGACTGAAATTTGAGGTGCCATTTATTGAGTGAAAGTTCTTTTATGGAAGATAATAAAAGAACGGAGAATTCGTATACATGTATTTTTTTTTAGTGAAGATATTTTAAGATACGGTATTTAAAATTAGAAGAATCTATTTTTGATTGAAAAATCTTGTTGAGTTTCCATTGAAAAATGAGTTATTTAGCCATACTTGTAGTTTGATAGAAGCAGATGATGAATGAATTAACGAATGGTGGAATTTTCAGTCAATCTATATAATGTGTTTACTTAAGCCAATATTAAGTAGAGAGAGCTTGCTATTTGGAATTTGGAAGACCAAATATATGATGGAATTTCATTGTGTTTTCGTTAACTCCACAACAACTGATACTAATGGAGAACTTCGAGGATTATTGAGAAAAAATGGTAAATTTGCAGTGGTCAAAGGAAACTAAATTAAAAAGCTATTTTTTCATGTATTTGTTTGTGGAAGCTTCAGCTTTTATATCTATCTAAAATATTTGCATTCTGCTGAAGTAGTTATATTCCTTGCCCTTCATTCCATGGGCTGGTTAGAGCTGAGTAATAGTTTTTGTAGTAGAAATTTCGCAGACTTAGAGAGGCATTTCGTTATTTCTCATTAGATCTTTTGTAAGTTTGAGGTCAACTGGAAAATCTCACTTGTAATATACTTTTGACTCTTTGATTTGTAGTTGAAATTGTTAGAGATAATGTTTATATGCCATTTCCTTCTCTCTCTTTTTTACTTTCTCTTGTTATAAGAGCCTTCATACAGTATATTCTTAATCATTTTTTCTTGGTTTAAATAGGTTCCTGGAAAGATACACCTTGTATTGGAGTACTGCATGGGGGGAGACCTTTCTATGTATATTACACGCCATGGAAGTGTCCCTGAGGCAACTGCAAAGCATTTCATGCTGCAACTAGGTATGCCTCTGACCTTGTCTGGCTGTGTGTTTTACTTAACCACTGAAATCCGATCACTTATACTTCTATAATTATCTTCTTGCAACGGCAGGCTTGCTAGTTCTCCGTGACAATAATCTTATACATCGGGATCTAAAGCCTCAGGTATAATTCATTCTCGGTGGTTCAAGTTGAATTTTGGTATAACTTTATGTCTTCTTATGCCTATTAAGGAATAGGGCACGCCTGTTCGTAAAGAAATACTATTTCTTTTCTGTTACTGTAATCAAATAGGAATTAGATGTAAGAGATTATACCTTTCCCCCCTCTAAATTGGGTTTGCTTTTGAGCCTTATCATGGAATGTGTTGAAGTTGCGTAAATATCCTTTAGTGTAGACTAGCCTTGTCCATGTTGAAAAGTTTTCTTTCAATATGTTCTCTCTGTAATGTCGTTTCTGGAACAGAATCTTCTTCTCTCAACAAATGACAGCAGAGCAGCTTTAAAGATTGTAGATTTTGGATTTGCAAGGTAAATGACTGCATTGACCCACCAGTTTTGTGAGGAAGATGTACACTTCTATCCTCCTATCCATAGGCATTAACCTTGGATGATCTAAGTGTGTAACAACTTTGTAATTTGTGCTTAACATAGTGAAGAATGAAAACTGAGGCTTCAAAACATGATACGTGTTCAAAATTCTGATTTCCCCCCTCATTCTCGTAACATTTTGTACTCTGACGGGTGACCTTGACTGTAAGAGATATCCTTTGGAAGTAATGAAATACAGTGCTTTTGTTTTGCCAAAAAAGAGAAGATAAGTTTGGAAATAATTGCAGAAATATATGTGGCAGCAAATGCTCCAGTGTAATTGGCAAGTCAGTGAAGTTATTCACACTAATTGTCTATTATCCTCCCCCATTGTAGTTCTATTCTGTTCTGTTCATTCTTCTTTTTACATTTGCAATCTCATTGGTCTCATTTTGCAATTAAAATGAAGTTCAGTTGTATATATAACCCTTAAGTATGGACAGGGGAAAGAAGATGAAAAAGATTTAATTTAGTGGCAACTGTGCTGTGGGAATCTTTTTTCTTATGATTTTTTCGTGCATAGTCAATAATTACCACATAACACTTTTGTTCTGTTCATTCTTCTTTTTACATTTGCAATCTCATTGGTCTCATTTTGCAATTAAAATGAAGTTCAGTTGTTTATATAACCCTTAAGTATGGACAGGGGAAAGAAGATGAAAAAGATTTAATTTAGTGGCAACTGTGCTGTGGGAATCTTTTTTCTTATGATTTTTTCATGCATAGTCAATAATTACAACATAACACTTCTGTTCTGTAAGATCTCTGCAACCTAGGGGGCTTGCCGAAACATTATGTGGTTCACCGCTTTACATGGCTCCTGAGATAATGCAACTGCAGAAGTATGATGCAAAGGTGATATCTACTCCCCTCCCATGGCTCCTCTTCCCTCTTCTTGTTCATACCTGAAATTACTGCTTGCTAATTGTGACTTTAATACGCAGGCAGATCTTTGGAGTGTCGGGCTATTTTATTTCAGCTTGTTAGTGGGAAAACTCCTTTCACTGGAAACAATCAAATTCAGGTATGATTAACTTTCTGTTTGTATATAGTAGCCCCTGGGTTTCTGATAAGTTACAAGTTTAGACTTGCAATTGATCACCTAAGTTGAACTGGTGATTCTTTTGGTGCATTTACACTTTACGGTTTTGTTGATCTATTTTTTGTATCTTGTCTTATGCAGTTACTCCAGAATATTATGAAATCAACTGAGTTGATTTTCCCTGGGGAAAACAATTATTTGACTGCTGATTGCAAAGATTTATGTCTAAGACTGCTGCGTCGTAATCCAGGTATTTCACAAATGTAGATATTATATACAAATCTCTGACATGTACAATTGAAGTATCTGTTGACATATTAGAGAACATAAACCACAATTTCACTATTAGGTGCTACTTAATTCTAGGACGGTGAGGAGTCCAAAATTAGAGTACTTGGTAACTCATAGGCTTCAAGCTCAACTGGAATTGTGTAGTTTGTACCTAGCTCTTATCCTTTTTGCTTGCAATTTTGAACGAATGCCTTTATCCGCCTATTTGTTAAGTCAGCTTACAACTTACAAGAATTATTCTAATCTAAGTAACAACCTCTAAATGCTCAGATCACGTAAAGAAGATGATCCTCAGATAAAGCTTTAGCTGATCTGTGAAGATATGGAGCAAAGAGTACCATAAGAGTCATGTTTCATTCAGTAATGCTATCAGAATAAACTGTGCTGAGCAATTCTTATTTATATGCTTGTCCTCATTCATGGTGTGCCCCTTATCCTTGTATTTGCAGTAGAACGGTTAACATTTGAGGAGTTCTTTAATCACCCATTTCTTTCTCAGGGCCAACCTGTAAGTTGACAGAACAGGAAGAAACAGAATTTTATATTCTGTATTTTGTTATTGCTCAATGAAATTTACATCTCTCGATACACACTTATATAGGCTCTAGGTCTTTTAGTACATTAAGAAGACCTTCTCAAGATAACTTTTAGTTCTAATCTACTAAGTTGATAGACTCTAACTACAATAAGGAGTCCTACTAAGGATAAAATCTAATCTATTAGGGAGATAAACTTTAAGTAGGATAATTACTACATTATTTACAAAAGCTGAAATTTCTCTCGGATAACTCACACTCCCCCTCAAGCTGGAGAATATACATTGTATAGTCCCAGCTTGAATAAGAACTTATCAAAGAGAGCTTTTGGCGGGGCTTTCGTAAGGATGTCCGCCACTTGTTCTTCTGTAGGAACATAGGTTAAAGAAGCTACTCCACTTGTAAGCTTTTCTCGCAATAAAGTGTCTGTCGATCTCAACATGCTTGGTCTGTCATGTTGAATTGGATTCTGCAATCTGAATTGTAGATTGGTTATCACAGAACACTTCAAACTTCTCGTTTTGAACCATGCCTAGCTCTTTTAGAAGCTTCATTAGCCGATTCCTTCACAAATTCCAAGAGCTAAAGCTCAGTATTCGCTTCGCACTACTCCTTGATACAACAGTTTGCTTTTTGCTCTTCCAAGTCACAAGATTACCCCACAAAAAGAACAAGAACCACTTGTTGACCTTCTATCACCAATTCACTTGCCCAAATTGAGTCCGAATAAACCTTGACTTGTTTTATCAAGGGTCTTTTTAAATATTAAACCATGTCCTGGTGTACCCTTTAGATACCTTAGTATCCTCGTAGCCGCTTCCATATGCTCTTGTCTCGGATTTGTCATGTGTTGGTGATAATATTCACAACAAAGGTTATATCCGGCCCGGTCGTGGATAGATAAATCAATTTTCCAACTAATCTCTGAAAAAGTCCCTTGTCCGCCTTTGGACTAGACCCATCTTTGCTAAACTTTAGGCCTGTGTCCATAGGAGTATCGGTTGGTTTCTGACCCAACATTCCCGTCTCTCTGTGAGTAAGTCAAGAACATACTTCCTTTGGTTGATTACTGACCTTTGCTTGATCTAGCCACCTCCATGCCTAGGAAATATCTAAGCTTTCCTAGGTCCTTCATCTCAATTCTTTATTCAAAAGAGATTTTAAGTGGCTTATTTCTTCTTCATCATCTCCAATCACAATAATGTCATCCACGTATACTATCAAAAGAACTTTTCTTTTTTTGAAGTTACCTTAGAAAACAAGGTATGATCTGCTAGAGACTGTTTGTATCCATTTTCCCGAATTACTCTAGTGAACCTATCAAACCAGGCTCTTGGTGATTGCTTTAACCCATAAAGTGATCTGTCCCGACTTTGCAAACTTTACTCGCCTATTCTCTTGGACTCTAAACCGGGAGGAATCTTCATAAAAACTTTCTTTCTAGTTTCCCATTAAGAAATGCATTCTTAATGTCAAGTTGATGAAGTTTCAATCAATTAATGTGACCAAACTCAACAGGACTCGACGGTGTTTCAACTTAGCAACCGAGCAAAAGTTTCCTTATAGTCTATTCCAAAGGTCCATGTAAAACCCTTGGCCACCAATCTTGCTTTGTACTGTGCACACTCCCATCCGAATTGTATTTGATAGCAAACACCCATTTGCATCCCACTTTGGTTTCTTGCCTTGTGGAAGATCGGTTATGGTCCAAGTGCCATTTTTCTAGTGTTGTAATCTCCTCCTCAACAGACTTTCTTCCACTTGGAGTCTCTTAAGGCTTCTTCAATAGTCTTGGGAATCTGTTCTTCATCTAGACAAGTCAGTAAAAGCTTTAAAAGAGGGCATCAGTTGCTATAAGCAACATATCTCTGAATAGGATGCTTTGTACACTTGTCTTACCCCTTTCCTTTTAGCAATAGGCGAAATTTGAGTTCAAGTAAATGAGGAGAAATTTCAACATCATTACCTCCTTTATCCTCACAGTACCGACTAAAGTCCAATTCTCGGCAGTGTCGATTGCAACACAGTCTGGGAATGGCTTTCTTTTTTTTGGTATATACCAGAATCGGTTAGTGGGCTGAATAGTTGATTTAGGTGAATAATGAGGAGCTATAGGAGTAATATTAGGTGAAGTATGTAGAGGTGTAGTGTTAGAAAAGGGGTATCGGGTTTTAAAAAATTATGAGGCTTCACAAACAAAGGAGCTATAGGTAAAGAGGTGAAAAGAAGGAACTCTGATTTGTTAGGAGACTGAAATTATCCCAACACTCCCGATTTTGAGTCTTAGGAAAATAAGGTACTGTTCAAAGAAAGTGAGATCCAAAGAGACAAAAAACTTTACGAGAAGGAGGGTGATAACATTTGTAGCCCTTCTTAAGTGAAGAATATCCAACGAAAACACACTTTGCAAAGCCCTAGGATCTAGTTTGGAACTTGAAGGATCATGGATTTTAGAAAAACAAGACACCCAAACGTCTTTAAGGGAAGATTAGATGACATAGGTTTAAAAGTAGGATAATTTTCCAAGAAAACATCTCTAGGAGTTACAAATGCAAGACTTTGCTAGGCATTCTATTTATAAGATATGTAGCCGTTAATAAGGCTTCCCACACAAATATTTTGGAACAAAGATGGGTGAATAATAAGGCTCGGGTAACCTCTAATAAATGCCTATTTTTACGTTCAAAGAATCCCATTTTGTTGTGGGGTATCTACACAAGAGAACTAAGATGTAGTATACCTTTAGTCCGAAAAAATCTCCTAAGGCAAGAGTGAAAAACTCTCCTCCATTGTCAGAGTGAAACATTTTTATTTTGCTATCAAACTGAGTAACCACCATTTCATAAAACCTTGCAAAAATAGAAGCAACGTCAGATTTTTCTTTAAGAAGGTAGGTCCAAGTAAGTCTGCTATGGTCATCAATAAAAGTCACAAACCACCTACTCCCTGTAATATTCTTCACTCGAGAAGGACCCCAAACATCACTATGAATGAGTGTGAATGGTTTAGAGGGTTTATGAACAGATGGTAAATATAAAGATTTGGTTTGTTTTGCAAGTGGACAGATATGGCATTTAAAAGAATTTGGATCTTTATTAACAAACAAATCAGGAAACATTTTTCTAAGATAGTGAAAATTGGGGTGACCTAACCGAAAATGCCATAACATTATAGTATCTAATCGTCCTAAAGAAGTAAAGCAAGAAGGAGAATTTGAAATAGAAGATGGATATTTTCCATGAAGGATATAAAGACCATGTTGCAAGCTAGCACTGCCAATTATTTTCCTCGAATCCAGTGCCTGCAAAAAACATGTAGAATCAGTAAACCTTAAGGAGCAGTTCAAGTCTTTAGAAATTTTGCTCACTGATATCAAGTTGCATGCGAGGTCAGGGACAAATAACACATCCTTAAGGATCAAATTACCATCTAACGAAACAGAGCCCGTCCCTTTGATGGGAGATAGAGAACCATCTGCAGTTTTAATGGAAGCTTGAGAAGAAGACTTTTTAAAAACAGAGAATAAAGCCCTATTACCAGTCATGTGGTCGGAGGCCCCAGAATCAATAATCCAATTTGCTGCAGACTGGGTAGAAACAAGAGCAGTGGAGGAGACTTTGTGCTGGACACCATCATGTACTAGGGCTAGATTTCCTTCACTGCTGCCATTAAATTTGCTGAACAGTTGCTGCAGTTCCAGCATCTGTTGTTTTGTAAAGCCACTTTGTTGATTAGAAATAACAGTAGAACCTGTTACTTCTGAAAAATCTGCCATGCTGACAGTCAAGGTTGAGGAGAACTGCATCTCACTCGATGTTGATTGAGGATGATTTTCCGTGAGAAGAAAATTATGATAGGATCGAAATTAGACTGATACCATGTAAGTTGACAGAACAGGAAGAAACAGAATTTTATATTCTGTATTTTGTTATTGCTCAATGAAATTTACATCTCTCGATACACACTTATATAGGCTCTAGGTCTTTTAGTACATTAAGAAGACCTTCTCAAGATAACTTTTAGTTCTAATCTACTAAGTTGATAGACTCTAACTACAATAAGGAGTCCTACTAAGGATAAAATCTAATCTATTAGGGAGATAAACTTTAAGTAGGATAATTACTACATTATTTACAAAAGCTGAAATTTCTCTCGGATAACTCACACAACCAAATGAACCATTGAGGTAAATGAGGAGATGATTGTTCCCATCATCTTGTCTTGATGTACATTATCCTTCAGTTCCCTAAATAATGAACCATTCCTGTATTTGCAGGAGTCAGAGAATTTCAAGGACTGGTTATTCTTTTATTGAAAGCAGTCCTGTAAGGAATACTGATGAAAGCTTTCAGGATGACTGTCTTCCTTTCTTTCTGGATGATGAATCTAGTGGTCCTGAAGGGAGCCCTTCCTTTGGAAAAAAGGGATCTTCAGTGAGATATATTCATGAATTTTCTCCGGATACAAAATATACTAGAGAACAATCTTCTAATTCTTTAAATAAAGTGGATTTTACATCTAGATACAGTGGTACAAAACATAAAGTGGACAATGTTAGTTTTATACATCAAAGCAACCAGGTTTCAGGTGAAACTATATATGAACCTCCCAGATCCATGGGGCAAAGATCTATGAGTGTCATTCAAGAGGTACCAACAGTATTATATGTTGCATTTTACATATAATATTGGCCTGATATGTCTTGCTAAGTATACTTGTTATGAGAAATTGTCATACTTTGAATAACATGTCTGGTTTACTTGTCACTCTTGCATTGCTTCCACAGTGGGGGACACACTGGAGTTGATCGACCAAGATTATGTTCTTGTATCTGGATCTCCTATGGATGTGTCATCTTCTTCAGCTAGCACTTCCAAGCCAAACCATATTCCATACAAACCAGAGAGTCCACCCCTGATCCCCTTTACGAGTAACACCACATCAACAGCTCCTGTGCCTATTGTTGGTGCAACAATATTAACGTCTATCATGTAGGAAGCCTGGAAAGTCAGAGCTCTGCCCCTGGGACTTTTCCAGGATCCATGGATATTGGGGATACTCTGGAACAGCCATCATCACATCGCACGACAAGGATAAAGTCATTACAGCAGTGCGCATCTGCAATTGCAGAATTAGTGCATGAAAAGGTCAGTCCATAATACACCTACTATGAGTGCGTATGCAAAGTAGTAGAATAACATACTAGTTCTCTCTTTTGCCCAGTATCTTCTCCCGTGCTTGCATGTTTAGCTGCCACTTAACCAACGTTTCATTTGTACACATCTTGTTATGCCAGAACATTTGATTGGCTCTCTTGAATGAGCCTTTGCATGATCTTTTAATATACGTTGATGACCATAAATGGCTTACACAATGGGTGATCTCACTGCAACTTGCTAGATTGTAGTATAAGGCAATTGTTTTGTGGTTGAAGTTACCAGTGTAAACAGCTTCAACATTTAGACTTTCTACCTATTGCTCTTTTCTGCTTCCCCATATGTGATTTTGGGGCAGTAAGGTTCTTGCAATCGTAAATATTTAAATGATAAAACTCAATGCCACTCCTAATTATAATCACTGTTGCTTGTGGAGTAGATTTTGCTAGCTAGGTTCTCTTGGTATTTTCTTTGCTATCACAAGGTTTATCGAGGATGTTTTATATTGTAACATTATCATGGTTCTTTGATAGACCGAGGCAGGTAGGCATCTCGAAGCATTCTCAATCCAGCTTGTGATTCTTGCAATTTGGAAGCAAGCATTGCATATATGCCATACCCAGGCTGCATCAGCCACGGAAGGAAGTCCATGCCAAGAGACAAGCAGATTGAGGAGGAGTGCCAGCAAGAAGCATGGGTCATCTGATACTGAAGAATGTCCAGAAGATGTATCCTCAGAGATAGAGAGGGAATTTCTCCGGGAAGTTGAGCATACCGAGGAACTTGCCAAGGCTATTGAGCCTGGTATGCCTTTGACAATTATTACTCTCTGTCTCAATATTTGTTTCCCGCCTTTGAAATTGCTCACTAGTCATTTCAATTATTGCTGATGTGTCCGAAAACAAAGTCATGGCGTTTGTTTTCATTGTATGAAGTTTAAGATTCTAAATTAGCATTTTATCATCACGATTGCAGGAAGTACAGAGATGCCTGATGCGACGGAGGTGATATTTCATGCTCCGCTTGCTTTGGGAAGACATGGAGGAGTGAGTCCTTTTCTTCTAACCTTCATATCATTCAATAGACTAAATTGCATTCATCTATCAATCTAATTGACTAGCCATTGTCTTGTACCATTCAAATGAGGTGAAAACAAGAAGAGATAGGATGATAGATCAAGCAGAGATCTTTTATAAAATGAAGTTATATATTTTATTCGACCGATGCCATGAAAGTTAAGATAACAAATGAAGGGAACTTACCTGCTGAAGATCATCCTGCATATATATTTGCAGGTTGATGAGATCATGGGCGAAATGGAAAGTGCAGCAATTTTGTATTCCAAGGCAGTGTGTTTATTAGTCTTCCTTCTAGTCGAAGCACCCTCCCTCATTTTGAACCCTCCATTTTCCCTCACAAAGTCAGACCGTTATAGACTTCGAACTTACGTCAATTTTCTTAGAAACAGGCAAGGTTACTCAAGGATGGCACTTCTCAAGAGCAAGCATCAGCCATAGTGTAAACATTTTTTCTTCCTTTTTTGTTGAAATAGTGATCCTGATGGCTTGCTCTGTGGCATTGTGTAAAAATATTTATTTGTACAGTTATTCTTTGATAAAAGGGGAACTGAGGTGTTAATGGGTCAACTGTATCCCGTTTGGATGGTGTAATATGAAAGTGAACGAGGAAAAATAAAGGAGTTGGCTCTAATTTATTGCAGTTTCGCCTACATGGAAACAATTACTGGTCAAATTATAATTTTGGTCCCTCTTTACTATAAAATTAGGAATTCAATTTGTATACTTTATCATAATATGCTCCCTCTGCTTCTGATTAGTTAGTCTAAATTACTAATAACATTGGTTGATTAAGCATTATGTACCCAAAAAAGGGGATAAGTATTCCTCTTTTTCTCAATAGATTTGATTCCATAGAAGGGAAATGTTTCTGCACTTGGCAAAATGTTAATGCTCATTTTCCATATAACAAAACTTTTTTGGTGAATAACCATCCTTTGTAAATTAATATTACTTCAAATACAGAAAAATTGAACAATGGCAGCCAGCTTGACCTGCACGGAGGCAGGTTACAAACAAGTCGCATACAAATCATCTATAAGTGTAAATTCTATGGACGTTAAGGCCTAAGCAGGTTGGAACTACACAAACGCAAAATTTACCACCGGGGTTTCTCGGTTAACAGTACCACAGAAGAGTAATCTCTTGACCTAATTTAACTGACTTGTTACCCTAATTTCCTTTACCCTGCCAAAAAGTGGAGTTTGAAATGATGCTAATAACTGGCAGGGATGCTTGATAGAAGCATCTTCAATGTCTCGTACGTCATGAAGACTATGCCTACACCAGGAACCACCTTGTAGTACTCGGGCAGAATCCCTCTGTACAAGCCACCAAGGCCTTCAGACTGGATTATGTGCCTGAATGTCCCGAACAACCCAGTTTTGTAAACTCGGGCTCGTCCAGCAGCCCCTTCCAGTTGCATACGTCTCCTCACAAGATCGACAGGAAATGTCACTGCAAATCACTCGTGAAGAAAAACGAAGTCAGACAGAGATCAGAAGCAGCTTCTGAATAATTGAGAGTCGAACCAAAGGGCAGGGTTGCAGATTATTAACCTGTTGATGATGCAATGCCCGAGAGACTGCCACAGGCAAGACTAACCATGATAGGGGAATCGCTGGGCCTGATGTAAAGTGAAAGAAATTTTCAAAAAACGATTTACAGCTTAAAGGCACCAAGCAGAGACAACAGAAAAGAGGACATGCTTTCGATAAATCTAAACCACTAAGAATTTTTACCTTTGCAACTGCCAATAAGATCTCAAAGACTCGTAAACCGAAAAGCTTATTGCTAAACTTGGTCCAACACCCTGAATCGAATATAGCATTGCATGAGCAGTTACAGACAATGTGATAGGAAAATAAAGAATTCAAAAAAGAACAATGCATATACCAATAGTGTTGCTCCAAGTCCTTTATACAAGCCCAAATATCCCTCTTCCCTGCAAATAGTATGAAAAGAGTGCCAAATACCTCTGTAGTATATTGAATTTCTCTGCAAAGTTAAGAGGAATGGTTGAAATTAGGGTAAGAACAAAAACAGTAAAATCATGCGCATAAATGTGTAGTAGACTACATGTGAACGGTGTTCAAAGGGTATGCAATGCAAGTGCATTATTCACTAAGTATTACTGAAATTACCTGCGCTGCGAGGCGAGTCCTTACAAGATCCAAAGGATATGCAGCTGACGCAGCTGTCATTCCAGCCAACCCACCGCCCACGAAGTGCACACCAAGATCAGCACTAGCATTTTTCCCTTCATTTTCCAAAGAAAGGATAGACTGCAACAACTGCAAAAAACAAGGAATGAATGAACTGAAATGAAATGAAAAATCCTATTGGGGACTAGAAAACAAAGCTATGCCATAAGAGAGAGAGAGAGAGAGCATACAATCTTGTAGTGTTCGTAGGCATAGAAGTTGACAGCAGAATACGGAAGTCGATGAGCGATGGTAACCAGATTGCCTTTCCAAAATGCTCTGAAACCTTCTTCATTAATTATTCGTGAAGCCTCACGCCATATGCTCACCTTGCTCAATGACGATACATCCGAGTGCATCCCGTGCACCTGAAAAAATATGTGATCATCATTCAACAGTTAAGGTAGAACGTATTTGCATGCTTAATGTAACAGCCAGCAGTACTAAACTCGGGACCGGCATACCGAAATATATAATACAAAATCATTAAGGTGCACCTATTACTCTGTTACTCCATGCTAGATGTGACCTAAATGCCCATAGAATATACTATACACCTAAACACGTGGATTGAGTTGCTTTTAAATATGGTCGAGCCGGGTCAAGTCAATTCAAATTTTAATTTTTCAGGTTCGGATCATTCAAATTTACTGGTTGGATTTTTTGAGTCAAGTCTCTTGAGTGCAAGTTATTTCAAGCCATTTAGATTTACTTTTCAGATTCGGTTCGATCTGTTTTTTTTCTGATCAAATTGAGTTGAAGCTAGTTCGAAATCGGATTAAACAGGTCATGTTTTGGGGTTCTGATTAAAATTGACAGGTCTACCCACAACTTAAAATACAATTCATAACCAATTCTACTTTAAAAATTTTCAAAACAATAAGCCTAATCCAACCCAACTCAACCTAAACGAAAACATTTAATATCACGAAATACCCAGATCAAATTACCACCAAAAATCAATAAAAGAATCAACATTATATTTTTCTGGTATACACAAGAAGCAACAGTAAGACCATACCTGAAATAAGATGGTTAGACGAGCAAGAGGAGCGGTACAAGTCTTGCCAAAAGCACCAGCAATACCACCGGCGAGAAGCTGTTGAATAGTTCCAACTCTTGCCTCCATATTCATAATATATCAAAGCTTTCTCCTTAGAAAAATGTGGGGTTTTGAGGTTCTAGGATTTGATTTGATTTGATTTTATATCACATGGGTTTTAAAGAAGGAAGTGGGAAAATTGGAAATAGGTATTCATTTGTTGAGTTTGGTGAAGTTTGAAGTTTGAAGTAAAAGAAAACTGAAGAAACCCTAATGGGATTTTGGCGGTTTAAGGCAATTTTGGAGGTGGGCATTTAGCTTAGGAATATTCTTTTCGTTCAAAATTTTGTTTTAGTCCCTCTATTGTGCTAAAATTTGAGATTTAATATGTGTAACTCTATCATTTTGCTTTTATAATATTATTGACATCACTAATTATTTTATTAAAAGTGCTCGCGTGAATATATTTTTATAAAAAAAATTATATATTAACTAAATGTTTAAGGATTTTTTAAAAATTCCAATAATCCTTTTTTAATAATCCAATAGTCATTTAATTTAATAAAAAAAAATGACAAGCGAACACTAAACAATGTTTTTGTCTGTCCAAAACTAAACAATTTTTTTATATAATTTTATAAAAGTACTTTAACAAGAATAATTAACAGAGTTAACTATTTGAATTGTCTAATAACAATGAATAGAAATAAGAAAATAAGTCTATATTAATCAAATTAAAAAGCAGGGATTAAATTTCAAATTTAAGTATAGTATGGGAATAAAAAAATATATAACCTTTATTTTTCATCGATCACCTTATTTGCTTTGGGATTTATTTATTTCTAATAAATTAAAGAAGGGGATTAATGGACCATTAGTGTGGTTTTATATGTTAATGAGATGTATTTATTTCTAATTAACTAATAAAATTTAGTTGATATTCTTTGGCGTAACTCATAAATAAGTGCCCAAATTATACATTTTTTCAGACATAGGTGTCTAACGTTTTATTTGGCTGAAATATGTTCCTAAAATTTCATTCTATTAGTGTTTTAAGGTAACATCGTTAAAAAAATCATTACCAATAATGGATTGACACGAGGCTTTTAATTTTATTTATTTTAAAAAAAATAAAATGAAAATAAAATAAACTAAACAATATCCCAAATTTTCAAAAATCACAAAACAGTCCTAAAATCTCTAAACCCCAAAACTTTAAACCCAAAATTAATGCCAATGTCGCTATCGATAGGCTTGCCTGACCCCACCACCGTTGTCGCCGGAGACCACCGCTCATTTACTCCAGCAAATCATCATTGTTAATCGGATAGAGGGGTGTCATTCAGACGTCGAACAACGAACGTGAAAGGCTCTAATCGTTTGACGCCTAATTGACACACCTCTCGGTAATTATCGGCGATGAGTGGTTGGGAGAAATTAGCGGTGGCCTCAGACAACGACAACAGTGAAGTCCGGTGAGGCTATCGACGACATAAGTAATGTCAATTTTTGGATTTTGAGGTTTGGGATTTTAGGGATTTGAAACTTTTTTGAAGATTTTAAGAATTTTTAGATTTTTAAAAAATTATTTTCTATTTCAGTTTTTTATTAAAAATAAAAATAAAGATACGTGTTAAATTCTGATTTGGTGATGAATTTTTTAACAATATTACCTTAAAACACTAATAGAATAAAACTTTAAACACCTATTTCAGCCAAATAAAACATTAGGCCTTATCTCAAAAAAATTACATATTATGGGCACATTTTTCTAAGTTAAATCATACTCTTTCTTACTAACATACAAAATCTATATATAATTAATAAAAAAGAAAGAAGAAAGAAATTGCTTTGAAGTGTAAAAGAAAAATTCATATCTCTATCATATTTTTCTCACAGTTCACTTGCATGCACATTTTCCACGTTCACTACGTGGAAATTTACAATGAACCCAAAATTCTAATAGACCAATTTCACGCGGATTTGGTAAATTTTGTATCTCAAAATAATTCTGTGCTTAGAGATCATTTTTATCATTTAATTATCACATTTGATGTATATTTTTTAATAGTTTTAAAGTTATTATAAGATAATATATGTTTATACATAATTTTTACCGTTTGACAAAGCACACAAAGCGATTTGAACTTGGCCCTTATGATGAATATCATCTTCTTTTTCAGGGGTGAAGTCAGAAAATTTAGTTTGGATGTTAAAATTTAAAATTTTATGAAACAATTTTTTTAAGTATATAAGAACAAACAATGAGGGTTAATTTCCTTTTACGAGGTGTTAATTTTATTTTTTTAATATCTTTTTATATTTATTTTATAGGGAGGTGTCAAGTGACACCTTTATAGTTAAAGTGACTTTATCTATACTCTTTTTTATTAAGATAACTTGTAGAATTTACCTTTAATGTTTATTAATTGTTGTTTTTTCCCTAAAAATATGATCAAGCAGTTTAAAATTCAATGCTCGGTTTTAAATCAAATTTGTTTGATTAAACTTCATTATATAATATCAACAATCAGTTGGCCTAGTAGAACAAGACAGTAAATTTTTTAAGCAATGTTAGAGATTTAAATCTTAATGCTTTGAATTCAAAAAACTGAGTTGGAGAATCTCTCATATAATGGGTCTATGCAAAATCTGATACGAATTATCCGACCAGTTAGGGGCATAGCAAGAATTGAATATTATGAAGGGCCGAAATATTATATTTTAAAAATACAATGATTTATTAAGTATTTAAAATAAAATTTTCGAAAGCAATGCCTAATTTGTTTACTATTTAAAATTATAAGGACCAAAGCTAGCTATTAGAGAAGCATCATGAGTGACTGCTCAGGGTCCCAAGCTGCTTATGGCTCCTAAAATTAATTATTCTTATTTTTAAATTTTTATTTTTTAACTTATCAAATGAATAAATTAATATAACATGAAAAAATTAATTCTCATTCATAAAATTTAATTCTCTTTCCCAAATCTCAAATTTTAATTTTTCTTAAATTTAATTATATCTTTATTCTTTTTCAATCTAACGATAGAAAAATGATACAATATTTTCCAAAATTTTTGTATTTATTGTTCAAAATCAATCTACATATTATACCCACAATTCAATTCCTTTGACTTTTTAATAAAACAATGAAATTATATATTTGCTAAAGTTTAATCATGTTTTTTTAACATATCATATTCTTATCTACAGGGAAGGGGATAGAGACTCTATGGGAAGAGGATGCTCTTACTGAAAACCTTTGACCTAAGGGAAGAGAAAAGGAGCAAATGAGAAACTCTAGCCACACGACCATCATTGCTTTTTCAAGTTTAATCATGTTTTTATGGGTTATTAATGAAATATTAATTTAATTTTTCAAAGTAATGGATATGTTTTCATTTTATAAGGGTCCATTTTAGCTTTTTCACAAGGCCCCAAAAATATCCGAGACTACCCTCATAAGGACATAAATTGTTATTAGACTAAAAAACTTAAGAACACATATCCATCCTTATTTGTTTCAACCCCTACTTAATTACAAATTTAATAAATCATTGTATTTTTAATTTAAATACTTATTTTTATATGGACCAAAAACAATTAGACTAAATTTATCGAATATATAAAATTTTTAACAAGAGTCGAAACCCTTTTAAAAACCCAACAGAACTTCACCTCTGAGGCCAGTAAATCAGAAACCGATGACTAAAAAAACTTTATTGTAAAATATCTATATTTGTTCAGTAAGTAAAACTATTCAAACTCAAGCTCAATTCAATAACTATAGAATCAATTCAACTTTTTTTAAAGCCTGATGATTAGTGGGCTTTACAACAAATTGTACCAATCCACATATTAATTGGCTTCTAACGTGTTCTGCATTGCCTTTATCTTTGACTGGTTACATTCTTAATCTAACTCAGACTTCATCTCTCTCTCTCTCTCTCTCTCTCTTTTTACTTTGGAGTAATTCATGTACTTGGAAAATTAAAAGAAATTATCTTATTTTCTTTTTTTTAAATAATCTGATATTTAAACCTGTTATTATTTTTCATAAAAAAATTATTTACCATAAAGTATGTTGGTCGAGTTTATAATAATTTGCTTTTTAAAGTTTGTACGAGTACATAGAGTGTATTAAACTATTAATATCAAATTTTGACTCGAAATATTAATAATATCAACAATTAGGTTAAGATTTTAATTCGGAAATTTGATGATTTTTAATACACAAATTAAATCTCAAATTTTGTCAAAAATGCACGGACTAATTACTATGAAATTAAAAAAAAACTCTACTATTAATATAAAGAAGTATCATAACTTTATTATAATATTTAGAATTATTACCCAAAATTTGTTATTTTTAAAATGGATTATTATCACGTTTGATATACCGTCATTTTTCAGAACCCAAAAAAGAGGGGGGAAACAATATTTGGGAGATGGCCGTAATTCTGTCTTCTACTTTCTTTAATTCTTTTAGCCCCGTTTAATATTGCATTCGAAAAAGTGTTTTTAAGTTCATAAATATTACAAAACGTATCGATAAAACGTCACTATCAACTGTCAGATTAACTTGGAAATTGAATTATGTTAATTTTATAGTTAAACATATATTTTCTACTATTGGGATTGATCAACTATCTCTCTAACAATTGAAAATTTGGTCTTTGTGGTAATTGCAAATTTGAAACCTTAAAGTTTTATTTGGAGAAAACTTTAACGTGACACGTCAACATTTCTTAACAATGACATGAATGAAAGCGAATTAAAAATTGAGTAACTGTAATACAAATTTTAAAAGTCTGATGACTAAAATATAAGTATCATGAAAGTTTAATGATAGTAATGTAATTTAACCTTTTTAGAAATGAGCAAAAAGAAGCTCCAGCAGCTTCACTGATGGACTTCGAATCACCCGCCAGCTTTTGAAATCCACTTTTGTGAGGAGAAATTATTTTCACACCCATCACCAACCTTAATTATTACCAAATTTAAACATGATTGGATGCCTAACCTTACTTTCCGAACTATATGTCTAATCCTAATTCTACTTAGATGGGAGAAAAAAAAAAAATTTTAGGAGAAAAAAGAGGTACTCATAATCAGAACTCACAACTTAAGAAAATATGAAGGAATACGGATGACCTATGAGTGATAAAAGATTTATATGACATTAGTAAAGAGTTAAGTTTATTTATAATTCTATATTCAATAAAAGGTTTATTTATAATTCTTGCATTTTATTCCTTTAGATTTTTAAGCTAGAATGTGGGTACCTTCCATATTGTGGAGTTGCAACTTGAACTAAAAACTTTGATATTTAGGCAGATTTAACTGGTCTTGAATTATGTAAATTTGATAGGATTAATTAGAGTTTTATTTTTTTTATTATTTTAAATTGAGTTAAATTTGGATTTGTTTTTTTATTTAAATTAAAATTTTAAGGTATAATATAACCTCATTAAAAATCCCTTTGAAATTTAATTCTACCGAGGCAAGAATAAAGTTCGGAGAAGGGAAAAAGAGTGCACTATGTTATTTTATTTTTAAAATTACCTTAAATTCATATTGTTTTAAGTTTTAGTGATTTAAAATTTAAGGTTCAATTCTTATGATCGAATCTAGAACTACAAATCATTTCAAAAATACAATCACTGGAAATTTAAAGTGGGCGGTTTCGAGTTAATTTTACCATCAAATAAAATTTAAATTTATATTAATCGAATCAAACTTTTGAATTTTAAAACTAAGGGTTCGTTTGTTCTAGAGAATGAAGATTGTTTTTATTTTCGTTTCCCAAAAAAATGGAAAACAATGAAGAGAATATGTTTGGTTAAAAAATTAGAGAATAATTTAAAAAAATGAAAACAAAAATAGTAAAAATTTGAAAAACATAAAAAAAATGTTCATTGAAAATGTCTAAAAAAATGAAAAATATAAAAACAAGAATTTATAAATTTTAATACGGGTTCAAACATTCTAATACTATTTTTTTAAAACTCTGATTTATTTTCTTATATTTTATTTATTTATTATTATTATACTAGTATTTTTCTAACTATATTTTATTTTAATTATTTAAATTTTTTTCATTTCTATTTTAAAAACTAGATGCCAAACACATTTTTACTATTTCATTTTTAAAATCAAAGTTACAATCCCTATTATCCAAACATATTTTTTATTTTTAAAAAAATAAAAATAAAAAATATTTTTTAAAACTAAACAGCAATATTTCCACCAAGCCACCAAAGGAGAGGACCACACACTTCCCTTTTTCTTTCTCAGCTTCTCAAACTCTGAACCAAAGCAAAACGTGCAAAAGTAAAGCACTCTTTCCCCCGCCTCTTTCGGGAGGGCCAAATGAAAAGTGAGGAAATTATGGCCTGTGCCCCCTTTTCTTTTCCCCCCGCCTTTGCCTGCCCCCAACGTAAACAACAATTTAAAGATTGAAAAAACATTGTAACCGGTAAACGACCTATCAATATCATCCATGGCCATGCAACTACATTTTGCTTCTTTTTTTTAATACAGAAACCAAAGTACTTATATAATTTAAACCCATTTCCCAAAACTGTGTTTCATTACATGCTCCATAGCTTTTTGACATGAGCGAATTGGATACATTGCTTTGAATACAATGAAAAGTAGATTCTAAGGATTTGATTTTGGTTGCCATAAAAGCTTTTATCTTGTAAATTATTAATTCACATATGAATTTTACACCAATACTTTATTGGTGGTGGAGCCTAAAGTCCAGCACTAAAACAATAAGTTTTTAAACTTGTCCTAGAACTTAAAATGTAACATTTTAAGTTGTTTTTTTTTTTTGTAATTTTTAACAAGTTTTAATATTTACAAAAAAGGTTCGATACTTGTTTTTTTTATATAAAATTTTAAATTCTTAGTATCAAATCTAGTCAAAAATCACGAAAAAATTAACCTAAAATATTATCTAAAAGTCTAACATTTTAAGTTGGACAAATTTTGAAACTCTACTTTTTTTAGCCTCACCCCAAACTCACCCCTTGATTGGTAGACATTCCTAAAAGAAAATGGCACGAGGGCAGTCATTCTCTATTACTCTTTGGTTCAGCCTTTCAGCTTGCACTCTGATAACATATATTGGCTTTTTATCTACGTGAAACTTCGCTAGTATAATATACAAATTCAGATTTAAATAATGCCCCCCGAATGATTCTTTCAACCCACAGAATCATGCATAAGCTGCCCTCCAATAACATCCCTTCCGAAATTTTGATTTTGTGCGTCTAACCCACCGATAATGTAACCTTCGTTGCTTACCTCGACCCCGGTGCCGAAACGCTGAGCTGCATTTATAGGAAAGGGATCTGGTAAGCCAATACCATTATTCTGATGAAGACCCAGTGTCAAGGAAACACCACCAGTACTCCCACCTGCCATGCTAATGCCGCCACCGACACCAACTTGTGGATGGCTCGACAAGCTATTGTACAGCAAGTTGAGTGGTTCACTTCCCATAGGTATATCAGTAAGTTCACTTCTAGTTCGCTTTGATGTGGTATCTTGAACCCTTTGGGCCGATGTAGCTGGATGTTCGGATCCAAAAGAGTTTGCCGAAAAATGATCGCTAGACTTGTTGGCGTTTTGAGCCTTTCGAACTTGTTTTGTTTCCAGCATGTGTATTTCTTCCACCATTGGCTTCCACAGCCTTACTCTTGCATTTATAAACCAATTCGAGACCTGGTTCAAAAGAATATTTCAAGGTTTAAATAAACACAGCTCCCAATCTGATGTCAATATCAAATTGCCAATTTAAATCAAAGCATTAATGATTTGTGAAACACTATTAACGAACATAGGAAGGATGGTTAATTGCACACCTGGATACGAGATAGACCGGTTTGCTTTGCCAACATTAGTTTGTCTGTATCAGTTGGATAACTAAAACATAAAATATAAATGTCAATGAACTAATGCATGCATACAAGGTCATCAAGGAAACAAGATTACGGATTTTATCTATGTGAGTCAGGTACTTACGGGTGTAGAAAGTGTTCAAAAAGCCATGCTCTAAGTACAGTTACAGCACGCTCGGGAAGACCTCGTTGAGGCCGCCAAACCGGTTGGTGCTCAAGGAGCCCAGAGTTATGAACAGGTCGGTTATAAAGGCTTCTGTCGGAGCTTCCAAACTTTGAACCCTCATTTTTTCCGGGGCTTACCTGACCATGAGATTTGTTAGTGAACTGAAGCTGATCGGTTATTGCATTCTTCAAGAAACTGAAATGTTTAGACAAGGTTTTCAACGCCAAGTTTGCATATGGAGCGGCATTGCCCAGTCCAGCAACGCACTCGAATGATGCAACTACAGCTTGCATCTGTTGATAGTATTGCTTGTACCTCCTGAAAATCTAATAATGATAAAATATAGTTAGCAAGTTGCAATTTTGATAATGCTGGAAAACATAAACCCATTAAAAACAATGTGACTAAATTATCATAAGAGATAAACTGACCCTAGAAATACTGTAATACATTATAAGTTTGATCAGACAAAACATTGCTCGAACCCGGGACACTAGGAGACTGCTTCACCAGAACATTGTTCAAGGTTGTGCTCTACACTTAACAAGTAAATAAAACAAAGGATATTATAACCTAGCATAGTGTCCCATGTGAAATTCATTGCATTATCAAAGCATCTGTTCTTTGCATCTATCGTCCATCCGTCCGTCCATCCATCCATATATTTGTATGGTTCGGCACAAAAACACAATACTCATCTGTTAGCTAGTACTAGTATTATAGAGTAATAAACATGCAGTTAAGTTCTCCCCGGCAAAAAGTAGACATTGGGAGCTAGCTACATGTCTTCTGTAGGAATCTGGCAATAACCAATTATGCTTTCCGCAAACTTTTTTTAGGAGATTTATCTTTTCAAATGGGTTCCTTTAATTACTTTAAAGCATATTAAGCCCCAAACTGGGCGGCAATTCCTCTTATTACAAGTCTTTCTATGGTTGTCAGGCACTTTATTAACACCAATTTTCCTGCATATATTCCCTCTCCTTTCACCTTTTCCTAAAGAGGCAATAATATATTTTTTGTGATCATTCATCAAATACAAGAATCCAATTCGCGCAGTATAGAAATACAGTAAAGGTTTTAATTATAACCAGAGATGTGGTATAAATGGCACCAATAATGCACGCAGCACCGCAAAAATTGCATGTTTGTTCAATATCGGACATAACCTAACGCCATTAAAGAGCATCTGACAGCAATGCTCGGGCTTCACAAAGAACTATCTCCAAGGAAGACACGAATCCAAATATCACTTGGATATGCTACAAATTTAAGGGAAATCACACACATCAAAACATAAATTGCATGTTTTAATACCTCGTCAAGCATTGAAATTAGCCTCGATTTCTTTCTTCCACTCTCACCGCCATCTCCAACTCCAAGAGAATCATCAATAATTGCAGTAGCACTCAGATTCTGCAATGGAGATTCCATCAAGGAAGAGTCGGGAGTGATTTTCTCAACGTAACTTCCCCTTCCCACATCGCAAAGCTCTTCTAATAACTGTTGTGCCGGACTCAGAAACCTCGATCCCTTCAAAATCGAAGCGTACCCCGTGAAAGGACCGAGAGTGACCGAGCTCCTGGAAACCTCAACCGAAGTAGAAGCCACGTATCCGGTGGGAGCAACCTTATC
This sequence comes from Hibiscus mutabilis, assembly GCA_019671005.1. Taxonomy (NCBI): domain Eukaryota; kingdom Viridiplantae; phylum Streptophyta; class Magnoliopsida; order Malvales; family Malvaceae; genus Hibiscus; species Hibiscus mutabilis. Next base: position 66,327,980 of record CM033719.1, on the reverse strand, counting down.
GCTGTAGACAGCGGAGTCGTACCTTTGTAGATTTAGCCCTATAGGAAGATTGTTTTGGTGGGTATTGTGAGACGATAAAGAAAGAGACAAACCTTGACCGGTGGCACTAGGCTCCGGTTTATATCCAACGACTTCACCGCCGTTGTTATAGGACGAGTGGTCGAAATCTCTTAAGTTTTGAAGGTTATGAGAGGTATAAAGAAATGGGTTGTTGTTATTATTCGTGTCCTGAATCGAGCTAGGGTTGTTCAAGGGTAAAGATGGGGGTGAATTCAAATAAGGGTGATGAGATTTATGAGAAGTTGACGACGAAGTAGAAGAACCATTAACGATCCCACCAACAAAGCTCATGAAATTCACACCTTCTTTAACAACACAAATGGGGCTGTTTTTACCAGTCTGGTGGTGGAAGCCATGGCTACCAGCAGTGGCAGCTAACAAATCAGAAGAAAGAAGAGAAGGGTCGTACAAAGGAAGAAACCCTGAGCAACCCGAAAGAGCAACAGCCGTTGATTCAACACAAGCTGGGTGGTTTTGAGCCACAACTCTTAGCTTATCTCTTCTGCTTTGTTGTGGGACATGGTAGGGCTCAAAACCCTCCGCCATATCCACTTAAAAAAACTTTCCTAAAAGAATACCAGTCAAAAAAGAGCACTGCAACAAAAAAAATCAGAAAAGAGACAGAAGGGAAGAATATACGTGCTTGAATTTTTAGAGTCTTGGATGGTGAGTGAAAAAGAAAGATGGAGATTATTGGGAAGGATGAAATGAAAGGATATGGTGATCTTTTTCTTCAGCAGCTGAAAACATGGCAGAAAAAGATAGAGAGAGGGGGTGGAGGTGATACGTTCGAGGGCTGAGATTTTCGGTATGGATTGCACAGTAAGTAGTTCAGGAACATTTATTTTTTTATTTTATTTCAGGAACAGAACAAAACTGGATCTCATAGTTGTCGCTCACTGATCTCTGTTCTTATACTCCTCAAAATCTATTTGTTTTGTTTCTCTGTCGATGGAGGAACTGAAGTGGTGGCGAATGGCGATCAATGATCATAGGGTTTGGAGAAACCGGAGGATGACCGGCTACTTCATGTAACAATTGAACATGACTGTGTTTCGGATATTTCTGACAGAAAGTTTGGGGAGGGGTTTTGTCGTTTTTCAAAGCACTTTTGGTCTTTTATGCCATGGGGTTATTCTAACCAGAGCAAATCAATCATCAAAATAAAAGAATGAAAGCAAATGTTGTCAAAATAAAAATATATAATTCTACAAATGTTAAATTATAAAAAAATCTAAAACAATACATTATAGACTTTAAATAAATATATAATCAAATTTAATTTTATCTAAAGTATATTCTTTTTCTCCTATTCTGCCTAGAAATATTTTTTAAGCACACGTGATCTTAAATTTATTTGTTTTAGATGGAATTTAATTCTATTGTCAACAAAGTTTTAATTTGATTTTTTAAGTTTAACCCCGAACATTTTTATTCAATTCTTCTCCACTTATATTTCATATCACTCAATTTTATTTATAAAAAAATTGAATTAAGTTAGGATGATAAAATCGGAATCATTATTCAATTATTTTGCTCAATTTTTAATGTGACCAGATCATTAATTGTGGTTAAGAATTTAGAATTTGAGTGACTAAAATATTGGCACCTTAAAATTTGAGTGATCATTCAAATTTTATTTATATTTTTATTAGACTTAACTGCACCACATGTCCCTAAACTATTATCTTAATTTTAAATTGATCCTAAACTTTTAAACACTCCAAATTCATCATCAAATTATGACTCTCATTTTAAATTAATTTTCAAACTTTTAAACATTTTAATTTCATCCCCAAATTATGAATCATTCTAAAATCATCCGAAAACTTTAAATATTCTAATTTTATCCTTAAATTATCAATATATGTTGCATTGATTATCATTTAAGTCACATCCTATTTTTACATAATGCATATTAATATTTACATGACATATAACATTTTAACAATTTTATTAACAATGGACGTGATTATGATTTTTTTTTACAAATAACGTGATTAGGATATACCTATAGTTTGAAATATAATTGGAATGTTCAAAAGTTTTGAGACTAATTTAGAATGATTGTTGTAGTTTTAGGGTGAAATTAAAATGTTCAAAAGCTTGGAGACTAATTTAGAATGATGATCATAATATAAATTTTTTAGGATCAATTTAAATGGGAGCCAAAGTTTAGGGATGAAATTGAAATATTTAAAATTTAGAGACCAATTTAAAATGAATATTATAATTTGGGACGTGTGGTACAATTATTTTTTTTATTATGAATTATAGGAAAAACCTGTGATGACACACTTGAGAAGGGAACATATTTGATCGAAGAAATGAAAGGGTGAGTTTGCCGTTTCCAACACTCATCCCATCTGCGATGTGGCGATGCTTTAGATTCTCTTCCTTTGTCCTGTTTTCTTATCTGTATCATTACTATTATTAATTTACTATTTTTAAATAATTTGATTTTTAATTTATTAATTTTTTAGTTTTATTTTTGAAATGTAGACCTGTGTGTGTGCAGTGATTATTTTACTTTTTCAACGAATAGTTAGATTTTAGGGTAAACTACATCGGTAGTCATTGGTTTCTTTTCTATTTTGGTTAGATTTTAGGGTAAACTGCATCAGTAGTCATCGAACTATGATTTCTTTTTTTATTTTGGTCATCAAACTATTTTTTTGGCAAAAACAACACTAACGTTATGTTTTCTTCCTATTTTGGTCACCGGCTGTTAAAAACTTAATGATTTTGTTGACGTGGATTTTTTTTAAATTTTCCATGTCATTTATTCTCTCCCCTCGTAAGCAATATATGATATTTTATAATATTTTTATCCAAACTAACAGGATGGTGACACGTGTCACTGCCTATTAGTGGAATAAAAGGAATGAAAAATCAAACCCCTTAGGCAGGCAGAGAGATGGTGACACGTGTAACTGCCTAATAGGATGGTGACACGTGTAACTGCCTATTAGTCGAATTTCTCTGGCAGCATAAGGGGCTTGATTTTTCATTCCTTTTATTCCACTAACAGGATAGTGACACGTGTCACTATCCTGTTAGTTTGAATAAAAATATTATAAAATAACATATATTGCTTACGAAGAGAGAGAAAAAACGACATAAATTTTTTTTTTTCTACGTCAGCAAAACCATTAAGTTTTTAATAACCGGTGACCAAAATAGAAAGGAAACATAACGTTAGTGATGTTTTTGCCAAAAAAATAGTTTGATGACCAAAATAGGAAGTAGACATAACGTTAGTGATGTTTTTGTTAAAAAAATAATTCGGTGACCAAAATAGGAAAGAAATTATAGTTCGGTGACTACTGATATAGTTTACCCTATATTTTATAACTATTTACGGAGGCAAATGGTGCAAATTGTGAGTGTGCCAAAAACATTATTAGGATCTTTTAAAAGGACACAGGACAAACTATCAACTGCGAAAAGTCTTCAGTTTTTTCCTCTAAATATAAGCCTTCCTTCGAAGCTATTTCTGGCTCAATCTCTCGGATTCAGTATGATGGAAGAAGGCAGCACCTACCTAGCCTTACCCTCGATATGGGGTAAAGAAAAAAGAGAGGATTCATCAAGGAGAGAGTTCGAAAAAAACTAAAAGGATGGAAGGGTCATCTTTTTTTCCTAAGCCGACAAGAAAGTCTTAATTAAAACGGTGGCTACGGTAATCCCAACAGATGTTATGCAATATTTTTTTGTTGTCGACCACGTTCTGTAATGAGATTAACTCTTTCATTGCTCGCTTTTGGTGGAGAAATTCAACGGAACCTGGAATTGGTATTCATTGGCTTAGTTGGGAGAAGACGTGCTTACCCAAAAGTGAGGGGGGCTGAAATGTAAAGACATCCACACATGTAATAGGGCACTTGTGGCTAAGCTGTCTTGGCGTATTATTAAAAATCATAAATCGCTTCTTCTAAAGGGCCTTTACTTCTCAACAGACGATATTTTTAACGCCCCGATGTGCCATAATCCCTCGTGGGCCTGGAGGAACATCAAAAGCGGGGTGGATACCATTAGGTTGGGAGCTGTCTAGAATATTGGGAATGGAGAAAACACTCTAATTTGGGATGACAAGTAGATTTCGTATATGGACAACTTCTTGATCCATTCAGCTCGTCCTGCTTTTTGCAGGGATTCTCTTGTTTCACATCTGATTATGAGGGAGGATAGAGCGTGGAATATTCAAAAACTTTCAATCTCTACTCTCTAGTGAAGAGGTTGAGAAGATTAAAGCAATCCCCATTGGAGGTTCTTTGGTTCAGGATGATATTTGTTGGATTTTCAACAAAAATGAAGATTACTCAGTAAAATCTAGTTATCGAGTTCTTGTGGATAGTAAGGATTCTCTGCTGAACCCTAGCTATAGTGATGAGATGCTGAAAAATCCTAATCTATAGAATTCCATTTGTAATCTTAAAGTGCCTCCAAAGCTAAGAACTTTTGTTTGGAAAGCTTGCAATAATGCAATTGCTTCTAACGGGAACATGGTTAAAAAGTTTGTTCCTATCTCTACCCTATGTCCTCGACTCGGCGCAGAAGAAGAAAATATTGAGCACATTTTTTCTGTCCTTTTGCCCAAGCGGTTTGGAGGACTTCGGGATTTAGCTATTGTCCTCTTCGAATCAGATTCCCAGGATTCCTTAAGTGGTGGATATCTCTGTCTAATTTTGGTGATAAAGACCAGTGTATAGAAAGTCTAGAAATGAGTTATCCTTTTCAGGTACGTGCAGGGACCCTATTGAAACCTAGATTATTGCGCAACAATCATATTTTTATTTTTGCTCGGCCAATTCGAACGATTCTTCTCATTCCTTATCGCAACCAGCGATTTGAAGGGGTGATCTCCCCCGTCGATAGAATGGATAAAAGTGAATTGCGATGCCTCCTTCGTCCCGTCCTCCTCTCCAACTGGTATTGATGCTGTGTTACGCGATCATGATGGACAAATGGTGGGGGGATCTGCATCACTCTGTTTTGCTAGCTCAATTAATTTGGCTAAAGATGCTGCTATTCGACTGGGCCTCAAAGCTGTTGCTAAAAGAGGTTTTCGAAAAATTATCTTAGAATCTGACAATGGAGGTATTATTAAACGGCTACAGAATCAATTTCACTCGGGCTGAAAATCAGAAGGATATTTTTGTAATCTTTTTGAGGATGTTTCATTCTCTTTGGTTAAACGATCTAACAATCGTGTTGCGGATTGGGTTGTCAAATCAGTTCGGAACAACTCTTGCCCCATGTACTGGTGGGTTAACCCTCCCCTAAATTGAGAGCGTTTCTGGTTTAAATGAATCATGCTTCCCTTTTGCCAAAAAAAAAATAGTTAGATTTCATAACTATTTAATTACATTTAAAAAAACAACACTAGTAACTTCAAAAGTAAATGTATTTCTTTAATATATTGCATTTATTAATGTAATTAAATACGGTTAATAGTTATCAACATGGTTGATTTAAGTGGTAAGCAATTTATTATATCTCAAGCAGGTCTCGAATTTTAGGTATTGTATATTTAGACAATTTTTGTTGTAAGATGCACCCACTAAAATCAAATATGCGACTCGGGTCATCCAGATTAACTAGGTCGAAGTCCTGAAAATCGAAATAACAACAAAAAAGTGCAGTTAATAGTTAAACATATTTATATTGTTTGATAAATATATATTGAAATTTATAACAAATAAAACTACAATTAGAATTTTTAAGTTTTCTTATCAATTTTGTTTACAGTTTTGATACATCTAAGACAATATATATATATATATATATATATGACAACAAACTAATGCAAATTAATTTCATATAAATATATATATATGTGACAACAAACTAATGCAAATTTGTTTGGTCAAATCGGGTTTAGATTTATATCATTTTGATTCGTTTTATTTCGAATTTTATATTAAGTTCATGTCAATTTCAAGTATTTGTTCAAATAAATTAGTTCGAGTCTAGGATTAGGTGTGCCTAGTCTATTCCCTAACATGGAGAATCTTAGGTATTGCCTACAGGAAGGAGAGTATGTATGTGGTTGATCATAAAATCAAAAGCAAATTCGGAAAAAAAATTCAATGGCGTGGCGTCGCTTAGCGGCGAGGTTAAAAGAAAGGGATGTAAACTATGACCTTGTTTTTTTATTGCTTTTTAAATCAATTTTTGGTTCTAAAAGTTAGTTTGATTCTACCGTTTACAATTACAGCAGTGGAAAAAATGTTTGTTGTGGTGCACTTTATAAAGAATCGACTGTGTAAATTAAGAGTGTATATGGTTTGATTTCGGTTTAATTTGGTAAGCTATTTTAGTAACCATCGGGTTTTGGTTTGGTTAACTTTAGTTTTCGGTTTTTTCATATTAAAGTTAGTTTTTGAAATTTTGTATTTTATTTTAAAAAATAACTTTATTTGATGACTTTTAAACATTAAAAGTTAAAGTTTTTAAGTATTTTTCATAAATATTAATTAAAAACTTAATTTTTTAAGTAAAAAATAATAATTAAAATGCATCTATAGTATTGTAAGTATAAAATACTTATTTTTATATTATAAAAATAACTATAAAATAAATAAAAAATCAAATTCGATTCAATTCGGTTAACCACAGTTCGTAAACTTATAAACCATAAACCGTCCAAACACCTCGGTTCAGATCGATTTTCGGTTTTACGGTTAACCATGCTCAGGCATAGTGCAAATGTATGGTAGATAAATGGTTGAATGATTCATTAATTACTTTTATTGAGAATGATATGTTAGATAACGTAGACAATGAAAAGATTATACAACGATATCAAAAAATAAAATATAAAAAATAATTATAAAATTTATTTTTAATTATATCTTTTGTAAAACTTTTTATTATAATTAAAATATTATTAATATTTCCCTCTTCAAAATATTGTATTATTAATATATATGTGCACATTTTTAAATTCGTCACTGCGTGAAACAATCTGTCACTGTATTACACAGGTGATAGTATATTTACCGTACACCAATTTAGTGTGTCGGTGTAAGAAGTTTGAACCTTAATTACAAACTGAATTGCAGCTTAAAATGCTAAGCGGCAAAACCTGGGATATGTTTAGAAGCGAAAGTTGATTAATTGACAACTCAGTTTGTTGATCAGATCTCCTTATTTAACATATTTTGTAAGCCACGAGAAAGGCTGTAACGTCGTCAACCGTTGCGTGTGAAGGGAGGATGATCCAATTTTTGCGCTGTAAATTGTACTAAAAACTAGTGCTACCACTCAACCTTCCAACGTCTCCTTTGTACTACCGAGTCACTGACTCACTGTGAGCCATAAAAATTGTTTGTTTCTACTTCAGATTTACATTAAATACAAAAACAAACCTTGCCTCTCATTAATGGTGAAGAATAGTTTCTCCCCATTTTTTTATAATTTTTAAATATAATTCTAATCTTACTTAAAGAAGAGAGAAAGAAATGAGAGTGCTCATAATAAGTCTCGAACCCATAAACTAGGGGTATAAGAGAATAAAAGTGAGCGGCTTAGCCAATCGACCAAATATGCTTGCTTGTTTCTCCCCGTCCTTTTGTTTTAATATTCAATTTGTTCAAATATGTGGATTTACTTCAGGTTTTCTCCGGGGATTAACTGTTACATTTGTTTGTTTAATTCTTACTTATAATGATTGGTTTTGATTAAAATTATAAATTGGTTTTTAAAATATTTGTTAATTCAACCCAAAAATAAGGAAAACCCATTTTTAATCTTATCCTGTAGCATACTATTAAATCCCAAGCCTATATTTCATGCCACTTGGTTAAGGGAAATGTCAAGGTTAATTTGGGTTTTTAATGATATGTTACGGATAGATTCCCACTTTATAATATGAAAAGACATTAAAAGAAGAGAGAGAAAAGTTTGGCAATGATAAATAAATATCGGGAGACTGAAATTAAAATAAATAAATAAATATTTTTACATAAAATATTTTTCTTTCAATCACATTATGAATTAGACGAAATTATTTAAAAGTAAATTATGTCTTGAACTTGATGATTTAAATCAGTCAAAACACACATTCATCCAACATGATTAAATCGTCAAAAATATAATACAAATGAACTTGAATTTTAGGTGATTAGATCTCAAAATGATCCATTTCCGAAACAATTAAAATGTGTAACAATCCAAACTTAAAATTTAAATTTTGGAGCCCTCAAATTCAGGTCAGAAACCAAGATTTGGCTGTTTTGCAGAGCAAATGGAGCTGACATATATGTGGGAAACAGCGTAAGCCAGCTGCTGAAACTAGACATTTGGTGACCAAAATGTATGGCGATTTCTTGACACAAGACATTGATCTTACCTTTGGAGTTTGGACTCATCAATCCATTCCAAAACATAAATCACCAAACCTTTAAAATCACATTTTGGACTTTGTTATTCTTTTCAATCTTTCTTTCAATTTTAATTAAAATATTAAAGTTGTAAATTGGTGGGTCCACCTCATTCTCAAACTCTTGCACTGTTTGCAATTTGCCATCATCATATTTTGAAATGTTTATTGTATTGATTTTCAATTCATGCTAATTTTTTTATTGTATAACCACATGTATTTAACTTACTGGTATGTTAATTTGGATCAGGTACTATATAGGTTTTTTACGAGGACGACTATTTTCAACTCAATTTGCTCTATTTATAATATTAAAACTCGAACCCTTGACTCTGACTGTTAATTTTTTTTCATGTTAACTTAGGACGTGTTTGTTTGTTTATTAATTGAATGTGGATTAGAAAATCATGTACATCTCTTGAGTTAATAAGATAAAACCAATAATAAAACAATGTCTAATGGGGGCCCTAATCGCTTGAAAATGAAGAAAATCTATCACCCTGTCTTTCTAATCAATGCTTAGCATGGAATCAACAAGGCATAGTACCATTTTCTTAGATTCAATAATGAATGTCAAAACTTTTTCGATAATTAAAGCATTCATTAAGACAACTGATTGAATCCTTCACCAACCATGAAGGTAATACCACCGTTACTTAGATTCAACGTTGTACGACACATTTTTTAAAATAACAAATATTATCATATAATTACATTAGAATAATAAAATAATAGCGTATAAAATAATTTTTTATTATTATTTTGAATAATTAAAGCATCAATTAAGATAATAGGTTGATCCTTCAACAACATTATTATTACATGAAATGAGATATAAATAGCAACGTGTGGTATGAGTATAGGCAAATATAGAAACAAATTGTTACATGGCCCATGAGAAAAGAAGGGTGGCCTTAAGCTTTGAATGATTTATTGTTGTGCAGCTGGAAGCAGTAGGTCAAGTGTTTGGAAAGCGTTCACTGTTATTAGGTCAAAAGTGTCACCCAAAAGTGTTGCAATCTTCAATTATCATGATAAATGCAGTTCTTAAGACAAAATTAATAATGATAATCGAATGGATTATCCTCACCGACTAAGTGATTAATTCTAAACCTCTCAAATTGAAGTGTAACTATACCTTAATTGGTGGCCACTGTTCGGGGGAATGCTTAAAGTACTGTATAGGTTTTTGGACTTACGTAGAGTATATATTCGAAAAGGTTCGGAACGGAATTCGCAACGTTAGTATTATAACTTTTGTTTTTGCTTAAAGAATATGGTGTTTAATATCATTAGACCAACTAATTGTTGGTAGGAAAAAAATTATTCCTTTAACATTAAAAAGATTGAAAAAATAATATATATAGAGAGAGAGGATCCAGATACATAATATAAGAGTTTTTAACTTTCACATATTTTTTGAATCGTTTGATAAGTGAAATGAATGACTGAAATTAACAGTGAGTTATGTAAAAGTTATCACTTACAAAAAAGTATTAAGTTAATATCAGTTATCCATTTCATCTATCCTACGATCCAAAAAATATAAAACTATTCTGTGTAAGTGGATCCTATCTCGTATAGGGATATGATTCAGTTACACAATGTAAGAGTTTTTAACTTTTACACATTTTTGGATCGTTGGTTGGATGAAATAGATGACTGAGATTAACAGTGAGTTATGTGAAGATTATCACTTAGAAAAAAAGTAAAAAGTTAATCTTAGTCATCCATTTTACCCATCCAACAATACAAAGAACATGTAAAACTATGAGTTTTACATTCTGTGTAAGTGGATCCTATCTCATATATGGATAGATTAAATCCAAACTAGGTGCTAGGCCCCAATGGGTTATGTGAAGATTATCATTTGGAAAAAAATTAAGAAGTTAATCTCAGTCATCCATTTCATCTATCCAACAATCCAAAAAAATGCAAAACTATGGGGTTTACATTCTGTATAAGTATATCTTATCTCATATAGGGATTAGGGGTGTGCAAAAAAATCTGATCCGATTGATCCGATCCGAAATTTCGGATATCCGATCCATTTTTTTTATTTTTTGGATAATTCGAATCGGATATCCGAAAATTTCGGATCAGATACAGATAATTGTTTTACATTCGGATTGAATATCCGAAAATTTAATTTTTTATATATATTAATCTTGTTATATTCGATATTTTTACTTGTTATATATAAAAAATTGAAAATTTTATGGATAAAAATTTATTATATTCAATAATTTGTTGATTGTTATATTCGAAAACCTAAAATTTTTATGGATATGACTGCCAAATTTTAAAAAATAATTAAATTAAATCATAAATTCGGATAATCGGATATTCGATCTGAAATTTCGGATATCCGAAAATCGGGTATCTAATTTTTTTTGATCGGATACAGATCGCTAGCTTACTATCTAAAAATTTCAGATATTTGAAATTTCGGATCGGATCAGATCGGGTATCCGAAATGCACACCCCTAGGGATAGATTAAATCCAAACCAGGTGCTAGGCCCCATATATATATATATATATATATATATATATTTGACAGCCACTGTTATCACGGCCCAAATTAGATTTGAGCCACCAATAGGTGGGGTCAAGGCCCATTCCTGATACATTATGCTTATATTATCATATACTTCCTGCCGAATGAAAATATGAAATCTGCCGGTGCATTGATATTTTTCAAATTATAGTGATAAGTAAACCGAAAATATAAATTAATATTTTTCAAATTATAGTGATAAGTAAACCTTGTGCATTTTTCACTATATAATAAAGAAAAAAATTGATACGTATGTGGCGTAAACTTTAGTTTACATAAGTTTGTTAATTTTTTGGTTTAGTTGTTTATGGTGTTAATTTAGGGATTTAAATTGTAGAATTTATAATTTAATATTTAGGGTTTAGATTTAAGAATTTTAATTTTAGATTTCAGAGAGGGTTGTATAATATTTTTTTATATAAGCTTGTGTATTAAAAATATAACCCTTATAATAATATATCAAAATATCAATCAATTTCTTAACTGCTATGCTATAATATCCAATTATTTTTTTATAAGGTAATATCCATTCATACTTTTTCTTAACCTTCTAACAAAGCATACACACCTTGCATAAAGCTGTTTGAATCTGGTTTTTCTAGGCTCGTCGGGTTCAATATCTAACCATTTTAATGATGGACAATAAATTATGATTAACTATATCATATGTTTAAGAGATTTACTAATTGGTCAAAGATGTTCATACTACCTCGCCTAAATCAATGAATAGTAATTTCATTACTCAAATTATGATTTAGTCCAAATATTCCTCAAGATAAACAATGAAAAAATATTTGCCACTGGCGTTTTATTATATTTAAGAATCATCCACCATGTTTTAATTTTATTATATTTAAGATCAATTTAGACCAACACACAGGGACGAAGTGGGGAGGGGTAATTGTTCCCCATCCCCAACTTTTTCCACCTTTGTCTTCTTATAAATATATTTTTAAAATAATTACTTATAAATTTGTCTTCAATTTTAAATATTTATGTTTTGTTACTCAATTCTAAATCTTGACTCCATCCTTGACAGCACAAGTCTATAAATTTGTCAAAGTAAAATAAAAAGTATTCATTTAATCTTTTATTTGGTAAGGTACTTTTGAGTTGCGTATTACTTTTGTGTCTCGTGTAGTTAAAAAAAAAAAAACTTTGGCTAATTTTGTGTCCCATTTAACTACCGGCAACCATATTTTGAATGAACGTCCAACTATATATATATACGCACAAAAGAGCAGGTCAAAGAATCGGGCTCGACTCCACTGAAGCATGTTAAAACACGAACTGGACTTGGTTTGGTCGGTCCAAATCGTTCTCATTTTGTTTTCAAATTTGCATGCTACATCTGTCTAGTATATTTCAATGTAATTGGGGACGGAACTACGATTTAAACTTGGGAGACAAAATATAAATATTTTAAAATTAAGATAAATTCATAATTAAATTAATTTAAAAAAATTATATAATGAGACAAATGTGAGAAAAAAATTGCCCCCCAACTTATGTAGCTCCGCCCTTGAACAGTTAACTTGTAATGGAAGAATAACCAAAAAACTAGTGATGCATGTGCTTAGCCACGGTCACATTCTCCATATCCATTGCTTATAAGTGACGTTTTTAAAGAGCGATGAAAAATATTTAGAGTTATCATTAAAATTGAGATTTTTTAAGGTAATCTATATTATATCCATTTAGATTTTAATTTTTGAAAATATTTTGGGTTTAAGTGAGTTTTAACTTCAAATCATTTGGATTATTTATTTAGATATTTAGAATTTAAATTATTGTGAATTTAAATGTTTTAAATTTAGATTATTTTAATTTTAAATCAATTTTGTTTTGAATTCAATTTAATTAATTTAAGAGATTTATATATGGCATTGGTAGTGTGTATTTTTTATATAATACTTAGTCCTAGTGAATAGTGACAAAACTACATAGAGTTTGGGAGGGATTTTGACCCATATTTTTTTGTCTGTTGATTTTTTTATGTCGTTTGGAATCTGTGGTTATCCCGTTATGCTAAGGTGTTCGAGAGGCCTCTCGATTGTTTTGAGATGATGATTGAGCATAGTTAGTGTCTCGTTGATATTTCCATACGAGCTTTGAAGGAGCGCAAGTTGTCCATGAACTCCGCTGCGTGCATAGAGTGTGGGCCTGATTGGTGGACTCCGCCATTGGAGCATTGGATAAAACTCAGTACATATGGTGCTTGACATGAGATGGATGGCTTAGCGTCTTGTGGCGGTGTCGCACCTGATAGTTCAGGTACTTTGAGGTTTGGATTCGTTAAATTTATCGGTATCTTTTCGGTGGTTGACACCAAGCTCTGGGGTGCTTATACCGGACTTTTGTTTGCTTGGGATGCGAGGTTTCGACATATTATTCTTGAGCTGGATAGTTTGAATGCGCTACGAATCCTGCGTAATGATTCGAACAGTCAGAGAACTCATTCATTAAGTGAGCACTTAAGTGACTTACGACATCATAGTTACGTACTGATAACTGAGTAGCGGATACATTAGCCAATAGTGCGGGTGATGATACACTTGAACCTATATTTCTAAGTTCACCGTCTGGATTAGTTATTCCTCTTTTGCATGAGGATATGTATGCTCCTTGAGGTCTCTTGGAGGGTTAGAGTTGTTGACCGTTTGGTCTTTATTAATTATGTTTTTGGTTTTTTTTGTTGCTATTTCTTTATGTATTATCATTCGTATTTTTCCGTCTAAATTTAGGAAGTTTTTAACGAGGCATATAATAGTATTTTTTGTGTATAATTTTTCCGGCAATGAAATCATCATTTTACAAAAAAATAAATTAACTTTCCGTCAAAGTTTGATAGGAGTTTTTTTATAAGCTATTCAAAACTCTCTGATTCGAAAATTTTAAAGTAATAATCAACTGGTGAGCGACTACTGGCCAAAAACGAATTTGCTAGTTGTAAAACGAAAACAACTTTTTTTAATTTTGAAAATTTTAGAACGGGCGACACACTCCGCTGAATACCACTAACGCAATATATCATTGAACACTAATAAATTTTTAATGATTTTTAAATGTTTGTTAAAAATTCCAAATGCTCCACATACAATTAATCATATTTCAAAAATAAAATTAAAAAATATATTCTATGAATCATTCTCACCACTTCATCCATGATCTTATCCAATTAAATAAAACTATATTATCTTTATTTTCTGGATAATGTTTTCATTTGCTGCTTGTTTCTGCTGAAGTCTCATGGCTTTGGTTTCTATGTTCCTGCACTTTCAGAGTTCGTCGAGACACTTGCGACGTTTCTAATTAATTTGATCTATCCAGATTAAAAGTTTTTCTAATTAATTTGTTCGTAGTTCAAACGAATATATTAATTTTAGGGTTTTAACAAATTAAAAATAATTATTTTATTTTTGTCTCTTTTGATTCGTGGGTTAAGCTTTTGGGTTGTTTTTTTAATGATTTTATCCATTGACATATTTAGAATTAATATACGAGGTATGATGAAGAAGATGATAATTTTTAAATTTTACTCCAATTTATAAGAAAATATTATATGAAAAAACTACTCTACCTGATTAATTCGGCCTGAATACCCGATGATCCGAAAGGAAAGAATTGGGTATTTTACTAAAAAAATTATCCGATCGGGTTCTGGTACCAGACCCGAGATTTTTTCCAGATAGTTGGGTTGGGTCTGGGCCACATTTTTTTGGTAACCGGGTACCTAACCCGACCAGATACTTTCAATATATTTATTTTTTAGTTTTAAATTATAATTTTATTTTAGGTTTCTTAATTTTTTTTACCTAAACCTAAATTTAAATCTCTAAATTATTTTTGTGTTTGTATTATGTACTTTGAAATTTTAAAATTTTCAAATATATTTTTTTATTAATTTGTTAATACAAGATTTGAAAAAAACGAGATTAATATTTTTAATGTCTTCTTGGTGATAAACTTTAATATATATATATATATATATATATCTAAATATTCATCTTAAAACTAAAGTCAAATCACTAATTTTGTGTTTGGATTATGTATCATGAACTTTTAAATTTTATGTGTTGATTATGTATTTTTTAACTTTTAAATATAATAATAAATAAATAAAAAATGTGAATCGAGTACCCGTTACCCGATTTTTTGGGAACTCGGGTTTCACGGGTACCAGGCTAAAGCAAACCGAGACACGGGCCGACATATGTGATACCCGGAAGAATTGGGTACCCGATTTTTTGGGTACCCGAGAATGAACACCCTTACTGTTCACAGGTAAGCGTGGCCCAGTTCCGACCTAAATTTTTTTTAATTGGCTTAACAGTCAAATAAGTGCCTGAATTATATTTGGGCTAAATAGGTACCTAATGTTTCATTCTGTGACACATTTAAGTCTTTTCGTCAGCGTTCGTTAAAAAAATTTGTCATCCAATCAAAATATGACATGTAGCTTGTTTTTTACATTTTTAATTTCCGAATTTCTTTAAAAACCTCAAAGTTTTAATTTCTTTCAATAAAACCTCTAGATCACATCTACCTCACCGCCTGACATCCTCGACAAGTCGGTGGTTCATAGTTCACCGCCCAAGTGTCGTGTACCTCACCGTTCGACATCTGTCATCCTCTACCCATCAGTGGGAACCCAATCAATATCTCTTTTCTTTATTTTGGGTGTTCGTCGACGACGCAATCAGTATTTCATTCGTCAATTTTTGACAATAAGGTAATAAAGTTTCCAGTAGAGGAGTCCGATGAAGATAAGGGTGGCTGATGGTGGTTGAATTGGTTGTCAGAGTAGAGAAATTTAGGGATTTATGGTTAAGGTTTGGATTTTTTAGAGAAATTAAACATTGTTGGGTTAGTTAATATATTTTATTTTTTTATTTTTCTCATTTTTTGGTTTTAATTTCAGAAAATGAGAAACCATGCCACATGTTCAAATTTCATTATATACCAGAAAAAATAACTTTGTAACAACCCAAATTTTGGGCTTTGCAAATTTGGGTCTCGGACCCAATTTATTTGGGCCTTATGTTTGGAAGCCCAAATCAAGGATAGTTGGATTTGGGCTTTGTGATAAATTAAAAGAGATAATATGTGTGAGGATAATTTAAAAAAAGAAAAGTATGAGGTTTTAAAATAAAAAAGGCGGCTGTTGATTTGATGGGGAGAGAGAAAAAGAAAAAAATAGATATTTTGGGAGAGAGAAAAATGAGAGAAATAGAGAAAAAAGTAAGGGGAGACTTTGAGCCTCGATCTACGGTCGTTAGAGTTGCCGTGTATAACACTTTTAGCACCATTGGAAAGGTCTTGTCGAGAAGAGTCCAACGGTGGTCGTCGCGTCACCGTCCGAGCTGTTGTTTGTCGAAGTGAAGAAAAAGAGAAATAAAAAAGTTGGTTAGACACGTTTCAACTATCACCACAGCGCCGCACTAGATCCTGCACCTAGGTGCACATGCACCCTACTGTACCGAATCGTTTCCCGTCGGTGCACCAATGTTACCTTGCACCGCGTCACACTGGATCGCTAGACCATGACCAGCCGTTGACCAAACTTTGATCGGACATTAACTTTTTCCAAGAGATCCTACCCGAGGGTTTCTCGATGTTCTAGATCTATTAGCGCTGTCTGTTTTGCCAAATTTGAACCCGGTAAGCTATTATTATACAATTTACCTTTCAAATTCATTAAAGTATGTGGTTAATTGATACTCATGGTATTAATTGATATGCGAGGATTATTCGAGATTGGATATCGGATCAAGTGGAATATTAGGGAAGCTCGGATGAGGATTTTAGCGATATCGGCTTAAGGTTAGTACACCTTAAACTCTTATTGCTTTGTGAACATCATAAATGTTATTGCTTTGCGTGTTAGTATCTGCAAAATAGGTTGACGATAAATAAGCATGTTTTGAGACCGATAATCATGTGACTGATATTTATGAGATGTATGATGAGTTTGAGAATATTTGACACTTGTAAAGGCTTTAGAGACTGTGTAGGGTTGTCTAAATATCCGTATAATTATCTGATTGGTTAATTTATATGTTGTGTTGCTTGAGATATGAATTTGACATGTTTGATGGAAATTACACTTAAATGACTGATAATTGGTAATAATCGAATAAATAATTATAGATCCGGTAATAAGTATTAATTGGGTGAATGCGTTACTAAACCAACCATAACGACTTTCATAAATTTTAGGGACCGAATAAAGTGTGGTAATATCGTAATTCAAAGGAATAGTACAAACCCGTGATTAAGGTATCGGTACAAACTTTGGCCGTACCGATACTCGTAGAAATTAAAGATTTCTAGTAAGCGATATTGGTATCGGTATACATATGAGTATCGATACCTAAGGGTATCGTATCGATACTCGAGTTTGAGTACCGGTACTCACTAAGTGAAATAAACTATAATGCCAATAAAGACAAAAATTGATGTGAAATACCGATGAAATCATGAGGATTAATAAAGATAATTAATAAGGATGATTAATGTATGCTTTCATAATGTATTAACAAGTTGGTAAACTTAATTGGGTGATTAGTGGTAATAGCAACCCTAGGAGATCCTTGGTGGATCGTGTTATGTTGTGCGTGGTATGGTAAACGTGTCCTTGCTGTGTGCTGATATGGACACTTGTATTGGTTGAGTCACCCTTGATTGATGGGATCTGGATGTCCAGTGAAAGAGTGTTGCAACACTACGATTAAGGATTTTTTGAATGTACGAACTCGATGCTTAGTGGGATCGAGGCTCATTTGAAGATGCTTGATGAGAGATTTCGAGCATGATTGTATGTATCTCGACGCTTAGTGGTACCAAGCCTCACCCTAAAGAGCGTATGATCCCGATGCTTAGTGGAACCAGGCCCTACTCATATATTATGGTATAATGCTTTCTTGCTATGCTATATGGTTGGGCGGCTAGAGGTAGCCCTATATTTATGTGATGTTATATTGCTATGTGATGAGTATGGTTGGGCCTTGTGTACCACGTGTGATGATTGCTATGATGAGAGCATGTGTTTAGGCGACTAGTAGTAGTGTTACGAGTTTATTTATCTCTCCTTATTGCTCATACTAGCTTGCATGCTTATGTTTATGATTAGCATGAAGTATGGTAGAGTATATGTGTACCACTGAGCTTTGTAAGCTCAGTGCTCGGAATCGTTGTTTCCGTGCGTAGGTTGATCGTTGGTTTGCGGGATCGAGGAGCACTATCAGTATGAGATTCTAGCATGTAATGACCTTTAGAGTACGATACTTGTGTTTAGTGGGTTGTGTATTCATAGGACCTTACGTATTAGAGTCTGTAATTCTTATTTTGAAATTGTATTAATCAATCGATTGTTCAAATATTTTAAATTTATAATTGGAGCTCCTTGGTACTGTTTTGATTATTTATCTATATTTTCAATTGTTGGCTTTAAATGTTTTTGAGAAATACCGTTAGGATTTATGTTTTGATATAATAATTGAAAAATAGTTTTAGACTAAATTGAAAAGATTTCAAAATTGATTTTAGGTCCAAACAACTTGAAAATAAGTTTGAAAAGTTTTTGAGAGGTTTTGGAAATGTTATAAATGTTTTAAAGTAGCTAAACTAACGTTTTTAACACAGGCGTACCGATACGGTATACTTCGTATCGATACGGTCCAAGGGTTTCAGCTACAGTATTTTTCCAGTAACCAAAAACCGTACCGATACGCCCCTAGGCGTACCAATACGGGTAGGATCATTTCGATACGTCACGTGGCGTACCGATCCTATTTCCAACCTCCCTAACGACTATTTCCCAATGATTATTTGAATTGTATGGCGTATCGAAACGGACCAATACATACCGATACGGTTTGCCAAATAGACTAAGGCGTATCAACATGGTGTACCGATATGGCTCAAGGTGTTTTGATACAATTAGCAATTCTGAGCGTAACAGGTAGTAGCTGTACCGATACGGGTACACGCGTACCGATACGAGTAGCACTAGAACTGTATTTATTATGGGAAATAAAGCCTCCAACGGCTCCAATTCAATCCCAACGGTCTCCAACGGCTAGAAACTCAATTGGGAGTATTTAAGGACCCTTCAAGCTTCAGCAACAACTAATGATCTTCATGTTAACAACATTATGATGAAAATTTGTCTTAGTGCTTAAATTTTCCATTCTTGTATAGACAACACTTATGAGCTCTAAATGTTTATGTTTGCTCAAGTGTTTTAGGATTTGAGTGAGTGCTTAAAGAATGCAAACACATACCTTGTAGTGAGGAATTATTGTTTGCTTCACTTCTTTTGTTTAAAAGGATTTCCAAAGCTTGGGTTGTAAGCTTTGGATGCTAGACTTGGTAATTGAGTCTAAGTTGTAAAGGTTGCCTCCTAAGCCTTGTTAAAAGGGGAAGAAATCTTAGTGGATTTGGGAAATCCTTAGTGGGAAGCTAAGGTAGTGGATGTAGAACTTGTTAGAAGCTTGAACCACTATAAATTCTTGTGTCCATTGTCTATCTTTTTACTTCCCACCATTAACACCCAAAATCAACTTCTCCACCACTTGGAAAGTAACTCGGTTGAAGGAATTCGAGCTCAACAATTGGTATCATTGCGTGGCTCAATCGAGAAGGTTTAACCGCCTATTAAGGCAATCCAGCAAGCTCGACCAACAAACAAGTCAACCGACTTCCATGGTGTTATCTATCGACAAATCGCCATTCTTCAACAGTGGCAACTATGCTTCTTGGAAGCATAGAATGTTGTTCTTCATGAAAAGTAAAGACTACCGTCTTTGGGACATAGTTAAAGATAGATCGTTCGTGCCAAATTAGAGCAAGGTGGAATAGAGCACAAAAGATCACAAGAAGATATAACTCAATTACAAGGCCATACACATTCTATTTTGTGCATTGGGTCCGGAAGAATATGCGAAAGTATCTTCTTGTGAGAGTGCCAAAGAGTTATGGGACAAACTTGAAGCAATCCATGAAGGGACAAATGAGGTGAATGAGACAAAGATTGGTCTACTCAACCTCGAATACAAAAACTTCAAGATGGACCCATATAAAGACATTAATAGCATGTTCGACCGGTTTTCTACAATCGTCAATCAACTCAAAAGTCTTGGAGAAGAGATATTGGAAGAAAAGCTTGTTTGGAAGTTGATTTATTTACTTTTCGAATCATGGGAGAGCAAAAAGACGACCATTATTGAAGTCAAAAACTTGAAGAAGCTCAAGCTTGAAGAGCTCGTAAGGTCTCTTCTCACCCATGAGATGATGTCTCTAACCTTGAAGAGGGAGAAGAAGAAGAAAATCCAAGAGCAATGAATCGATGTCTATATCATTGCTCTACAATCATCCGCAAGCCACCAAGAAGAATCAAGAGAGGGGGAAAGTGAAGATGAAGAGATAACCTATCTCTTCAAGGAATTGGCCCGATTTATGAAGAGCAACAAAGAAGAATCCAAGCATGAATCGAAGAAGGAGATGTTGGATTCCCCCAAGTTCTCGAAATGCAAGAAGACGAGGCACACCAAACCCGATTGCCCTCGCTTCAACACGAAAGGATCATCAGTAAAGAAAGCGTACGTGGCTACATAGAGTGATGAAGACTCTACCGATGAAGATGAGATAGCCCACCTATGCATGATGGCCCTCCAAGAGGAGGAGGTAACTTCTAACTCATCTTGTTCAAATTCAAATTCTTATACATTTGATGAGTTACAAGAAACCTATGATAAATTGGTTTTTGAGTTCAAGGCTTCATTTTCGAAAAATAAAAGGATGATTTCAAAATTGAAAATCGAAAATGATTTACTTTTAAAAACTAATTTGGAATTTGAAGCAAAATTAAAGGATTTTGAACTTAAAGTTTTGGATTTACAAAATTTGCTTCAAAAGAAAGAAAAGATCATCAAATTGAAGTAGATGATCTTAAGAAAGAAAAAGATTTGATTTCCAATGAACTTCTAAATAAAAATAATTTGGGAAAATCAAACTTTTATTAAAGACAATCTAGTGCCCCTAGATTTTTGAATGGAAAAGTTTTTAGAAGTATTTGGGTCCTAAAAGGACTAAGTACTGCAACTAAAAAGGATGAAATTGAAAAATGGATTCCTAAGGGGACTGAATTATGTGCTACTAATGTCTATGGATCCAAAGCAATTTGGATACCAAAATCTTTGTGATTATCTTGTTTAGGTGTGATGGAGCTTAGATCAACAAGTGATGAAATTGAGGGGGAGATCTATACACCGAAAGATGAACAATTGAAGAATGAAGGCTTCACATCCTCCCTTTAATTCAAGTGTGGTAAAAATTAGTTGAATTTTATTTGTTTTTATTTGATTGATTTAATTTTAGTTCAACTAGTTTATCATATATGTTAGACTAACATTTCATTTGATGTTTGAGCAAGGGGGAGCCTATTTTAACAAAACTTATTTTTGTCAGTTTTTTTAAAAAAAATTCTCCATTGTTATGGACTTAAAAGTTTTCAAACTTTGGTTTGAACCATTTTTGATATAACAAAAAGGGGAGAATGTTTTGAAAAAATTGAATTTTCAAATGAATAAGGGGTGCTTTAACTATGTTTATATTTTTAAACTCTTATTCAAAAAAATTTACTAAGGGGAGAATCTCAAAAATAATTTTTCAAGTTAGTTTTATTATATTAAAAGGGGGAGATTGTTAGGATTTTTGTTTTGATATTATAATTGAAAAATAGTTTTGGACTAAATTGAAAAGATTTCAAAAATGGTTCTAGGTCCAAACAACTTGAAAATAAGTTTGAGAAGTTTTTGAGAGGTTTTGGAAATGTTTTAAATGTTTTAAAGTAGCTAAACTAACGTTTTCAACACAGGTGTACCGATACGGTATACTCTGTATCGATACGGTCCAATGGTTTCAACTATAGTATTTTTCCAGTAACCAAAAACTGTATCGATACGCCCCTAGGTGTACCAATACGAGTAGGATCATTTCGATACGCCACATGGTATACCGATCCTATTTTTAACCTCCCCAACAGCTATTTTCCAACGGTTATTTGAATTGCAGGGCGTACCGAAACAGACCAATACGTACCGATACGGTTTGCCACACAGACCAAGGTGTATCGACATGGCGTACCTGTAGCGATCCTTTTTCGTGGCGGCTTCGCTAAAAAAACGAACGAGGTTTTAAGGTGTTTAGGGTTTTTAGGTATTTTAAAAAATATCTTCCATCGGGGTTTTAAAAAACTGTATTATATTAAAAATGGAGTCGCCACCGGCCACTAAGGTAGGCCAGGCACCATAAAACTAGAGATTTTAAAATGTCGGGTTCGGGAGTCGGTTATAGATGAGGAAGGATTAGCACCCCCACACTGTCCAAAATTGGTACTTTAACAATTACCGCTTTAATATTAAACTTTTCGGATTAAAGTGACGATTAAATTAAAATTTGGTTATAAGAGCGAGTAGATTTTAAAGGCCCTGTTATTCGAGAGTAAACCGAAAGACCACCATCACTACGCTTGATACTGACCACGTTTACGCTCGAATAAAAGGGACCGCATTGACAATAATATATCCGAAATGCAACTTCAAACATGGCAAACATAAATAAATATAATGTGATAAAAATATAAATAAATACTAACATAATAAAATACTAATCTAAAACATTCCTAAATATTAATCTAACTTAAAAATATAATAATTAAGGTAAAATATTTAATACTTATACCTATCAAAAATATCTATATATATTTAAAGTTAATAGCTTATATATATTTTACAAAAGAAGGTTTTCATTATTATTTACATACGTACTTCAAACATAATATTTGAGGTAAAATATATATTCTTAAAAAACCTATACATATTAATTTAGTAGTTATATATATATACATATATACGTATATTTTACATATTATATTAATATATAATATATACTAAATAGAAATCTTTGTATGGATAATAATAATAATAATAATAATAATAATGATAATGCATGGATCTATACTAATGTACGTAAAACAACATGGAAATAACAAATTAAGGACTAAAATGCACAAACATTAAATCATATGGAATGAGTGGCAAACAATAGGACTAAAATAATACAAAATGTATGGGCAGAAACGTGAAATGCATGAAATAATGAGATACAAAGGCAAATAACCATAATTAAAGGACAGAAAAAACATAATAATAAGAATAGTGACCAAATCAAAAATAATCAGAAATTAAAAGTCTAAAAAGAACATGAAAAATGACGAAAAAGTGAAAGCTGAAGGACTAGAAGCGGAGTTGACCATAGATAAAAGTAAAAATAGGTTGTAAGTTTAGGGACTGGTACTGTAATTTGACCATTTAAAAAATGACTCGTGTTTTTTGGTTTACCGATTTAAAGGGTTTAGATATTCTTTGTTCCAAACAAGTTAAAAAAACTAAACATCTAAAGTTTCTCAGCCTCTTCTCACTCTACTAACGGCGCGCCACTCTTCCTACTCGACGTCGTTCATTGGCGCTTGGCCTCCGGCGAGGGTACGGCTGACCACGACGGCAACCAAGGTAAACCGCTCAAACTTTTTTATTTCGATTCGAAGAGAAAATAAAAACACAAAAAAGAAACCTTGATTTTGAAACTAAAAAGCATTTTTTGATTTCGATTTAAAAACTTACAATTTTCCCGGATTACAAGATTTTTGAACTCAAAGCCCCTAAATTCTCTCTTTGTCGAAAGAAAGATCCCTCTCTTTTACATTTTATTCGGTTTTATATATCCATTCAAAATAACCACTCCTCTATTTTTTATTTTCCAGATCTGGTGGGATATGGCTTGGCGGGATTTTGGGGATTTTTGGCGAGATATGGCAGGGTATGGTGAGTTGGATTTGGTGAGTGGGGCACGGAGGTGGCATGGTGGTTAGTCAAGTGGCAGAGGGTTGTTCAGGGTTAGATTATTAATTTTAGGTTTAATTTAGGGATTCTGGTTAATTTTGGGGACTAAATTTGGGATTTTTAAATGGCCGGCGGCGGGAGGCTTGGTCGACAGCTACGACGATATCAAAAGGCGGCGGCGGCAGCTAGGTTTAGGTCTTTATAACTAGGGTTTTTTAGGTTAAAGGGTATTTTGGTAACTTTAGGGTTAATGGGTCGGGTTTTAATATTTGGGTATGTATCCTGGTTTTAGTCTCGGGTTTGGGTAACCTAGATGAAATAGGTTATTACAGCTGCCCCTCTTTACTTGTTGTTGTGTAACGGCAACGAAGCAAAGGCTAAAAATGACCCGTTTCATCTGGTTTGGCTAGTTGTCTTCCCTTGACATATGTCTTCTTTCTTCAGTAGATCTTTTTTCTCCTTGATGCATGTCTTCTTTCTTGTCTTGGTAGATCCACCTTGTCACTCTTGGGGAAGCAAAATCTTCAAAATAGGGGGTTGTCTGTTGGGGAAGTAAAATGAGTTCAACTTGCTACATTATTGATGATGAGTTAATACCTAAAGAAACTTTGACCCAGCTGCAACACCGACGAAGAGGCAGGGTCTACAAAATTTGATCCAGCTGCAACACTAGCGGAGCGACATGATCGATAGATGAAAATTCTGATGTCTGATCCAGCTACAACTCTGACGAAGAGGCAGGATCAAAGGATCGAAAGTTCATATTGATTTTTTCTTTTTTTCTTCTTTTTTTTCAATTTTTTTGTTTTCATTTTTTCTCCATTTATATATATATTTTAGTTACAACATTAATAAAGGAAACTTGAAAGCCAGTAAATTTGGATCTAACCCCACCATCAACGAAAGGGTAAGATCGAATAATAACATTTTGGACCCTACTACACCATCAACGGATGAGTAAGATCGGATGATAGTAACTTGGACCCATCCACACCATCAACGGAGGGAAGAGAATATATAACAAATTGTATTCCACTACACCATCAACGTAGAAGCAGAACACTAACCGGAACCATACTGCACCATCAATGAAAGAGCATGATCCGATTGCAACTTGGACCCCAGCCACACCATCAACGGGGGGACAAGATCGGATGGTAATTTGGATTCTACGACGCCATCAACGAAGAAGCAGAACACCAACTTGAACCCTACTACACCATCAACGGAGGAGCATGATTGAATAGCAACAACTTGGACCTCAACCACACCATCAACGGAGGGACAAGATTGGACAATAATTTAGATTCTACTATGCCATCAATGGAGCAACAAAACATTAACTTGAACCCTACTACACCATCAACAGAGAAGCAGGATAGCAGCAACCTCAGCCACACAATCAACGGAGGGGTAAGATCGAATGTAATTTGGATTCTACCTCGCCATCAACGAAGAAGCAGAACATTAACTGGAACACTTACTACACCATCAACGGAGAAGCAAGATAGCAGCAACTTGGACCTCTTCCACATCATCAACGGAGGGATAAGATTGAATGGTAATTTGGATTCTACCTCGCCATCAACGGAGAAGCAGAACATTAACTGGAACCCTACTACACCATCAACGGAGAAGCGAGATAGCAGTAACTTGGACCTCATCCACACCATCAACGGAGGGATAAGATCGAATGGTAATTTAGATTTTACCTCGCCATCAACGGAGAAGCAGAACATTAACTGGAACCCTACTACACCATCAACGGAGAAGCATGATAGCAGCAACTCGGACCCCAGCTACACCATCAACGGAGGGACAAGATCGGATGGTAATCTGGTAACTTGAAACTAGCCTCACCATCAACGGAAGGGCTAGACCGAATAACAACTTGAGTCTTACTACACCATCAACGGAGGATCAAGTTCGGCGAATGATAGCAACTTGGACCCATCTACACCATCAACGGCGAGACAAGATCGGATGATGAAAGTTGATTAATTTTCTTTTGATTTTTCATTTTTGATTGATTTTTTTGAAATTTTTTCTTTGATTTTTTTTGATTTGGCATTTTTTCATTTTTTTTTTCTTTCTTTTTTTTTGATTTCCCTTTTTTGATTTTTCTTTTTTTGATTCTTTTTTATTGATTTTTTATTTTTGATTTCCCTTTTTTTCATTTTTTTGAACTTTTTTATTTTCAAATTTTTTTACCTACAACTATAAGAATGAGACAAGATTCGAGGAAGAAATTTGGTCTAGTTGTACCATCAACGGAAAAATGAGACCTTGACAAAAAATTGATATGTTGCACCATCAACAGAGAAACGAGATCTTCAAAATTTGATCTGCTACATCATCAACGGCGAAACGAGATCTGGAAGAAAGGTTTGGATATGTTGCACCATCAACGGAGAAACGAGATCTTCAAAATTTGTCTGCTACATCATCAACGACGAAACGAGATCTGGAAGAAATGTTTGGATTTGTTGTACCATCAATGGAGAAGCAAGATCCTCAAAATATTTAAACTACTGCACCATCAACGGTAAAAAAATCTGGAAATGTTGGTTTATCACCAATGACGAAGGTAAGATCCGAAAAAGTTACTTCTGCTTCTCTACTGGCGGAGAGGTGTAACCTAAAAATGAGAAAACATTAATCAATAAATGTTCAAAAATTTTGCTACTGATACCTTTTATTTATATGTTTCAGCATTTTCTTTGTGTTTGGCCTCCTCTAAGACTAAGGTTGGTCGTCGTGATTGCCCCCATGTTGAGGATGTTCAATCTCTTTCGGGGACCTGTTTATATGGACAAACAAAAATGCATAAATGCATCTAATTTTATGCCTAAATGCATGTGTCTGCCCTAAATACATAGTGACTTTGGTGTATGCACTTAATCTAAATGTATGGCGTATGCAAAAATAGTTCAATGCAAGATGAATGCAACTAAATCCATGAATGTGACATGATTTTCTTTTCTGGCCCTAAAAAAGATACCTTGACTTCTCACTGGTCCTGTCAAGATCTTGGTTTTTTTTTCTTGATTTTTTTCTCTTTTTCATGCGACGGTGCCCCGAATTTGTCCTGGGTTCAATCACTTTTCTTTGAATTAGCTTTCATCTGGGAGCATGCCCCAAAATTTTGTTCGTTTTATGCCATCGTCCGAGAATATTCTTGTAGCAAATTTGAAACCCTGGAGCACATTTTGTTTCCCCTAAGTTGGGTTCATGGCAGCTCATCATTTTTTTGGATCAGGTGAAGTTTTGCAAACTGTGGTCGGTGTAGACATTTCAGGGATGCAAAAAGTTCGACTAGACTTTGGCAAAGAATGCCCCCAGACTGGGGCCTTGTTAGAAGCACATTGTTTGTAAAAGATATGGAGGGTACTTGTGGACATACCCCAAGATCAGGCTCTTGTAAAAGGTTCTGTAAGGTGCTAGGTCGACCAACTTTGTTGTATCTGATGGGGTAACCCGGGGACCGATTTTAAAATTTTCAAAATGTATGCATGTAAATGCAAAATGCATGTCTTAGATATGAAAGTACTGATTCAAAAATGGTTCTCGTGGCTCAACTTCCGAACTCATGGGATTCATTTGCAACTTTGAATATTGCCTTGATATATAGAGTGCTAGATTTTCTCCCGATGATAATTTTTCAAATTAAGAACCAATCGTGAATCAGCATTTCATGCTAGTAGAATGCAAAAATTAAAATGTTATGATATGTCATGTAGTTAATGCAAAGATGAATAGATTTAATTACGATGTGATCACAAAAAATGGGTCAATTAAAAATAGGGTAAAAATGAAAGATTTATGCTCGAGCAAACCACTTGAACCAACACCTTTATGCCATGCAATGCTAATGCAACAAAAGTAAAGTAAAACAAAAAAAGAAATGAGTTAGTACCGAATAAACTCAATAGATACATAAAAAGCGAAGTAGATAAGGCAACAAGCAGAGCAATCCTATTTATCCTATCTAAAACACCTAAGTTATCCACACGACTCTAAAAGGGTGAGCTTTCTATATTCTCTACATACAATTTTGATGCTAAGAGGTACCCGAATTTTCCTTGTTGTCCCCTACTAAGAGTAGCAAGGCCCCCGGTCATCACCCATTATAGGCTCCTTTCAACCGAGTTCAACTCAAGGGGACTCATTCGCTTATACACATACGAAAGAACGATATCCTCACGAAAGCATAAGGTACTCGAGCCCCGAAAGTACTTGCTAGACCCATACGGAGGAACGATATCCACATAAAAGCACTAGCGTTTCCCCCACTTAAAAGGACGGGTTTATATGCCAAACTTTAAATGGGTTAAAATAAACGTACAATTATAACCAAATGTTAGTTTAATAGCCACTTTAATCCAGAATTTCCAATATTAGTAAAGCGATAATTATTTAAAAAAGCTCGACTCTCTTTTATTTTTGAAAACAAAAAAAGTGTCCCCAGCGGAGTCGCCATCTGTAGCGATCATTTTTGTGGCGTCTTCGCTAAAAAAACGAACAAGGTTTTAAGGTGTTTGAGATATTTTGGGTATTTTAAAAACTGTCTTCCATCGGGGTTTTAAAAAACTGTATTATTTTAAAAATGGAGTCGCCACCGACCACTAAGGTAGGCCGGGCACCATAAAGCCAGAGATTTTAAAATGTCGGGTTCGAGAGTCGGTTACGGATGGGGAAGGATTAGCACCCCCACACCGCCCAAAATTGGTACTTTAACAATTACCGCTTTAATATCAAACTTTCCGGATTAAAGTGACGATTAAATTAAAATTTGGTTATAAGCGCAAGTAGATTTTAAAGGCCCTGTTATTCGAGAGTAAACCGAAAGACCACCATCACTACACTGGCCACGTTTACGCTCGAATAAAAGGGCACCGCATTGACAATAATATATCCGAAATGCAACTTCAAACATGGCAAACATAAATAAATACAATGTGATAAAAATATAAATAAATACTAACATAATAAAATACTAATCTAAAACATTCATAAATATTAACTAACTTAAAAATATAATAATTAAGGTAAAATATTTAATACTTATACCTATCAAAAATATCTAGATATATTTAAAGTTAATAGCTTATATATATTTTACAAAAGAAGGTTTTCATTATTATTTACATACGTACTTAAAACATAATATTTGAGGTAAAATATATATTCTTAAAAAAACCTATACATATTAATTTAATAGTTATATATAGATACATATATACGTATATTTTACATATTATATTAATATATAATATATACTAAATAGAAATCTTTGTATAGATAATAATAATAATAATAATAATAATAATAATAATAATAATAATAATAATAATAATAATGCATGGATTTATACTAATATACGTAAAACAACATGGAAATAACAAATTAAGGACTAAAATGCACAAATATTAAATCATATGGCATTAGTGGCAAACAATAGGACTAAAATAATACAAAATACAAAATGCTTGGGCAGAAACATGAAATGCATGAAATAATGAGATACAAAGGCAAATAACCATAATTAAAGGACTGAAAAAACATAATAATAAGAATAGTGACCAAATAAAAAATAAACAGAAATTAAAAGTCTAAAAAGAACATGAAAAAGGACGAAAAAAGTGAAAGGTGAAGGACTAGAAGCGGAATTAACCATAGATAAAAGTAGAAACGGGTTGGAAGTTTAGGGATTGGTACTGTAATTTGACCCTTTAAAAATGACTCATTTTTTTGGTTTACCGGTTTAAAGGGTTTAGATATTCTTTGTTCCAAACAAGTTAAAAAAACTAAACATCTAAAGTTTCCCAGCCTCTCCTCACTCTACTAACGGCGCGCCACTCTTCCTACTCAACGTCGTTCATTGGCGCTTGGCCTCCGGCGAGGGCACGACTGAGCACGGCGGCAACCAAGGTAAACGCTCAAACTTTTTTATTTCGATTCAAAGAAAAAATAAAAACACAAAAAAGAAACCTTGATTTTGAAACTAAAAAACGATTTTTGATTTCGATTTAAAAACTTACAATTTTTCCTAGATTACAAGATTTTTTAACTCAAAATCCCTAAATTCTCTCTTTTTCGAAAGAAAAATCCCCTCTCTTTTACATTTAATTCGGTTTTATATATCCATTCAAAATAACCATTCCTCTATTTTTTATTTTCCAGATCTGGTGGGATATGGCTTGGCCAAATTTTGGGGATTCTTGGCGAGATATGGCAGGGTATGGTGAGTTGGATTTGGTAAGTGAGGCACGGAGGTTGCATGGTGGTTAGTCAAGTGGCAGAGAGTTGTTCAGGGTTATGTTATTAATTTTAGGTTTAATTTAGGGATGGTAGATTATGGATTTTGGTTAATTTTGGGGACTGAATTTGGGGGTTTTAGATGGCCGGCGGCGACGGCGGCATCAGAAAGCGACGACGGCTAGGGTTAAGTCTTTAGAACTAGGGTTTTTTCAAGTTAAAGGGTATTTTGGTAACTTTAGGGTTAATGGGTCGGGTTTTAATATTTGGGTATGTATCCTGGTTTTGGTCTCGGGTTTGGGTAACCCGGATGAAATGTGTTATTACAGTACCGATACGGCTCAAGGTGTTTCGATACGGTTAGCAATTCTGAGCGTAGCGGCTAGTAGCTATACCGATACGGGCAGCACCAGAACTGTATTTATTGCGGGAAATAAAGCCTCCAACGGCTCCAATTCAATTCCAACAGTCTCCAACGGCTAGAAACTCAATTGGGAGTATTTAAGGACCCTTCAAGCTTCAGCAACAACTAATGATCCTCAAGTCAACAACATTATGATGAAAAATTGTCTTAGTGCTTAAATTTTCCATTCTTGTATAGACAACACTTCTGAGCTCTAAATGTTTATGTTTGCTCAAGTGTTTTAGGATTTGGGTGAGTGCTTAAAGAGTGCAATCACATACCTTGTAGTGAGGAATTATTGTTTGCTTCATTTCTTTTGTTTAAGAGGATTCTCAAAGCTTGGGTTGTAAGCTTTGGATGCTAGACTTGGTAATTGAGTCTAGGTTGTAAAGGTTGCCTCCTAAGCCTTGTTAAAAGGGGAAGAAATCTTAGTGGATTTGGGAAATCCTTAATGGGAAGCTAAGGTAGTGGATGTAGAGCTTGTTAGAAGCTTGAACCACTATAAATGCTTGTGTTCATTGTCTATCTTTTTACTTCCCACCATTAACACCCAAAATCGACTTCTCGACCGCTTGGCAAGCAACTCGGTTGAAGGAATTCGAGCTCAACAAATACTTTGTTGGGCTAAACCCAGTTTGAAAAATTTTATGATTTTGGTTTGGGCTTGAGCCCCAAATGTGATATCTAGGTCGAGAGTGTTACATAACGTCTATCATGAAAAAGAAACATTAAATGAGTCACGGAATGAAACATTAAATATCTATTTAGCGCAAAATATAGTTCAAACACCTATCTGAGTAAGATAGTATAGTTTGACCAACTGTTAAGGCTTTTTAATTTAATGGGAGGTTGTGGATTTGAAAAATGCTATGAAATAGAGTTGATGGGAAGATGTTACGTCTAGAGGAGGGATGGAGTGCTCAAATTCGGGTACCCAGCTCTTCGAATACCCGAAGTACAAGGTACCCAGATTGTCGGGTAGTCCTATGGCCGACCCGTGTCCCAGCCCGAGTGTTGCGGGTACCCGTTAGTTGGGGTACCCGAATGTTTTGGTTACTCGAAAAAATAGGTACTTAGGTACCTAAATATAAAAATATGTATTTTTAATATAAAAATATTTTATTAGTTTAATATAAAAATATAAAAATATGTATTTATTAGTTTAATATAAAAATATGTATTTATTAAATATAAAAATATGTAAAAATTTAAGATTTTTTATTAGTTTAATAATATATATATTGAATATAAAAAATATTAATTTCATATATATTCGAGTACTTAGGTAACTAAGTATCCGAAAATTTTGAATTTTATGACTCGGGCCTGAACCGAGAAATGACGAGCCGAGTACCCGACCTGTGTAAAAAAATTCTAAATAAATACTTGATTATTTATGTTTGGTAGTCGAATAGTCGAGTCGAGTTGATTTTTTTTTGAACACCCGTAAGGAGCACCGTCCAACGCCAAGAATTTGGGGAAATTGAAAACGACACGCTGTAAATGAATGTAAAAGATAGCGACACACGTAAAAACTAACGGATCAAAAGGTAAAGGTGAAGCCCGCAAAAAGAAAAGGGTAAAGTACATTATTAGTTACCGAATATTTAAGGTACATTCATTTTGATCACTAAACTTTTAAAAATTTTAATAAAATTTACCCAATTTTTATAGAGCTTTCATTTTGGTCCACACGTTACCTTTTGTTAAAAATACTGAGCGGCCATTAGTGTTTTTAATAAAATAATATATTTTTGGGTCCCACTACTGATTACACCATCCTACACACCCTTTTTCTTCTTCTCCAAATCTCTGCAACTTCTTATTTTATTTCCTTCATCTTTATCTATTTTTCCTCCAAAAAAATTATCAATAAAAACTCAAGACTTGTTCTAACAACATGAAATGGTGAATCGGGTATATACAAATTCCCAGAAAAGGAAACAACTAACGGACACGTCATAGATAGTTGTGTCAACAGTTTGCTTTGTCCTTTGTTTCACAGTCATTTCAGTAGTAGGATCAGCATCACTGAACTCCGAATTACAATCACAATAATCCACACTAAATCCACCGTATTGAATCGACACTTGCTTGGCTGGTATGTATCTGTTTAAAATAATGAAATTTTGGGTATTGATCACTAGATGATATTAAAAAATACCACTTAGATAAAAACTCTAGCCACTCACTTGAAAAAGGTTTCAACAGATTTTGATGGCAAAAATCAATTCAAGAGCCTGTTTTGTTGCCAACCTTGGATTCCTTTTTCGAGGTCCAAGAAAATTTTTGAGGTCGTTGACTTGAAAAACACTGGAAACTCCACCAGGTCTAAAACCAAGCTTTCTTATGCTCCTCTCCAAGAACTAAATCTGCCATCGAAGAAACTTGGTTCGTTTCTCCTCATCGGAAAACGCTTTCTGATACAAATCTCTGTTTTGAAACTCCCCATAGACATTATAACAAACAGGGTGGCCTTCTATGTCTTGTCCATGCATGAACACAATTTTTTTCATATCGTCACCGAGATTTTCATCCAAGAGCTCATTGATTCCGAACTTTTCCCTCCATTTAATCTTATTTCTTATCATTGCAAGTGAATCCTTCACTTTGAAATCCCTTGCCCTTAAGAACTTCAAAAGGATGACATCGGTTCTATCATCTTTTAAAAGAGGGACACCCGAAATAAAAACCTCTGCTGGTTGCTCTTTCTTTTTGTTTTCTGAGTTTTCTTCAGTTTTGATATCAGAAATGAAAATGTGAGTGTTGACGGCTTCTTGAAAATGTGTGTTTCCTTTTTTTCTATGGCAGTTGAGACAGATTCAGTAACAGAAATAGAGGCAGCTGGTTTAATCAGCGGTATCGGATGAAGGAGGAATGAAATAAAATATGAAAAAGTTGGAGAGATTTGGAGAAGAATAAGAAAAAAAAAAAGGAAGGGTGTGTAGGATGGTGTAAACGGTAGTGGGACCCAAATATATATTATTTTATTAAAAAAATAAACGGGCTACGTTAATATTTTTTAATGAAAGATAACGAAATGAATCAAAATAAAAACGTTATAAAAGTTTGATGGTCCTAATAAAAATTTTAAAAAATTGATGATCAAAATAAACACACTTTAAAAATTGGATGATCAATAGTGTATTCCACCAAAAAAAAAAAAAAAGTCTACCAAATCAACTTACGTAACTAAAAATTTGACGACTCCATTCATCTACTACGTCTCCACTTCCACGTTACTAAAGCAGTCCTTAAACACCTCCTTAATTATGAGCTAGTGATCAAATCATCTAGGTTTCTATTATATTTTAAGTCTATATGGATTTGTTTGACAATTAGCGGATAACTGATAGTAATTTATATTAGCTGGTAGTTAATTGTATTAGTTGATTTGACTAACGGATTGTATAAACGTGTTTGGTAAAATTAACTGATAGTTATTTGATTATTTAAAAAAAACAAATTGATATATAAGGACATGATTATATTCGATACTTGTTTGAATAGTTTATTAGTTACCAATATTTTGTATCTATTAATATTAATTAGATTATGAAAAATAATTTTTAAATATAACATTACTAAGCATATTTGAAGGACTTATCTATTAATTTATTATAAATATAATTTAATTAATTATTAAATATAAATATAAATGTGTGAAAATTAAAAGAAAAAAGAAAAAATATTAGTTTACAAATGTCACCATGTAAATATGTGTGGCTGGAAAATTAAAATAAAAAAGATTAAATTTAGATTATTTGAAGATTTTTTATTATTGTTAAGGGTAAAAGTGTCTTTATAACTCTTATGTCAAAACTTTCAATTTCAAAAAGCTCATATTAGCAGCTTTTTCAAAATTAAAGGTTTCACCTCAATCCGCTATTTCAATATGCTATTCACCAAACATCTAAATTAGAGGATTTGACCAATCAAACCTCTATTTTTGACTTAAACCATTATTTACCAAACAGGACCTATATAATATTGAAATCCATGCTTTTAGGGGTGAGCAAAACTCGACAAAAAAAATTCAAATAAAGTTTGAGTCGTAAAACGAAAATTCGAATAACTCAAATTTTTTAATAATTAGTGGTTTGATTTTTAAGTTCGGGTCCAGTCCTCAATTCTTCTTGATATATATATATATATATATATACATACCGATATAAAAAAATGAGGAAATACATGCCACATATAAAAAAATATAAAGATATATATATATATATATGCATATCTTATATGATTAAAGAAAGTCGTTTAAATTGGAATCAAGCCGTACTATAACATGATAAAAAATTACAATTAAATTTGTATAGGTGCTCGAAAACTCGACTCGAAATTCATAAACTCGACTTGAATAAAAAAAAAAATTAAGTTGTAAAATATGGCGCAACAACTCGAATAATTCAAAAATTTTTTACTTAACTTGATCGAACGCTCACCCTTACGTGCTTTTATATATTTGCTTGGATTTGAAAAAAAGAAGTTGAAATGCTAGAAGTAATTAGTAAAAAATAATAGATATAAATACGAAATGGTGATAATAATGATTTTTAAAATTGCAAATCTAAAAAAACAAAACAGTGTACTACGAAATATATAACATCAACTTGTCGTGTTGCTTTATTATCATCATCCAATGAGAAATTATTATTTTTTTGACATGTCTCACTGCATTATTAATTGTCTTAACTAATTAAAATCACACTCTACATTTATACGAAGAAAAGAATAATAAACCGAATATTTTTTTATTAATGGAGACGTTGGATAAATTTGGTGATACATATTAACACTTTAACTCACTGGTCCTAGCTAATTAAAATCACACACTCTATCTTTATAAGAAGGAAAAATAATAAACCGAATAATTTTTATTAATCAAGATGTTGGATGACGTGATAATACATATTAACACTTTAATTTTACGAGTCAAGTTAAATAGATTGCTTAAATAATATTGTTTGGAAATAATATTTGCTGAAGTGATGTATTTTATAAATTATTTACTCGTATAAGAATTAATTTATAAAATCAATAGCGTAATTAAAAGAGTTATTGAAGTCGTATTTCAACAATTACTAACATCATTATTTAATTCAAAATGTTTTACGATCGACACGAGATATTGCTGTACTTTAAAGTTAGACCAAGAGAATGATAGGAAAAAAAAGTGGGCCTGTCAGCTGTCACACTCACATGCAAACTGCATCCTTATAAGCCCGAGTGCTGGGCTCTGGCCCCACTTTGTTCTTACTACGATCTTAGCTGCCACCGCCCAAGGAAATGGAGGCAAGAACATGGTTGTTAGGTGTTACCTTCCTCCTTAAGCGTTTCCCTGGATTTTTTTTGGCCTTTTCTAACCCCACAGGACCAAAATCTCTCTTTCGTTGCCGCACGTGCTTCTATATCTCAGCAGCAAGCCACCCATTTCTCTTATCAAGCTCCCTTCTTTGGGTTTCTTTTTTCTTTCTTTGCACATGGCGGAGGTTTTGGACGACGGTGAGTTTTGGCTTCCGCCTCAGTTTTTAGCCGACGATGACTTGTTTTTGGAAAAGGTGAAGTTAACGACACTACTCCCAAGGACTTGTTTCCTAACGAGTTACCGTCGGATTTAAGTTCTCCGGTTGAGTCTGTGGTGGGTTCTACCGAGGCAGACAGCGACGAAGAGGATTAACTCGTCAAATGGCTCACTATACTCTTGAAGATGATTTTGGCGGCAATGACCCTGCGTTTGCCTCTAAAAACTCCAAGGTCGGTTCATAATGAAACACTTAATTCTTCAATGGTTTTTTGATTCGATGATTATTTCTTATTACTGTTTCATTATTTTTGCTACCGTTTTTTAGGATTGGGTATTTTCTACTTCTCCCGAATCGACACACCATGGAAGCTCAAACTGTCAATATTCCCGAGTTTCATCACCGCCGGGAACATGGGCTCTGCTTTGTTCAGCGGCAGAGGAAGCTGCGAGGGCACGATTGAAAGAAGAATTATACGGCTTTCAATAACAAAGGCCTCTTAGGGCGACCAGCCAAAAAACCGTCGCCAAACCAACCTCTATCTCTTCCATTGCGGGCCACTCAAGTAAAAACCTTTAAAGACATAGCTAA
The DNA here is from genome assembly GCA_019671005.1 of Hibiscus mutabilis. Classification (NCBI taxonomy): domain Eukaryota; kingdom Viridiplantae; phylum Streptophyta; class Magnoliopsida; order Malvales; family Malvaceae; genus Hibiscus; species Hibiscus mutabilis. The sequence goes on along the minus strand of CM033719.1, from coordinate 66,291,291 downwards.
AAAATTGCTCTTTTTTTTCCTGAATTTTCCCTCTACAGGCTATTAATTTGGCTGTTTTTTTCTCTCAGTTCCAGCAAGCGGAGAAAAGCCAGCCAATGATAAAACAACATAACCCACAGGTTTGGGGAGGAAAGAAGCAACACCATCAGCAGCATGTGGTCCTTCAAAACAGTGCTAATAGGCCTTCTGCATGCCCTCCTCTGCAGCCGCAACCCCAGCCTCAAAACGGGTCGGGTATGCGGGCTGTTTTCTTGGGAAACCCGACTGGTAAAGTGGAATGTGCTGGAACTGGTGTTTTTTTGCCTCGCCGTATTGGTACTGCTGAACCCCGCAAGAAGCAAGGTCCATCTGACTGTTCTTTGTTCTATAAAATACATTGCTAATTGCTATCTTTGTTGTTCCTAAATCTGATTTTCTTCTCTATTTCTTGGCAGCTCGTCCTACTGTTTTGCTTCCAGCTCGAGTGGTTCAGGCCTTGAACTTGAATCTGGATGATATTAACGCTCAACCCCAGCTTCGCTCTCGGTTTAACGTGTGTCACCACTGATAGTGGTAGAAAGAACTTCCTGGGAAATCTTATTTGAGATTATGCTTTGTGAATAGATGTTTGTTTGTTTGGTTTATGACTATTTCCGAGGCTTAGAAATGGTGGGAATGACTTTGCTAAGCAAAACAAGTTTGGACAACAGCAAGGAATCTGCCATGAGATTCGGTTACCTCGAGAATGGACATATTGACATGTTACAACTTAAAAGAAATCGGAAGTTGGTAGTTTAGTGGAGGGAAAATAGTAGTTTATAGGGTATTTTTAGGTTTAAGAAAGAACACATAGTTATTAGGAAAATGAAAATTTGATGCTTAAGTTAATTATTAGGTGTTTGTAGTTTCAGGTGGGGAAGGCAGCTGCCAGCAACTTTTTTTTCATGTGGTTGTGCCGGGGAAAAGATATACAAGGGGTTCTTACTCTTTTGTTACTTCTGTATGCTGTGGGATTTGGGATAATTGCATTTTATTGAAATTGAAATTGAAATTGAAATCCTAATCAGAAAAATTGGGTTACTCATCAGCAGAGCTAATCAACGATCTCGGCTGAACTAAAAAGAAAATGATAAATTTTCTTATTGTAAATTTAAGAAAAAAATAGAAGTTTTCCACCGCCCGATAATAATCCTTTTCTTAATTTCCAACCAAAAGAGTTCACAACCATATGAGATCCAGAACCTCAAGAAATATGGTGTTTTTTAATATCAAGAGAATTATTTTTATTATCATCGAAATGGGTTGATGCAACACTTGCACAAAACAGCACTAAATTCTATCAAAATTTAGAAGCGATGCCATTGCGAGACAAGTCCTCCTGCTGCCCGGTTTCCGTAGCCAAACCACGAACCTTGACGACAAAGAACCCCACCCCATGCCCAAGAATTGCAGCTATGAAGATCCCACCATTGTAGGACATAACAGAGAGCATAACCATGTAAGCAAAGCACATCCGAACCACGTGAACGCCTGTCTGAATGAAAGCTCCAAGGGTGGGTTTGGTCCCAGGTTTAACAGCAGCCGGCAACATGGTCAGAATCTCAACGGCGGCGCCTAGAAACAGAACGAAGATGAGGGCCAATACGTACATGCCGCTTTTGCTTTCCGGCCACCCTGAGAAGAGAACCGTTACATCTTTGCCCCAATAGAAGCTCATCTGCATGTTCATCGAGTTCATGCTATTATTTGACATAGGCATGTCCATGCCGACAAGAGATTTTCTGGGAGTTGATAAGGGAGAAAAGCTCGAGAAAATTGAACAATTGCCGGAGGTGGTTTTTCTTGGAGTAGCCTTTTTAAAATAAACCATAACGACGAAATTAACACATTGGAAATAATGATGACCAATTAATAGTTAAGACATAGTTTTATCACTTGATACCCTTATTAAATTTTGTTTATTAAATTTTGTTTGTTTGTTTTTTTCTTTTAACAATTTTTATCTAATGAAGAGGAGAATGAATTTTGTTCTTAGTGAGTCTTTAACCCACAATTTAGGGGAATGAGAGAATATCAGCCGAGAGTTTTAACCATTTGTTCTAGAAATCGTTGAAGACGAAATTTTGTTTGTTTCTAATAATTTTGTAAAGGAAGCATCGTTAATCCCCTCTCCGGACGTTGTTGTTTGAGTGGGATGTGAAGTTTGTCCATTTCAGGTCCGGGAGATGGAAATGAAACTGTGATATTCATTCTCATTTATTTTAATTTTTTCACTTTATTTGGTGTGCCATTATCCATATAGTAAAGATTGGACTAGTAATTTTAATGAGTTAGTCCAATCATGATATCAATCTTGGAAAAGGGTGAGAAAAAAAAAAAATTGTTTCGATGCTTAACATATGCCTTATGTCTATAGCTACATTTAACCCAATTCAAAATTAACTTGATCCATTACAAAATGCAAATACCCAAACCCAAAGCTATGTTCTACCGTTAATTATTTAATTTAATTAAAATAAACGAATAATTTTTTAGAGGTAATAATTTTTACTTTAAGCTTACACATTTGATATCTGAATTAGATTCTTTGTCCTTTTCTCCCAAGTTGATACTTAAAAAAATACTCTCAAGTTGGTACTTGAACCACACATTTTCTTCGAAGTTAACAGCAAAAGAATATTAGCTCCCATTTTAGTATTCAAATTTTACTTTCATCCACTATTTTGATACTTATATTAACATATTTAGTTCCAAAACTTATACATTTTATCAATTTAATCCTAATTCGAAACAATTCAATGAATTTAAGCCTTTATATTTTTTTAAAAAAATTCCATCAATTTAACCATTTTTTATGATACTGTCAATCAAACAAGCCAAAGGATCAAAACAATAATGGGATAATTGCATTCTACCATAAAACATCAAGTTACTGTTAACTTTTGTTATACCAGAAAAATGATATAACATTTATAGAAAAAAATACACAATTTAAGAGAAGAACAAATTAATAGAATGTATAAATTTTGGTATCAACTTTGGAGAAGATGATTGATTTAATTAAGTACCAACATGGGAGCGAAAGTTCTTTAAATATCAACTTGTGAGAAGATGCCTAATTTAGATACTAATTTGGGTGTAAAATTTTTTAAGTACTAACTTTAAAAAAAATATAGTTCGGATACCAAGTTAATATTTAAGCCTTCATTTTATTATAAATATATATTAGAAAAATTTAAAATAATCAGAACCGACAAAATCGACCTACCAAAAATGTTTTGTACAGTTATTTCAATTTCGATTTATATAGGATTTGGAAGGTCCAATGAGAATAGTTTTTGTGAAATTAAAAGCTGCAGTGGCGATCAGATTGTGAGTTATAACAAAAAACTTGATTATAAATGTTAAATTAGAATGTATATATAATACATTATTAAAATTTATATTTATATTAAATAATACATTAAGAATATATTCATATAAAAATATTTATATTATAGATTGGATTAATAATCAAGTCAACCAGGGTCGTCTTTCAGCATCGCTAATGTCAGGTCCTCGCTCTAGAGCATCGCCACCGGTGTCAAGTTTTCGTAAGGCAAATCGGAGAGATATCAAGCACCAACATGGAGTTTCAGTGTTCGTTAATTATGTCAGCAAGAGGATCCACCCAGCCACACTCGGGGAAGCGTTTGAACTCTACGGAAGGGTGATTGACGTCTTCATCGCATATCGAAATCGGAAAAAGGAGTCAAAAAATCACACATTCGCCTTCGTCAGATTCTCTAACTGGAGCGAAGCTGAGAAAGCAGTGCTAGAAGGTAACAACCGCCGTATGGATGGCTTTATATCAGAGTCTTTCATGCGTTGAATCGGGCGGAGAAAGTCCCCCCTGTCAGCAACCGTGAAATACCAAGAAAAGCAGATAAGGGCTTGGAGTTGGACTCCTTCAGAGATGATAGATCGTTCAAAGAAGTGTTAGTGGATCAACCAGCAAGGAGCTTGAACATTCCAGATCTGACTATTCAAAAGCACATGAAGTTGGATCAGAAGCAGGATAACTTCATATATCCCTTCGAAGTCGACTCTATTCACCATGAGATGGAGTGGCTGAAGTCGGTCAGTTGAAAGGAATGTACAACGTTGATTTGGTGCAACAAGCTCTAAAATCTGACGGGTTTATATGTAAGCCTTGCGAATGGTCAGGTTTGATTCAACTGAAGCTTTAGAAGAATTCTGGAGCCAGAGAGAAGCCCACTTAAAAACATGGTTCTCAGATCTAGATCGGTTAAGCTCGTTCGAACAGAAGAAGAAATTGAAAGTCTAGATCAGCTTCTCCGGAGTGCCATTATCCATTTGGTCTGATTGCCTTTTCAGAAACCTCGCAAGTTTATGGGGGATAGTCATAAGGATAGATGAGGATACGTCTTCTAAGTCAAGGTTCGACATGGCTCGTGTTCTAGTAGGGGTAAGTTCCTTATCTGACATTCCTACATCAGTCTGTATTTCCGTCAATGGTAAAATCTGATGGATAAGGGTGGCTACGTCAGAGTAGGAGGATGATCGGACCTGGATTGACGGTGGAATCCCAACCGACCCGCTGGGAGAGGAATCTGGAAGCTTCTGTAGCGACGCCCTAGAAAATCTCAACGATGTTAATTTTGGCGGCTCCAACGCGAAATCTCCACAGTCACATGCAGGACACCTGTCTCCACATGCTGAATCTATTAATAAAGGCAATAATAGGTATCGCGATTTGGAACAGATTGTTGTGAACAATAATAATGGGGCCCATAACCAACTCAATCTGGAATCAACCAGTCTTGTTGGGCTTCCTATTAATGAGGATCTAATGGACATCCCAGTAATCCAGGCCCATAAAACCTCAAAAAATTCCTCTAGCCATAGTGCCTCCGAGGATCCAGTCTTTGAGAGCGGGTTGGTATGTTTACACTCGAGAGGAGAGCACCATTTATTCATTAGATCAAAAGTTGGATAGATTCCAAAATTGGGCAGGAAATTTTGTCTCCCAAAGTAAAAATAGAGGAGGAAGTCCCCCCGGGTATCGTTACCATCTAAGCCAGAACTCACGTAGTAATTCTCCTGCTTCGCATGATTTGGTGGTTTTCAACCCAAGTTCCCCAAATCCTGTTTCGGCTAGAATAAACAATGACTCGAACCTCCTCCCTGAAGCGCAACAATCTGGAGAAGCTTGCAATTCCCTGGGTCTACGGTTTGATGTTAAAGAAAGCGTGGTAGTGAAGAGGTTTATGGAGATTGCTCTCGATAATGGGAATTCCAACTAAAGGTCGGACCCTTCTTGTGAATTTCTAGTCTTTGTGAGTCATGTTTAATTCACCTATGTCTAGCCTGGTTTGTTATTTCATTTCATGGAACATAAGAGGTTTGGGCAGAAGAGAAAAGAGGGCTGCAGTGAAAAACTTAGTCCGAGCAAATAGACCGCGTGTCACGTTTCTTCAAGAAACAAAGCTATCTACCTCGAATCATAATCTCGTCCGATATTTCTGTGGCAGCTCCCTTGATTTCAAATCGGTGTTCTCTCCCTCAGTTGGGGCGTCGGGTGGTTTAATTTCACTGTGGGATTCTAAGTTTTTTGCAATGGAATCTAGTCTTATCCGTAGAAACTTCATCATCTTATATGGGAGCATACTGCCATTGAAACAGAACTGTGTTTTGGTGAATATATATGCTCCAAATAATCAAGTGGAGAGATTAATGTTGTTTAATGAGTTGGGTTCTATCTTGCTACATTTTAACGTCCCACTTCAATATCGTACGTAGCTCGAACGAAAAAGAGGTGTGTCGGTGAATAGAACTGCAATGCACGAATTTTCCAACTTCATTGAAAGCCTGAGTCTACTGGATCCTCCTCTTCATGGGGGTTCATTCACGTGGTCAAATTTGAGGGAGTCCCTATCCTGCAGCAGGCTCGATAGATTCCTAATATCTGCAGAACTGCTTTCTAAGTGGCCGAACTCTATCCAGAAGATCTTATCTAAGAGCTTATCAGACCATAAGCCTATCTCTGTTTGCTGCAATGATTTCAACTAGGGTCCCAAACCTTTTAGGTGGTTCGACCACTGGACAGAGGACAAGACTGTAGTGAACCTAATATCGAACAACTATAAGAATTTGGCGGGCAAAGGCATTGGTTTCACCCTCAGATCATGCAAATTTGCATTAAAAAATTGGTTGAGGTCCAAAAATAAATTTGATCTGGAATCGACAAAGATGCTTGACAAACAATGTCTTGATCTTGAGAACGCTGTGCAAAATGGCAGGTTTGATAAAAAAAAAGGCTGTAGAGCTATCTGTGTTAAGAGGGAAACTATGGGCTAAATACAGGGAGGAGGAGTGCGAATGGATACAAAAGTCCCGGGTTAAATGGTTCCAAGCAGGCGACCGAAACACCAGATTTTTCCATATGGCAACATCCTCCCGAAGGAGATCAAATTTCATCAATTCAATTTTAGTTGCTAATAAGGTTCTAGACAAACCTGTCGATATCAAAAGGGCCATCGAGGATCACTTCAAGAAGATGTACAGAACCCTCCCGATAATGCTCTTCGACTGTAATTTGAAACACATATCTTCCAAGACATCTAGGTCCTTGGAACGTGAGTTTACAGAAGACGAAATTAAGGTAGCCTTGTTCTCCATGGATGGCACTCGAGCCCCGGGCCTGGACGGTTTCAATATTGGTTCTCTTTAACGCTTCTGGGATCTTTTGAAGGGAGAGATATGGGCGCTGTTCCAAGATTTTTATAACGGGAAGCCTTTTGACACCTCGCTGAACCATTCATTCATAATACTTATTCCTAAAGTCTAATCTCCGACCTCCATTGAGGATTATAGGCCCGTTAGCCTAGTGGGAAGTGTTTACAAGCTCCTCGCAAAGGTACTTTCAAGAAGATTGAATGGGTGTCTAGAAGAAATCATCGGCGAAACCCAATTCGCCTTTTGTTCTGGAAAACAATTGCTTGACTGCTCGCTCATCTCTAACGAGGTTTTCGATTTCTCGAAGAAAAGAGGTCTGTCTGGTGTCATCCTCAAAGTAGATTTTAGTAAAGCATACGACACGGTAGACTGGGAATTCCTACTTATGATTCTGGAAAAAATAGGCTTCGTAACAACTTGGCGTAACTGGATTAGAACGTGTATTTCTACCGCATTGATATCAATTTTAATCAATGGTTCACCATCCAATTCCTTTATGATCGGCAGAGGCCTCTGACAAGGGTGCCCTCTTTCACCCCTTCTATTCAATATAGTTGCCGAGGCCCTAAGTTCACTTCTCAACAAGGTTGTCTCAAGGGGGTTCTTCAGTGGAGTGAAAATTGGGAATCGGGAGTTATCCATTTCTCATCTACAATTCGCGGACAATCTAATTATTTTTTGCGGAGCTAGGGAAACCGAGATAAAAAAATATTGTACGTATTCTCTGTGGTTTTGAGATTGCTTCTGGGCTTAGGCTTAATCTACAAAAATCCAAAATTGTCGGAGTTAACTTAGAGCCATCGATGGTCGAGAAGTGGGCAGAATCAATCCATTGTCAAAGTGAATCTCTCCCATGTAAATATCTAGGCTTACCCCAAGGAAGTACCAAGAACTCGACAGCTTTGTGGTCACCGATCATAGAGAAGTTTGAAAACAGTCTAGCGGGCTAGAAGGTGAAGTTTCTATCCCTCAGAGGCAGAATTACCCTGGTAAACTCGGTTCTTATCAATCTCCCAGTGTTCTTTATGTCCTTGTTCAGCATGCCCGCTTTCGTAAGTTCCTATTTGAATAGGTTAATTGCCAAATTTATTTGGGGTTCTTTGGATCACAAAGCAATACATTGGTTGAGCTGGAAAACTTTGTGCTGGCCGAAGCTATGTGGTGGATTAGGATTGTGTGACATGAGAGTAAAGAATAGAGCCCTCCTTAATAAATGGCTGTGGAGATATGGTACAGAGTACAATAGGCTGCGGCGAAGGGTAATTAATGCAAAATATGAAAGATGCTCAATGCGAATTATGCCCACAAACACCAATCCGACAAACAAATCGTGGATCTGGAGGGCTATTATCGTACCTTGTTCAAGTCAAACAGATCTGTTTAACCAACATATTAGATATGTGGTGGGAAATGGCAAGCTGATTGGCTTTTGGAATGACGCATGGACTGCCCCTATCTCTCTGAAATTGGCTTATCCAAGGATTTTTGCTCTGGCCATCCGAAAATAAGGCAAGATTTTAGATTTTCGCGCGTTCGCAGAAGGAGTATGGAACTGGTCAATCCCTTTGAGGAGACATCTCTTTGACTGGGAACTTGAAGTGTGGTATTCTTTCATTGCTATGCTTGAGAATTTTAAGCCTGGTTTCTTCGCAGAGGATTCCATAAGGTGGATAGCCAATTCCAACGGCTTGTATAAACTATCTTCCTATTGTAAATTGATGTCTGGTTCTCAAGCCCTCATCGACAAGACCTGGAATCTAGTTTGGACTAATATTGCACCCCCTAAGGTGGAGGCTTTACCTTGGAAATTATTGCACGGGCGTATCCATACTAAAATGGAGCTGTCTAAAAGGGGAGTTTCGAATCTAGTAATCTTTCATGCACGTTCTGTCATTCATATCTTGAGTCAATTAACAACATTTTTGTGAATGCAGCTTGTCCTGGAATATATGGCAGAGATGGTGTAGTCTGTGGGATCTCAACTTTACAATGCCAAGCAATATGAAAAGTTTGCTGCATATGTGGGAGCAATGTTCCATTGGTTTTAAGGAACACTCCCTATGGATGATGATATTCTTTAGCGTGATATGGACGTTGTGGCTCTACTGAAACGAAGTTATTTTCAAAAACACAACCATTGATAGCGATCACCTGTTTCAGCTCTCGGTCCTAAGGGTTTGCAGGTGGGGTTCAACAAAATGGCCCTCTCATTTTCCTTCTACTTCAAGTATCACGGGTTGCTACTCCGCTCTACGATCAGTCTCACTTGTTTCTCTCAAGCCTCAACACAGAGGGTGGTCTCTTCCTAACCGAGGAACACTTAAATTCAACATCGATGGAGCCGCGAACGGTAGTTTTGGAGCTGCGGGCATAGGGAGAGTATTAAGAAATCATGAAGGAAAGATTTTCTGTTTGTTCTCAAAGAACGCTGGAATTATTGATGCTCCAACGGCTGAGTTATTAGCAGTTAAAGAAGCGGTCGTCTTGTTTAAATTCTCCCCATGGGCTCAGTCATATCATCTAATTATTGAGTGTGATAGTAGCAATATTGTTCACTGGATTAACAATGTCCTTCTGTAATACCCAATATTAGTTTAGTGACTAAAATGAAAGGAATTAAAAGTTAGTGGTTTTAGTTCAGTGACTAAAACGTAAAAATTCAAAGTTTGGTGGCTAAAGTGAAAAGTTAGGAAAAGTTCAAGGACCAAGATGGTAATTTCTCCATTAAGTAATTTTATTCAGTATAAGTGTAGATCAAATCGAATTAAGTACCTTAATGTTGGTTTTTAGAATAAAGATACCGATAAAGATCAAGGTCGTACTAGTAGACCGAGAAAAGAAAAAAGTTCGAGACTAATCGAATAGTTAAAAGGGGCATTACAAAGCTAAGGTGAGTGCATATATGTTTTAAGCATGGCACTTTATTTTAATGATTTACAGATTATGGCAGTATACCATGAATATTATAAAGCATATTGGGGTATGAACTGCTCCAATATAAAATATTTTACGTGATGTATATATGGATATTGTGTTATTTGCCCTTAATTGCTGGAATTGTTTTTAAGGTTGTCCTTGGTAATGTAAAAATATATTACCCGATTATGGATTAGGTGATTTAAAGGCATCACCAATCATATAAGTTGGTTAGTTGGTTTAAAGGCACCATCAACCGTATAAGTTGGTTAGTTGGTTTAAAGGCACTATCAACCGTATAAGATATTTTACGAGTTAATGACACTTGAAGAGTATTATAAGTTATTAACACTTCAATGTGTATCATAAAGTTAACGACACTTTAAAGTGTCGTATATGTTATAGACACTTTATTGTGTCTGTATGCAATAAAGAATAATACTTTTAAAGCACTTAATATTTACTTTGGGTTATATTCTGGTAATACGAAGTATGTATTATTTTTTATATATAAATATCAGGTTTTTGGAAAGTATCATGCATTATAAAGATTTTATATATGTTACTTATTTATGCCTCACTAAGTTATACTTAGCGTGTATTTATGTAATACACGTAGGTAAATCGGAGTAGGATTGGACGGAGCTGTTGCATCAAATCTTTTGTGAAGACAAAGTTGACATGTTATTTTCTGTACTTATGACATCCTGGTTTTATATGTGAATAGTGGCATGTACGAAATAACTTGTTTAATTTGTTAAAAGATAAAACCGGCCTACCTTATAATGATTTCGTTTATGTATAATGAATAGTATGTGATGTGTATAATTTCTGCGTTTTTATGTTAGAATTTAATTTTAATGTTATTGTTATCCATAAGTTAATTGAAATTTTGAAATAGCTCTGTTAAAGTGCATGCAGACACAATAAAGTGCCTATAACATATATGACACTTTAAAGTGTCGTTAACTTTATGATACTTTAAAGTACTATATTAAGTACTCTTCAAGTGCCTATAACATATATGACACTTTAAAGTGCCGTTAACATATATGACACTTTAAAGTGCCGTTAACTTTATGATACAGTGTAAATATTAAGTACTTTAAAAGTACTATTCTTTATTGCATGCAGACACAATAAAGTGTCTATAACATATATGACACTTTAAAGTGCCGTTAACTTTATGATACACATTGAAGTGTTAATAACATATAATACTCTTCAAGTGTCATTAACTCGTAGAATATCTTATACGGTTGATGGTGCCTTTAAACCAACTAACCAACTTATACGGTTGATGGTGCCTTTAAACCAACTAACCAACTTATATGATTGGTGATGCCTTTAAATCACCTAATCCATAATCGGGTAATATATTTTTACATTACCAATGGCAACCTTAAAAACAATTCCAGCAATTAAGGGCAAATAACACAATATCCATACATACATCACGTAAAACATTTTATATTAGAGCAGTTCATACCCCAATATGCTTTATAATATTCATGGTATACTGCCATAATCTGTAAATCATTAAAATAGAGTATCATGCTAAAAACATATATGCACTCGCCTTAGCTTTGTAATGCCCCTTTTTACTATTCGATTAGTCTCAAACTTTTTCTTTTCTCGGTCTACTAGTACGACCTTGATCTTTATTGATATCTTAATTCTAAAAACCGACATTAAGGTACTTAATTCAATTTGATCTACACTTATACTAAATAAAATTAATTAATGGGGAAATTACCATCTTGGTTCCTAAACTTTTCCTAACTTTTCACTTTAGCCACTAAACTTTGAATTTTTACATTTTAGTCACTGGACTAAAGCCACTAACTTTTAATTCCTTATATTTTAATCACTAAACTAATATTGGGGTATTACACTCTTGCGAAGCGAGGTATCTCTCGAGTTAACGATTATGTTGAGTTCAAGCAATTATAAAGGGTATTGGCTCCATGTTGTCAGCGATGGTTAGAGCTTACTCTGGTAGGTTAGAATGATGAGCTTCATTTAGTGTTGTGTTTACTTAGGTATGCCACACTATTTTTCCTCCAATTAGGTCTAGGGAAGTTTTTTAATGAGGTGCATATCTAAGTCAGTCTACTATCAATAATACCGAATTTATCCTTTCAAAAAAATATTTATATTATATAAAAACAATATAAATGTTAAGCAATGAAATTTCAAATAGTAACTATACAAAAAAACATATTTATACATCCAAAAGAATTTAAAACATGTAAAAATTTTAATGTTTTCACAATTTAAGTTTATTCTAAATGTTCCCTATCTAATGGCACTTTAGTTCTCATTATTTTAGATTTGAGCCTCCAATTTTTAGATATTTTAACATAATATATATGGATTAGACAAGGAATAACATTACATGAAATGGCCAATTTCTCCAGCCAAGCTTTGCATCCAGTACATCATTGGATGGCTGGGGTTGATGCTTTATACATGAACCACCCAGTCCCACAACTCTTCTAAAACCTGATTGCATTTTCTAAATTACTGAAGCAACACACTTCTTTGATTCCATCATTCTGATGAATGTGCATGTGAAGTGAGGGTGTATAAAATTATACCTATATAGAGTCTAATACTCGTCATATCAGCATTATATATCTCCGACTTCCTTAAACTTTTATTCTCCGGATTTTTTTTTTCAGGAATTGTTCTGAAGAGTTTTAGGAGGACGGCATGTTGAAGTGAAACAGCCATGATATGACGAATGCAAAGACCATGCAAGCAAGGAGAAAATTGAGGAAGCGATGCCCCTGCCAGCTGCTTTGAGAGTCTGTATGGGGTGTCGGTACCGAGACTGCAGCCGTTGCCGTGGAGCTGTTTGTCTCATTCGATTGCTCGAATATCACTCCGACTACGTTACGTGCAACAGAATGGCAAATCTCACAAGTCCTGAAAAAAAAAAAAGCAGATTGATTGAGTTTAAGAACAAGCATGATAAATCACAGTATGATGTCGAGTTAAACACCATTGGTCACAAGTATAATAGCTAATGATGAGAAATGATGGCTAATGAGTATGGACCGTGCAGTGTTATAGATCTGATGAAAAACAACCGTAAGCCTAGCTTCAACAATTGCACATCAAGCGATGATCTTAAACTAAAGATTAAGAGTGTCCTAAACCTGGAAAAAAACACAAGCCCATAGCATCTAAGAATTGTCGGCTTGGTTAGACAAACGATGAGGAGTTGTAAATACTTTTTGGCTTTTGCTTTACTTTAATTTCTATCAACCTCCTTTTGTAAAATGTAATATCCATATTCCATCCCCCTTTCTTTTTCACATGCATCTTTTCTAATTTGACTAGGATCCCAACATTGAAACCTAAATTAATCAACATGTTAGCATTGCATTACAGAAATAGTAAATTCTTAAATCAGTAATTAAAGTAGGGGTACGAAATAATTAAACCAAAGATGAAAACATTTATACTTATTTCTTCTTATCTTAAACCAAGCCTCGGCACAGTGTTTGTGAGCAGCAGCGAGATCATCCTTGCAAGAACAACCCAATTCTATAGGAACACCGGATTCATGACTGTTACTTTCCAGACCCAAATGGCAAATCCGACAATCTTTCTCAACTTCCGCCAAATGAACTTTAATTTCTGGCTGAATATCTAACTCCACCCAACAGTTCGAGACCGAAGACACCCTCCTGGAATCCGACACGTCGCCAATCTCCCCGTCGGAGGCGTAATATGAACCGCCTGCGGTGGAATAAAACTCAGAATAGCAAGAGCCCTCGTCGGCATCCGAGAAGCACACGCTAGCCTCGTCTGCGCTGGCGTCACTCCCGTTCCGGCGTTGAGTTATTCCTTGCTCTAAATCGATGTGGGGCATCTCCAACGATGACGTTTTGAAAGAAAAAAAATAAAGACACCGGGAAGCTGAAAACTTTAGGCTCAAAGTCCAAGCTTTAGAACGAGGTTGGGAGAAAATGTGAGAATTTAAAGAAGATGGTATTGGATTAGGTGACCCTTTACCTCCATTAACGAAAAAAAATTGCAAAATGGAGAAAACCGGAACACCACAAAACAAGAAATGGCCCAAAGAAAACGAAAATTAAAAAAAAAAAACAGAAGAATAAGTGTGTTTTAAGACAAAGAACTCATGGTTCTGGTGGTATAGGTGTTGAGGCACAGACAAAGGCACTGCAAAGACGAAGAGAAACGTGCAGTGAGTGCATAGAGAACTGAAAAGAGACTTCTTTTGTTTACATTATTAGAACGATAAAAAAAATAGGAGAAACAGAGTTGTTGGTAACTTTGGTGTTAATGACTTCATGTTTTGTACTTTGGGATATCTGTCTTAACCAGATTCTGTACGTCCGATGGTATCAGTTATTTACGTGTGCGTCTTTTAACATAATCGGACGGTCGATGTGTGAGATGTTTTTTTTTGAGGAAATAAAACTTCATGCGTCTTTTAACCAGAGAATTTTGAGGTTTGTAAGTAAATTACATATGTGGGGGAAATGCGACATAATATTTTTTTTGTCGTTTTATCGGTATTGTTTTTAAGTAATTTTGCGTTTTATGGAAGTTGGTGAATAAGAGGTGGGGGAAAAAAGAATAAAAATTGTGGAGTAATACTAGCAATAAATAATGATATATTTTATTTAATAATTTTAGTTTAAGTATTATGTGTATACAATATGTATTATTAAAATGTTAAAAAATTAAATAAATATTATTTTGTAATCATTTAGTATATTTTAAAAAATTATTTAAAAAAAAAAGTAAAATCTTTGATTTTCTCAATCACGCTGAACATATACATCTTCTTCAACCTGACCCATAAAACTAATTCTATTTGTGCCACCTTTTTTCTTTGAATTTTCACGTCAATTAGTTCCACGCCGAACACTATCACTTATGTTGCATTAATACAGATATATACACAAAGACATGTATAAAACGAAAATGAAAAATAATAATTTTGAAAATTATAAAGTACAATTATGTAAAAGTACAGTAAATATAAATTTTAAATTCTATAAAATGTAAAAATAAAAGTTATAAAAAATTCATATAAGCATAATATCTTATATATTTATATACTTATAGTTAAATTATATGAGAATATAAAGTCTAAAAGAAAGAAAAAGAAAAAGAAAACATAAAATGATGAAAGAATAAAAGAACAAAAAATGAAATATTTGCAAGTACTCTGCCGTACTCAATAGGTTCTTAATACATGTACATATCGAATATGTGGTACGAGTTTAGATTGAGATTGAACTCGAATAGACAAAACACACAAATCACATGTCCCTAAAATTTTCATTGTCAGACGGTGCAACAGTCCTACCTAATTTGGGTTCAGATTTGAAGTTCAGTAACAGGGGTGAAGGTTGGGTTTCCGACGACATATAGATGAAGACGATGAAAGGGTAAACAAATGGGAACAAGGAAAGGGTGGTATCCGAATGGTGCGGGTGCATGCGAGTGGTGAAGAAAGTACGACTGCGATAACGCAAGGTGCGGCTGATGGGATCACGAGGGCGGTTGACGTCCGAGCTTTAGAGAAACTGTGATTCCAAAGGGAGGTTGCAGACGTTGAGGTGACCTAAAATGGGGCCAAGGAGAGGAGGAAATTTTTTAAGATTTTTTTAGAAAATTAGGGATTTAGGGGATTTGAGAAATTAAAGATTTTAAAAACTGTTAAAAAACTAAGACTTTATTTTTTTTGAAAATAACCGGCTATTTATTAAAGCAAAGAAGAAAGAAAGACAAAAGACAATGGGCCCACAAATGCCCCTGAAAAAGAAAAAAAGACAAGAGAAGCTTTTTATTTCGCAACTTCTAGAGAGAGAAAAAAATCGGTCAAAAGAATTCTGCAAACGATCTCAGAATCGTGACTTGAAAATAACAATGGAGCACAACAGAGAAAAGATATGGTGAGTGTTTGAGGCAAAAGATGTAAAATACTCCAAACCGACCAATCTGTGATTTTAAGGGTCTACTGGTGGAGATCTCTGAGCACAATCTGTTCTACTTCCCTCGGTGCTTCTTCAATCCAAAATCTGGGTAGTTGAAGATGAAGGCCTACCTTGGCGATTGCATGTGCCACTTCGTTTCCTTGTCTTCCAACAAAAGAGAAGGAAATACGCTAAAAAAAACTCAACTTGAGTTTGATATCAGAAATAATCGGGCTGATAATTGATTTGTCTTGTGTGAAAGAGGAGAATTTTTTAATCACGGTAAGTGAATCTCCCTCAACCTGGATTGAGCGAAAGCCTAGATCAATGGCAAAATTAACAGCATCCTCACAAGCCCTGGCTTCCGCAATAAAGACATCATCGATTTCAGAGTGGGAGATAGCACATGCAGCCATTAGTAGCCCAGGTGAGTTTCTAGCAATTACTCCTGAGATAGATGTCTTAGTAGATGAATTGAAGGAAGCATTAAAGTTAAACTTAATTAAACCAGTTTCGGGAGGAGACCAGATCACCTGCTGATGTGAGAACATATGGGGTTGAAGGGCCGCAATGGAGTCTAATTCAGCAATATGAGCGCGAATGAAAGCTGATAGCTTCCACTCTGAGGGTTGAATTCCTTCATGGACCAACTGGTTCCTAGCAAACCATAGAACCCAGTAAGTAATCACGAGCAAAACCCTGTTTCTTATGTCAGACTGTGTGAAAGCTTCTACTAGCCAATTTTTATAATCTGGAAATTGAATGGGATCCGGTATTGATATGTGTAGAGCACTCAGAAGTTGCCTTGTAAACAAGCACTCTCGGATAAAGTGAGCAGTGGAGTCTGCAGCTTCTTCACACAAAGGGCAAACATTTCTGACCTGAATTCTACGCCACTGTAAGTTTTCAAAATTAGGAATATAGTCATAGAATAATCTCCGGAGGAAAATCTTGCATTTAGATGGTATATTCAACTTCCATAGAGTGCTTAAAAAACTGAATAATGATTAGTGAGGGGAACAATATTACTACTATTTGCTTGTAGGTCTTCCTCAAGAAGCAAACGATAACCACTTTTAGGAGAGTATTGACCATTGCCCTCGTGTCTCCAGACCAGTACATCTGGAGGTTTCGACTTAGCTAAAGGGATGCATAGGATGCGAGTAGCTAAGTTATTCTAAAACAGGGATCTTACAAGATTAGCATCCCATTCACAAGACTTTATTTTTTTAAATTTAGAAATTAAAGGAATTAATGTAAAACAATAGTCGAGTAACATTTTTAAGATGGATCGACTTTAAAATAATAATTTGAATAAAATATTATGCGTATACTTAACAAAAAAATTAAACACCTAAAATAAATAAGGACAATTTGAATACTTATTTATATCTAAAGTTTAAGTTTAAACCAGTTAAGGAAGTTCATTAGATCTTAATCAAGTTAATGATATTTTTGAAATGGGTTAAATAATAGTTTTAATCTCTATCATATATTTAAATTTTGGATTTTGTTATGATACATTGACTTGTTTGATCTTTAGTGAATTTAAAAAAAATTAATACCTGTAAGAATAAAATACCTATGCTATTTTTTAAAAATATTCCTTATAACATAAAAAAGTCATATAAGCAGATGTTCTTCAAAAAGCCACTACATTAACATTTTAATTGTAATGCTTCTTAATTTGAATTATCTGATCAAACTATAAACATATAAAAATTAAATAAATCAAGCTTTATATATTAAATATTTTAGATTTAATAATGTGATGACTTGGTATTTTTTTTATTAATTTTTGGGTGCGCCAACACAAAATCTGATCATTGCTCACCACGACCGGCTACCGCATCAGTTGCCGTTAGACATATTTTTTTTCTTCATATCACCTTATTTTGTTCCCCTAAATCTGAATCCAGTCTCAATTTCACTCGAATCCATCCGAACCACCACTATTTTCTTCATCTCCTGCATCATACCCCCTTCCATCACCATCGCTAAACCATCATCAACATTATCGTCCACTTCCATAACCACATGGTTATTCACCTTAAACATGATTCGACCAGAACCATTCTTTAATAAAATTGCAGAGAGAGAGAGACATGCAAGAAGAAACTTGTCGTTTCCAGTTTCAAAATGCATTGACTTTTTCATTTTCTCTCTCTTTCCCATTCTCTAAATTTAACAATCCTTCCTTTCCCCCAAATTAAGCTTTCTCTTCTCATAGTAATCAAAGCAGAATTTTTAAATCCAAAGTGAGAAGTGGTTGGTCATTTTTAATATGTTCTAACAGAGATTGAATAAAAAAAACCATTTCTTTTTTCTATTGTTTTTTTTATAAGAGAATAGAGAATGCAAACAACATGCAAGTCACATTGGGGGTTTGCTTAAGAAGGTTAAGGAACTTGCCATTCTCTGTGATGCTGAGGTTGCTGTCATCATTTGGTGCCAAAATTGACGGCAAAGAGTTTTGAAGCTCATGCTGAGGTTGCTGTCATCATGTGGTGGTCAGTCGTGAAAACCAGTTTTCGAAATTTAGGCAGTGGTAAAGAAGAGAAAGGAAAAATGAGACGAGACGAGACGAGGAAATGGGAAATAAAGAAAAAGAATGAAACGTGCTTTTTATAATTATTTAGAAACGATGTCGTGCTAATGTAAATTTGGTTTTTTAAAATGATTTCGTTTTAATATCGTATGCTATGTCATATAACACCGTTAATTATTTAATGGAGGAGTGATAAAAAATATTCAATTTAACTTCTAATGTATAAATTTAAATGAGTAAATTAAACGCTTTAATAGTTGAATGACCAAAATAAATTTGAGAATGAAGTTTAATGATAATTTATGTAATTTACCTAAAATTAAATTATGTCTGGATTACAAACAAAAAGTCAACTTGTTAATATAACGACACTTGGCAAATTATGATAAGTGTAAAGGGTAAAACTCCTTTTGTCCTATTAAAATTATCCATTTTTACTTTTTAAATTATGTCATTTAAATTGTCTCATTAGAAAATTCAACAACTTCTAAAATTTATATATATTTTTATTTTTTTTAATTTCTCACCAAACAAAATTTAAATTTTTAAAAACAAAATCTTTATTTAAAATATTTTACATCATCTTTCACAAAAATAATTTATTTTCAAAATTACGTGCAAAACCCAATTAGAGAAAAATTTTAGGGGAGGAAGGATAAATTATATCATAGGCTCGGCTTGCCACGTCATCTATGGTCTCAACCAATAAAAATCCTTTATTTCATTAAATTTTTTCATGCCATTTTTTTACTAAGTGAATCTACAATTGGTAAAAAATATTTTTAATTTACAGCAATTCCGAGTGAAGATTCACTTGGTAAAAAGATGACATGAAAAAATTTAATGAAATGAATATTTTTTATTGGTTGAGGCTATAAATAATGTAGCGAGCCGGACCTATGATATAATTTTTCGGGAGGAAGGGAGTAATAATATGGCACGAAGCTTTGAGAATCGTAAATGGACTACTGCCTGCTTTGGATCCAAACCCACATGTTTACTTGCCATTTAAGCCTAAATGTTGTGTTCCACATTGCTTTTATTTATTTTTCTTCTTTTTCTTTTCGTTTCATTACAACTTTCTATTTAGAATCAGAAGCCTTCGAGGCTCCTATCAAAATTTTTATTTCACCAATCTAGTAAACATAAATTCGAGGTCTAAATAAATTTGAGTTTAGGATTTAAAGTGTTTTAAGTTTGAGCTAATTTTCGATTCAAGTCAATTTTAATTTCAGATTGATTTGGATTTGGGCTGAACATATTCAGATTGTTATATTTTTATGATAAAATCGTATTAGATCCTATTTAAATTTATATAAGTCTTATACTTAAAAAATTAAATGAAAATACATGAAGTGCATGGAAAGTGAAAGCTAAAACTTTCTTCAACAAACCAATGTTTGTATAACTTATAAGAGAAGTAGTGAACTTTTGTTTCATATCTCAAAATCCACAAGACTTGAACTATATAAGAATGGTGAAAATATCTTTGGGGTTGGGGAGGTACTCCATTATCAAGCTAAATGGAGAGGTGAAAAACAACTTTTGGTTTCACGAATTTATGTAGCATCTAACAATCTCTAAAAAGGAAGAGAAATTATTTACAAGGAACAAAGGACCCAAAAGAAGTAGACCCAGCTTTGGACGGCTTTCAATATGAAGCGTCGAAAGTGGAACCACTTCCCCACTCCCATTTCCCTTCCGCAAGTGTGGATGTGGTGGTGGGTGGGGATGCTCATTTCATCATCCTTTTCCTAATTTCCTTTTTTTAAAAAATCTTATTATGTTTTCGGTTTCGAATAGAATATCAATTGAGAAGGTCAATCTGATTCGGGTAGAGTCAACTAAGAGTCGGATTGATTTGAGTTTTAAAATTTTAAGATCATTTGAATTAGAATTAGTTCAGGGTTTGTGTCCGTAGGTTATTTTTTTGAAAGGAATAATCGTCTTATTATGTTAAATAGGAGGGATACACAGTAACACCGACCTCTTAATTTTTTTTCCTAAACTTAAATGGAGGATTACCACTGTGTTACTGTCCGATACAAAACACTTAAAAATTAACACCTCGCATTCCAGTTGCACAAGACAAAAACGCTACAACACATTTATACCCAATGTTTCAGCCCACTAATCGTATAAAGTACCAAAACCCTTTAGACCAGGACACAGCAAGAATTCAACCATGAACGTTTAGTGCCTCCAAACGGTGAGTCTAACGTGCGGTATATTTAGAGTGCGACTAAAAGACGGTAAATTTTAAAAAAATATATAATATTTTCGGTTGTTTTTTTTTTTTTTTTTTTACAATTATCGATACTTATTTTGTAAGTTTCCATACTTTGTCCCAAACTGAAAATTTATCAAAAACACTAAGTATAGATACTTACAAAATAAGTATCGATATTTGTAGAAAAACTCAAAAAATCAATTAAAAATGTTATCAAGAAGTCTAACATTTTTAATTCAAGACAAAATTTAAAACTTGCCGTTTTTTATCCGTACCCTAAATATACCGCACCTCAAACCTACCCGACTTCTCACCTTCATGTAAAAAGAAAAAGAATACAACCACGGGGCCTAAGTTTAACGAAGAAGGTGATGAGGCAAGAAAAAAAGAAAAAAATGTCATGTAAAAAGAATAAAAAAATTTTTTGGCACTCATGTGAGCACACGTCACTACAAAATCTAATGTCATTCGGTTGTTACATACTTTTGACAATTAATTTTTTTTTCAGTTTAGTGACCAAAATGAAATAATATTGAAATTCAATGACTAATGGTGAAGTTTTCCCTACTTTAAATCAAGTGCTGAGTATATAATTATAGATAGAAATTTGAAGTACATAGTATAATAATTTTTTAACAAACTCAACGAGATACATTTTTTTTTCAAATACTTTTGGGTAAATTACACAAGTAGTCACTAATTTTTTAAGACACTTTCATTTTAGTCATCGAACTTTTAAAACTTATATCACAATCATGGAGCTTTTAATTCGTTTTCATCACTCATATTGAAAACTTTCGTTAAATTCTTCTTCTCCCCCATTTGGTTAAAATGCTAACATACAATTTTTCTTTAAAAGAATCATTGTTAATCTTTTAATCAAAATAGTTAATAGGGTTAATTATTTGAACAACTAATGATAATATAAAAATAAAGGGAAAATTGAACCCAGTTCCATTGGTAAAAGGTGGCAAGTTCATCTTAAGTGATCTATATTCGAGCAGTGTTGTCTGCAAATTTGCACAAATTTATCCATAAATAAAATCGGACTAAGATGATAATACCTTGTAATTAAAATAGAATGCACGAGTTTATCCATATATAATTGTAGATGGACCAAAACCATTATTTCACTTTTTTTTTTCCTCCAACTAAAAATTAAAGAAAATAAAAGGGTAAACTACATAAATGGTCACCGTACTTTTAAAATATTCAATAAGGTCACCCAACTTTTAGTTTGATTTCAATATAGTCACCAAACTTTTAGGGCAGATTCATTTTGGTCACCATACTTCTAAAATATTCGATAAGGTCATCCAACTTTTAGTTCAGTTTCAATATAGTCACCAATCTTTTAGTTCGCTTTCAATATGGTCCCTCCCGTTATCTTCCGTTAAAAGCTGACGTTAGTTTTAATTTTTCCTTAATAAAAAAGGGTAAACTACACCAAACATCACTCAACATTCTTCTCAATCCTATTTTGGTGACTAGAGTTAAAAAAATTTCAATTTAATAACTTAACTTTTGAATCGTTCATATTTTGGTCACTCTCAAATGACATGGTTATACAAATAGAAAAATTCGAATAATCCTTAAAAAAATTGGGTAATGATTTTTTTACTTTGCTTATTAAATTTACCATATTACCATATTTGATATTTTAATAAGCAAAGTAAAAAAATTATTACTTGAATCAAATATTCCAATTAACCGGTCAATCGATTATCCGATTTAATTAGTACAATATAAGATTGAGAATTGAATAATTTGAATTTAGCAATTAACCAAATTAATTTTTAAGGATTAATTGAACCATATTTCGGTACAAATTTTTAAAATAAATTATTTCGATTCGATTACGGTTCATAGTTTTAAGCAAAATTGATTAACTGATCTGATCTAGTATATATAATATTTCTAAATTTTATGCATTACAATATCTTATAGTCTAATGATTTTGATACCCTTATGATTTTTTTAAAGTTTTGGCTCTAGGTAGAATTAATAGGCTTGAATTTTCAATTTTTGACTTTCTAGTTGTTTTTACACTTTTATCACAATCGAAAATTTATTAAATTTACCATATTATCATATTTGATATTTTAATAAACAAAGTAAAAAATTATTTCCAGAATCAAATATTTCGGTTAACTAGTTAATCGATTATCTGATTTAATTAATACAATATAAGATCGAGAATTGAATAATCTAAATTTACCAAAATAAATCTTTTAAGGATTAACCGGATTTTTCTATTTGTATAAACATGTCATTTGAAAGTGGCCAAAATATGAAAAATTCGAAAGTTAAGTTATTAAATTGAATTTTTTTAACTCTGGTGACCAAAATATGAGTGAGAAGAATGTTGAGTGATGATTGGTGTAGTTTACCCATTTTTTATTAAGGAAAACGAAAACTAACGTCATTTTTTAACGGAAGGTAACGGGAGGGACCATATTGAAAGTGAACTAAAAGTTTGGTGACTATATTAAAATTGAACTAAAAGTTTGGTGACCTTATCGAATATTTTAAAAGTACGGTGACCAAAATGAATCCGCCTTAAAAGTTCGGTGACTATATTGAAAGCGAACTAAAAGTTGGGTGACCTTATTAAATATTTTAAAAGTACGGTGACCAAAATGAATTTACCCTAAAAGTTCGGTGACCATTTATGTAGTTTACCCAAAGTAAAAAGAAACTAATACATACACGAAGTTTTCTTTAAACAGACAAGCAGATATAAAAAACTAAATACGACCAAATCAGCTAAGACAATAAATATATTTTTGTGAGAAGTGCACCCGGTCTACCAGATTTATTTAATACTAAAACTAAGTGTAAACATTCCAAATCAGATTCAGAAAGGAATGTCCAGGCTCTGATTCAGCTGCTTACGAGGAATGTTTAGGTCCCCACTGCAACAACTTACATTTTTCTTTTCACTCATTATATTTCCTTAATTATTACTTAATTAACTTGTTAAAAGGACTTGATCAAACTTACCTCATCTCTCCCCCCACTAAACACATTGAAATAAAGCCTGTAAAATGTATTAAATAGAGTTTAACATTTTAGCAAGTTGAAAGTGTGTAAAAGTTATTTTTTTTGACCAAGTGTAAAATGTATTTTTGAATAATATATACGAGAGAATAACTATCAATGTATCAGATTTTGACTTAATACAAGCAGATGAGTGTAAAAATACATACATACAATTATAACCATGGGTGGACCCAAGTAATAGAATGGGGTATTTGATGACACCTAATTTTTTTTTGAAAAATTTTGTTTCCTATATAATTTGTATATGAAATATTTAAAATATAAATAAAATGACACCCTTTATAAATATTTAACACTCTTTAAATACCGATGAAAAAATGACAACTTTTAAATAAATTTTTGGCTCCGCCGTAAGTATAACCTCAAGTATTTTATGCATAAAGTGACGTATATGACTTTATTCATACTACTATATTATCCAATCCCAACACACGACTTAGGTTGTTTGAAATTTTCCATACATATATATTATATTACTATATCATCTTCACCAACCAAAATTCAATCATAATAAACGCATTGATTGCCCATTCCAAATTTATAAAAGCATAAAATATTAAGCTAGTGTGGTGTTCTTACGCATTGTTCTCGCATTTCTAGTATATATATAGAAGCTCTTACTTTTCTTACCATCTCATTCTCCTCTCTTCTTTCATCTTGGCTTTGAGCCCTCTCCCACTAAAATGGGGCGCGATGTTTTCTTGTTTGCCTGCAGTTTGGTTCTTTTGGCTGCCTGCACAGCTTCAGCTGCTGGAATAGTGGAGCGTACATTCTATGTAATTATCTACTTGTATAACTAAGAGGTATATTAATATTATTCCCCTAACTCTGGTTATTACTTGAATTTGTTGGCAGGTGAAAAATTTGACTGTTAGTAGGCTGTGCAAAAGGCAAGTGATTACTGCAGTAAATGGTAGCCTCCCCGGCCCGACGATTCGCGTTCGAGAGGGCGACACACTAGTTATTCATGTTTTTAACAAGTCACCTTACGACTTGACTATTCACTGGTACTAGCTGTTTCTAGCGTGTGATTGTTTTTGATTTTATGTTATGAATTGGGGGACTGATTAATTATTGATTATTGCTTGAGCAGGCATGGAGTGTTTCAGATGCTGAGTAACTGGGCAGATGGACCTAGCATGATCACTCAATGTCCTATTCGACCGGGACACAAATACACATATAGATTCACAATCGTCAAACAAGAGGGAACCCTTTGGTGGCATGCGCACGTCTCGTATCTCCGTTCCACCGTCTATGGTGCACTCATCATCCGCCCTCGACACCGCCACTCGTATCCCTTCCCTAAGCCCTACAGGGAAGTTCCCATCATTTTAGGTGAGTGGTGGAAGGATAATGTCGTTGATGTGGAGAGATTGGCAGCTGCTACGGGGGCTCCCCCTAAACTTTCTGATGCTTTTACAATAAATGGATTGCCTGGTGATCTCTACCCATGCTCTAAACATAGTAAGTCAACTCATGACATGATTCCATTATAGGTAGTCAATATTTTAAAAATTTAAATGTCGATTTTATTGTTCTTGTTCAGAATTAGTTGATTTTAGAAGTAAGTAATCTTATTTTAGTATGGTTTAATTAATTACATGGATTTTCTGATCAGATATGTACAAGCTTACTGTGGTGCAAGGGAAGAACTATCTCTTACGTATTATCAATGCTGCAGTCAATAGTCAGCTCTTCTACAAGATAGCCAATCATATGATGACGATTGTTGCCGTCGACGCCAGCTACATCGAACCTTACGTCACTGATTTCGTGGTAGCCGGTCCAGGCCAGACGGTCGACGTTCTGTTAACCGCGGATCAGCAAGTTGGGTCGTATTACATGGCCGCTAGACCATATGCAACTGCAGTTGTAGCCGGTAACCTTGTACCGTTTGCTAATACCACCACAAGGGGTGTCATCGTCTATGACGGTTGTCCGACGCCAGCAACTCCGCTAATGCCTGTCCTCCCTGCATTCAACGACACCCCTATGGCGAACAAGTTTTACACCGACCTTAGAGGGTTGGTCGGCGGACCTTTCTGGAACCCGGTCCCGCTTAAGTTGGATTACGAAATGTTCGTCACCATCGGGTTGGCGTTCGAGCGCTGCCCGGCGAACACAAGTTGCAAGGCTCCGATGCTCTCAGCCAGCATGAACAATGAATCCTTTGTGACACCTACTAGCTTGTCCTTGTTGCAAGCCTTTTACTACAACGTCAATGGCGTTTACACCACCGATTTCCCCTCCATGCCGGCCGTCGAATTCGACTACACCAACGATGCCATTAACACCAATCCTCCGAATCTGATGCAGTTTGCTCCAAAAAGTACCAAGGTCACCAAGCTTAAGTTCAACACAACGGTGGAGATAATATTTCAAAACACGAATATCCTTGGGCCGGAGAATCATCCCATGCACCTCCATGGCTTTGATTTCCATATATTGGCTCAAGGGTTTGGAAATTACAACCCTGCTACCGATAGAAAGAAGCTTAATTTAATTAACCCCCAGATACGCAACACAATGGGTGTGCCCGTAGGAGGATGGGCTGTCATCAGATTCGTAGCTAATAATCCAGGTTAGTTTTCAATGATCATTTACTTAATTTCCTGACCAAGTTGGATTAGTCAACTCTAATTGTTAATTGTAGGTTAACAGTGGAGATGAAAATGATAGTTCAACTTTTTTTTTTCCTGAAATGATAATTAGTTAATATTTACAAGTCATCTTAAAAGGACTAGATACAAATTTTAATATAGTGGAAGGACTAAAACTAAATTAGACCGAGAGATTTCTTGAATTCATTGTTTCTAATACATGATCTAAAACTGTACAGGTGTATGGCTACTGCATTGCCACCTAGACATGCACTTGCCGGTGGGCCTTGCCACTGCCTTCCTGGTTGAGAACGGACCAACGCCGGAAACAACCTTGCCTCCACCGCCGGCGGATCTTCCACAATGCTACAGATAAATTAATTAATTGACGACGAAAATCGTTGTTGGAAGTGTTTTCCCCCCTCTATGAGAATACATTCCCCCCCTTTTTGTAAGATTGTTAAATTTTTTAACAAAAAATCTGTTGGTTTAAGTTTGGTTTGTTTCATGACAATATATTGTGGATCTAATATTATAGCATTATTCATTAACCTGTTATTGTCAAACGTCAAAACCCTATATAAAGTTCATGCTCTTCTGTTTGGTAATAAAATTGATCCGCAATCATAATCATTTCCTGGTGTGAAAACAAAGAGAATAGTTAATTTAGTACACAAACCAAAACTCATTCATACCGGGTGAAAATTAAGAATAATTTTTTAAATAGTTTTAAAGTGATTATAAGATAATATCTATTCATACATATTTTTAACCCTTTGATAATGCACAAATATTTTGCAGATAGTGATTTGAACTAAGATCTCTTAAGATTCTTAAGATGAACATCATCCTCTTTTTCACTGAAATTACTTATTGGGTTTAAAATTACGAATAAATTTTAACCCTTTAAGAACCGTAAAATTTTGCATGATATTAACTCCTGATTTGAATTAGAAACATGATTACACTTTCTTCTCGTTATTATTTTATAAGTTAACGATTGAGTGAGTGACTGATTCTCGAAGTCCCCATCATAGAAAAGTTAAATAGTTTGACAACTTCTCTCTCAATTTTTTTGACAACTTATAATTATATAAAACTAAGAAGGAATGACCATAAATAACATATTCAATTGTGTAATTGTAGTCAACAATCTCTAGAGCAGCCGGTTAAAGCTCTCAATTAATACTCTCCTTTTTTAGGTTGTGGGTTTAATACTCAGTAAAAGTAAAATTTTCCTTCAGCATCCCTTAAATAAAATTTGTTCAAATTTTTTTTGTAATAACTCCTTAAACCAACATTGTTCATAATTAAATAAATCTGTCATTAATAAAACTAACGAGTGGTCTTAATGAAAAAGATGACTTATTCATCCTAAAAAATCCGAGATCGAATAGATTTATCCGCAAAGTGTGTGTGACTTATCAAAGATTTTAAAAAGAAAATATGAACATGTACTAATTTTTTTTTCAGCAAAAATAATTTTTATTAAGAGCAAAAGTTATAAATGTGTACCTCATTAAAAATCTCTCTAACTTAGATTAGAGGAAAAGAGTACAACACACCCAAGCTGCAGATAAAAGATAACTCAAAACAAACCGAAAATCAAAACTACTTGACCTCAACCTCCGCGACCTCAACCTCTGCCATAAAATTTAGAAGCACGACAACTAAGTAAGCACGGCATCTAACATGAGCAAGGCATTTGAAAAAAGACACAAATCCAGCACGAGTAAACCCATACAATCCATACCCTGCAATGCGAATAGAACACAAATTCTACACAAAACACACAGGGATTTCAAAACTGACTGAGATGAGGCACGTTTGCTCACCACCAAGCTTTGAACAGGGCATGCCTATTCAGTCCGTCCTTCACTAGCCAATCCGCCACTTTGTTACTGTAGCGACCTTTTTTGAAATAAAAAATCGTTAAAAAGGAGTAATAGATTTTCTTTCGTCTTTTTTGAAAAAATATTTGGAAAAGTAGGGAAGTCCTTTAAAAATCGTATTTAAAAAAAAAAAAAATTAGAGTCGCCACCATCCACTAAAGTAGGCCGGTCAACATAAAAATCAGAGATTCGTTCAAAAGACGGGTTCGGGAGTTTGTTACGCGTGGGGAAGGATTAGCACCCCCATCGCGCCCGGTAATCGGTACCAAAATAATGTTGCTTTTAATTGATGGAAACTATCGAAATTCAAATTGAATTTAATTAAATGGTTCGTGGTTGAAGACAAACTTTAATTAAACGGGCTTTTGTCAAATTAGTGAGTTCGAATTGATTAATCATTTAATTAATAAGGGTGACGATGCCTCGGACCATAGATTAAATCGACATCGAATAAGCCCGACTGCCATGTTAATTTATGGTTCGAATTCCGTTCATCACCTTTATGCATGATTCAAGCAGTTAAACATGATGTTATGACTTGTTAAAATTTTATCTCAAATTTTATTTACCTTTAGACGATAAGAATTAATTTGAATATTTGATTTTTATAATTTAGGTTAATTAATAAAATATCCGATAAAAATAATCCTTTTTATAATTTAGGTTAATTAATAATATGTCCGATAAAAATAATCAAGGTCTAATGAATGACAGTTAAAATGTATGGCACAAAAAGACATAAAAATAAAACCTAGGCCCACTAAAGTTCTAGCCTAAAAGAGGCCCAAATTATGAAAAGTCAATTAGTGATCTACTTATTAAATATGTTAGTCTAATATTAATCTTAAATTAATTAAATCCTAAAAACTAAAAAAATCTAATAATCTATGGATTATCTTGAACCATAATACTTAATTCGATTAATTTTAAACTAGTATCCCAACAAACAAAGGAAACTAAAACTAGCCTGATGGCAACTTCGGGGCGATCTCAAGGGAGATTACATGAACAAAGGCAATCGCAAGGGCGTTTCTATGGGGATCATGGCAAAATCAGAGTGGGCGTTCACAAGGGGGATTAGGGAGCCAGAAGGCTCAACATTGCTGGACTTTATTTGTAGGAAACTTACCGCAGTAATTGCATTGGCAAAGGATTTGGCAGGTGTTTGACAGGCATGTGGTTGTTGTTGATGTCTTTGTGCCACGGAAAAGAGCAAATGATGAATCGCGATTCGAATTTGTGCGGATGAAAACTAAAGAGGATGTTGAGAGAGTGATCGAAAGATTCGATGGGTTTCGCTTGTATGGTTTGAGGGTGCGTGTGCAATTGGCGTTACGGGATACGAGAGATTCGTATCGGCGACGTAAGCGGTCGCGGTCTCAGCAGCGTTCAGGGTCGAATCCCTCACAGATCATGTGACATCAAGAGGAGAAACGATCAACAAAAGTTGATTCTAGAAATTGTATCCCGGAATTATATTCGGAGTCAAAACGAATAGAAGGTGTGATTGATACGGAAAAGTTAGAGATTTTAAGGATTTGAGCGTTGGGATTTTGTCGGAGACCATATCGGATAAGGGATTTAGTAAAAGAGTTTCAAGAAGCCAATTGTGAGGGCTTTATAGTGATGCGAGTTGCGGGATCCTTAGTGCTTCTCATGTTTGTAGATATGCGTGCGAGACAGAGGGTTTTGGAGGGTAGGCAATTGGATAAATGGCTGGAAAATGTTGTGGAATGGTTGTTCTGATGAGCATTCCGAATTGGAGAGTCTGGTTATCGGCGTGTCGATACATGCCTGGTCTGAAGGTACGTTCAAGAATATTGCTGCGATATGGGGTGAACTAGTGTAAATTGATCCTGAAACATTAGCACCATCTTCGTTTGAGCGATGTCGCTTCCAAGTAGAGACAGATTGGACAACACAAATTGATGAGATGATCGAGTTGCAAGTGAATGGCGAGGTATTTCAGATACGGGTAATAGAGATGGAAGAGGCACTAGGGCCTAAATGTGATTGTTGTTGTGGAATTAATATTGAATCCAGTACGAAAGAAGTGAACGCAGCAAGTATGGTGGGGTTTAAAGACTTAGCGGATGTGAGGAGTGCTACTCTAGTGGCGACCTTGTTGAACTCATTGAATGATACGGTTGTTCCAGATACGATTGAAGGAGGATTACCATATGCGGACATATCAGATCCATCTAAAACATTGGTGTATAATGCTGATGACATTGATCGTTTTTGGGAAGAGAATAAAATGGAGGATCCGAGAGTATTGAAAGAGCCTATAGCATCGGATTGGCAAAAGGAGGATATCATATTGGTACTGAGGAATGAGGAAGATAGAGGAAGTGGTGATGGGTGGTCTCTAGAGTGCCTAGATAGACTTATATGGAATACACAAATGCAGGCGCAATGGGACTGTCCGGTGAGCCCGAAAAAGAGTGATACATATTTGGGAGCCCGACAAAGAGCGCTGCAAGAAATTTAGATACGGAATAACATGATGGGCCTCAGACCAAGATTGCTAGGGCTGGTAAAACGGAGTTTATAGAATATAAGGGGGAAGTTAAGCGTGTGAGGCAAGTATCTGAGATATTTCTTAGTGGCTTGTCCTCGGAGAAGCGTTTGGAGGCAGAAAAGAAATTGGCGAAAAGGGGGAAGGGCAGGCTAAAAAAATATGGTCAGATTACCTAGATTAGCAAACGGGCCATTGTTCTATTCAGATTTCTTGAATAGGAAGAGTGTGTTACTAAAAGAGACGTGAGAGACGTTGGAATTGGGTAAATTCATTAGAGCTGAGACGGTGGGAAACGAAGATACGATTGTAAAGGATATTGCTCGCTTGTTAGAATCAATGATGCGGGCTCAATAGCATTGAGGATGTTAGTGTTGTCGTGGAATGTTCGGGGGCTTGGTACGGCATCAAAGCAAAGAGCGGTGCAATCTCTAGTACGACAACATAAAAGCATGATGGTTCTTTTACAGGAGACAAAAGTGGAAAGTTTTTTGAAAGCTTGGTGCGTCGGTTGTGGTTTTATGATAATTTTGGTTATGTGTTTTCACCATCGGTTGGTAGGTCGGGAGGGCTTTTGATCAGTTGGGATCAGACGAGTTTTCGATTAGACACGGCAAGGGTAGATGAACGGTTTATTATGGTTGAGGGTCTTTGGTTAGTTGAGGATTGGCATTGTGGTATTATTGGGGTGTACGGATCAAGTGTGTTTTCTGAATAATGTCTTTTATGGCAGGAACTAAGTCTGGTGATTCTCTCGTGACAAGGGCCATGTTGTATATGCGGCGATTTTAACATAATGCTTCGGTCGACTGAACGTCAGGGGGTGTCGGATGTCTCGCGAGGTATAGAGGAATTTAATGAATTTTTCATATTAAATAATTTGTATGATGTTCTGTTGTATGGAAAATCCTTTATATGGTTTGGACCAGAGAATTGTTGTAGCCGTCTTGACAGGTTTCTAGTCTCCGCAGAGTGGTTGGATAAATTTTCAAGTTTGGGGGTAGAGTCGTTGTCATGAGGTTGTCTGATCATACATCATTGCTTTTATTTTCCGATGATTGTGATACAGGTCCTAAGCCGTTTCGGTTTTTGAATGTGTGGTTGGAGAAGTATGGCTTTATACGTGAAATAAAATTGGAATGGTATAGGATAAGTGAAGAGGATAATGGAGGTTTGGTAGATAAATTGCGTGGGCTGAAATATTTCTTAAAGCAATGGAATTCAGAGGTTTTCGGTAATGTTGATGACTAAATCCTTGCGGTGACAAAGAAAATTGATGGTTTAGATAATGCCAAGGGTATGGAAGTTCAAGGCAAGGAGAATAATGATGCACGTCGAAAGTTACAAGTTGAGTTGTGGAAGTTATCGTACTTTTGTGAATCGATTTGGCGTCAAAAATCAAAGGTTAAATGATTACAAGAGGGGGATCAGAATACACAATTTTTTATCAGTCGACGAAGCTCCGAGCTAGTTCTAATAAGATTACGGGTTTACTGATAAACGAAAGGTGGGAAATGAATTATGGGCATTTAAAGGGTGTTATCTTCAGAGAATTTAAGACGTATTTTGTGCGTAATCAGGCGGCTAGTTCGTTGGAGGCTACAATTCAGTATGGGCGTTTGTGTGGTGCGCAAACTGTTAGTTTGAAAGGAGAATTTACTAAGGAAGAGATGTGGTCAGCGTTGGGGAGTTGTGAGGGATCGAAGGCACCGGGTCTGGATGGCTACACGTTTGAATTTTACAAGAAAGGTTGGTTGTTTCTGAAACAAGATGTGATGTCTTTTTTAAAAGCGTTTTGGGTCACGGGCAAATTGCCGAAGAGTGTTAATGTGACTTTTGTGACGTTGATCCCGAAGAAGGAGAACCCGCCGGTGATTGGGGATTTTCGACCAATTTGTCTATTGAATTTGCTATACAAAATTTTGGCGAAATGCGTGGCTAAACGCCTTCAGCAGGCCCTTCTGTCACTTATTAGTAATACCCAATCTGGCTTTGTTCACGGTCAACAGATTTTGGATGGCATTATGTTGGCAAATTAGATAATTCACTCTATGCAGAAGATGAGTTTTAGTGAGGGATGGGTGATTTTGAAGCTTGATTTTGCGAAGGTGTATGATTATGTTAAGTGTGAGTGCATAGATCATATTATGAACTATATGGGTTTTGGCGTGAAGTGGGATTTGTGGATTTGGGAGTATATTAGTACGGCTCGGTTGTCAATTTTAGTTAATGGTAGCCTCACTTGGTAATTTGCAATGCAACGAGGTATACAGTAAAGTAATCCGTTTTCACCATTGTTATTTGTTATAGTTACAGAAATGTTGCATCAATTATTGGTAAAGGCAGAGGAATTATGAGTGTTACATGGGGTGCGGATAGCGCCGGAATTTTACTTATCACATCTTCAGTTTGCGGATGACACTATTTTATTTTTTTCGTGTGAGCTTTGTTTTGTAGGTAATCTGAAGAAGATTCTCACTTGTTTTGAATATGCGACGGGTTTACAAATAAATTATGCAAATTCCTGTGTGTATGGTGTGGTGTAGATGAGACATTGGTTGCGAAAATAGCTATGGTGTTCAGTTGTGAGCAGGGTGAACTTTCGATCTCTTATTTAGGGTTACCGCTTGGTGTAAACCCACGTAGTTTGAAAATGTGGGATCCGTTGGTGGCTAATTTTCGAAAGCATTTGGCAGGTTGAAAGAGGGGAGCGTTATTTTTTGCGGGACGCCTTGTATTAGTGAATTTAGTGTTGTCTGCTCTACCTCCTTACTATACGGGGGTTTTTCTTGTCCCGAAAAGTATTATTCATCGCATTGACCGTATCAGGAGGAATTTTCTATGGGGTGGGTTGGAGAAGAAGCGTGAAATGTATCGAGTAAGTTGGAAGGTTGTTTGTCGTTCGAAGAATTTTGGTGGTTTGGGGGTGGTAGATCATCGTGTTCGGAATTTGGCATTATTAGCCAAGTGGCTCTGGAGGTATGCCATGAATGAAGGCTTGCTATGGCATAATTTGATTGATGCGAAATATGGGAGAAATATGGTACAATGGCATCCCTCTGAGTTGGGTTAGAGAAGTATGTCTGTAATTTGGCGTCAGATAGTTGAGGTGCAGAGTGATGAGTGTATGCATCATTTTATGAATCACGCTCAATTTGTGTAGTTTTTGGGTGCCAGATCAAAAGTGCTATTTTGGTATGATAATTGGTGTCTGGATGAACCTTTATATATTAGTTTTCCGCGCTTATTTCGTATAGCTAAAAGTAAGATGGCATTGGTGCTGGATTATTCGAGGGACGGACAGTTTGATCACTCTCATTGGCAGGAGTTTTTTACACGTGGTTTGCGCGAGCTTGAGGTAAAGTATCTGGGTGAATTACGTGACTGTGTCGACAGTTTCCAGCCGCATTCGACCATGGATGATATGTTGATTTGGAGGCCTTCGCTTTATGGTTCGTTCTCTGTGGGATCGTTATATTCGTTGATGGTGTCTTTTGATTTAGAATGTATATCGGAAGTGAATGCAGTATGGCGCTTGTGTGTTCCTCCTAAAATACAATGTTTTGTTTGGTTTGTTATGTTAGATAGACTGCCTACTTTGGTTGTTCTACGCGAGAGGGGAGTGCATTTGGATGCGACGATGGGTCGTTGTAGGAGGTATAATGTTGGGATGGATTATGTTGATCATATTTTGCTACATTGTGCCGAGTCGTGGAAGGTTTGGGTGCTGATTTTTCAATGGTGTCGAGTTGAGGTGGTGTGTCCTAACACAGTGTGGACGTTTCTTGTCTAATGCTATCATAGTTTTTTTACGGATTTGTTACGAGATTGGTGGTTGATGGGTTGTGCTGCGGTTGTGTGTTCGTTGTGGTTAGCTCAAAATGACATAATTTTTAATGACAAGAGGATGTCATGTGATGAGGTGTTTTTTCTTGTTAAATTACAATCGTTGTTTTGGGTTCGAGCTTAGTCATTGCCATGGGAAATTAGTGAATCATCATGGTGGGTTGGCCCGACAAACTATTTGCCTTATTCTTGCAAGAAAGTTGGACGTGTTGTTAGTGTTTGGGAACCGGAGGGCGTTTTGAAGTTCAATGTTGATGGTGCGGCGAGGGGTAAACCGGGGTTAGCTGGTTGTGGGGGAGTGCTACGTGACTGCAATGGGCGTATACTAGCCATGTTTTCGGGTCCGTTGGGAGTGATGGATTCAAATGAGGCAGAATTGCAAGCTATTTGTTATGCTCTAACCATGTTTCGAGATTCAAATTGGTCTGAGTTTGAATTGGTGGAAATTGAGTTTGATTCGATGGTGGCACTTGTCTGGGTGCTACACAGGGAGCGATGCCCGTGGTCTCTTTGGCGATGATTTCATCGTATTGATGATGTTTGTGATTTGGTGTCTTGTGTGTGCTTTCATCATGTTTACCGTGAGGTGAATAGCTTAGTTGATACATTGGCCAAGGATGGGGTAGATCGACATGCTTGGCTTTGGTTGGTAGGTTGATGTTGTTCGCTTTTGGTTGGTTCATCCAAACTAGTTGGTTTAAGTGGGTTAGCTCTTGTGGTTTGGTGGCGTTGGTGTTTGTTCTTTGTATTTGTCTACTTTCGTAGGTATTTTTTTCTTCCATTTAGGCTTAGGGAAGTTTGAGTGGGTAGTGAATTTTGAGAAAATGTTAATAGCCGTGAGTTCCTATATGGGGGGAATTATATATATAGTTATTATTTATTATTATTTTTTGTCCCATAAAAATAGAACCAATGAGGTTGAAGACCTTACTCACTAAGTAGTTGTTCATCCAATAGGATTGGGGCATCCGTCCATCTAATGAGAGTAAAGCCTTTATGAGAAAGAAGTTGTGATTTTTATTTTTATTTTTTTGTATTTTTTATGTAAAATCATATATAATGAGCCATGTAATTTTGGGCTTAGGGTATAAGGTTCTGGGTATTAAAAAGGTGATGTGGATTGATTTTATTTCGAGCATTTTTAATTTAACCCGGATAAAATTTAGTGTCTACAGTTACCCTTCTTTGCTCATTACTGTGAAACGGGAATAGAGCAAGGAATAAAGATACAAATTTTGTCCTACTTCTCTATCCGAAGATTCTGACCTGCGAGTTCCTCCTATATAGAACCGTTCACTCTTCCTCTGTCTGAAGTTCTCGCTTTGAGACTCCTAAAAATGATGTCCTGATCTCTGGTCGCCTTGACACCAAATAATATCCCGCTTAGAGACTACTGGAATGCCTTCGATCTTTGTCGCCTCGGCATGAGGTGATACCTCGCATTGAGGATCCCGGAAGATGATTTCTTATTTTCCTATGTGAAGATTCTGAGCTGCGAGTTCCTCCTATATAGAATTGTTCACTCTTCCTATATCTGAAGTTCTCACTTTGAAACTCCCGAAAGATGATGTCCCGATTTCTGGTCATCTTGACATCGAATAATATCCCGCTTAGAGACTACTGGAATGTCTTCGATCTTTGTCGCCTCGGCATGGGGTGGTACCTCGCCTTAAGGATCCCGGAAGATGATTTTTTATTTCCCTATGTGAAGATTTTAAGCTATGAGTTCCTCCTATATATAATTGTTCACCCTTCATCTTCTTGAAATCCTGAAGCTGCGAGTTTGAAACTCCTCACCTGAAATCCTTGAACTATGAGTATCAGCCTCCTTCGCTCTGAAGTCTTTGAAGCAACGGGTCATTCCTATATAGAACCTTTCACCTCGAAATTCTGATACTGCGAATTTTTCCTATATAAAACTCATCGCTTGAAGTCTTTTTCGGGTTTTTATTTTGTCATTTTTTTCTTTTTTTTTTTTTTTTTTTTTCTCTTTTTCAGAAAGGGTCAAATTTAAAGAATGAAAACTGATCCTTATGAGAGGATCAAAATGAGAAATTCTTTTTAATTTAGAAAAATATCCTTAGGAAATGATTGAATTAAGAAATTCTCATTTTGAGAAATTGGTTTTGAGAAAAACATCCTTAAGAAACGATCGAATTAAGAAATTCGTTTTAAGAAAATATCCTTAAGAAAGAGATAAAGCTGGGGAATCTGAATTTTAAGAAAAACATCCTTAAAAAGGATCGAATTAAAAAAATTTGTTTTAAGCAAAACACCCTTAAGAAAATGATCAAATTAAGAAATTCGTTGTTTTAATAAAAACATCCTTAAGAAATGATCGAATTAAGAAATTCGTTGTTTTAAGAAAACATCCTTAAGAAATGATCGAATTAAAAAATTCGTTGTTTTAAGAAAAACATCCTTAAAAAATGATCGAATTAAGAAATTCATTTTAAGAAGAAAAAATCATCCTTAAGAAAGGATAAAATTGAGAAATCTGAGTTTTAATATGAAATGGTATCTTTCCTTTAGACTACCGAAATACCTCACAAAAAATGGTGTTTCACTTAGAGACTACCAGAATACCTCGACTGAATGCCCTAACTTCAGATCATCTTGGCATAAAAATATGCTCGTCGCTCCCAAATAACTAAAGATTAGAAAACCTTTAGAAATCATAATCATGCAAGTCTAATGACTCTTGATTCTTTAGTGAGATCTACTTCTCCTCTATTGAAGCTGTAGACCAAATCTTTTATCAATCTTCAAATACCTGTTTAAAATAAACAAAATGCTATGATGGTATGAGTTAGCATGCTCCTCACACAAGGACGTCTAACTACAAATAATGCATGAGTGGAGTCATTTTAAGAATTGTTAGGGAAAAGCCTTGCTTTCTAGTCGATCACCCTTAGATTCCATGGGATTTTCGCCTTCGCTGAATCCTTTGTCTCATCTCGAGTGAGATTGCTGACTTACAATGGTTAGAACAAAATCTATCATTTCTTAAAGTTCGATTCTGAAATATTGCCCCCACTCTATTTGGGCTTAACTGTTTTCTCTTCAACGACTCATCACGACGAGTCTCTTCAATCTTAGCATTAGGGTAAACATATGCCCCAAGTCTCAAAACTCTTCTTACTTTGATGAGGTTCAATCTTTATTTTCTGAACTGAACAAAACTTTATGGCATAAATTTATTTCAAATCTCTAAACTGTTTGGCATATGAAATTTGGCTGCAATACTGATTCCCTGATAAATTATTCCTTTCTGCTAGGTTGACCATGCAGACCTAAAACCCTATCCCTAAAGTCATACAAAGACATATTCTTCTGCTTCTTAATCTTAGTATCACCTCGCATTTGGGTTTGGTTGTTATTATTGCCTCTGATCCAACGAGATGATCTTTTTTCTATCTCAACGGTAGGCCAAAAACATGCCCCCCTAAGTCTCAAAATTTCATTTCTTCAATAATATTCAATCTTCATTTTTCTGAATCAATCAAGGCATTGCGACAGACACTTACTTTGAGGCTGTGAACCGTGTAGCATACCAAGGCTTGCTATTATTCTTCTCTGGGTCACTAACGGGTCATCGGTGTTAGGTCGATCATGTACGTCTTTGTCCCCAAAATCTAAATTTTATTCTTGAAACCATACAAAGAAACCTTATTCTCCATATTCATTTCTCTCTCTATTCATTTCTCTTCCTCTTTTTTATCTGTGCCAGTTTGCCTATTAACGTTTCAACAGAAGATGCTTTTTGGATCAAAATCAATAAAAAAGAATAGAATGCCCTGGATATCAAATGCAATAGCGTCTTAGATTCAATTCCTCGATGATCAATAGCTTACCTTTGAATGTTGTGGCGATATTTGTAGTTGTGAAATTCCTCCAAGATTGCTTAGTTCATCCTTATGATTATGGTATTCGCTTAATCTGTTCGAAAACTACTCATTCTAGTTCTCATTATTTTTCTCCAAAATATATTCATGGTTTTCGAATTTGCTTAACACATGGAGTGTAAAAGAAGAAAGAAAAATATATTAATTCAAGAATTTCAGTAAAAGTGTATTCTTCCCAATGCAATTAATATCGTGTCAATGCCTTCAAAGAGTCATCTTTAACGCTAGGGTATTGAACAGGTGGAGCATAGCTCCTTATTAGATTTGTTCTCCCCCACAGCTCCATCAGGATGCTCCGAGACTTATTTGATTGTTAATTAATTTTAGAGATTTATCTCTGATGCTGGGGTATCGAACGGGTGGAATCTAGTTCCTTATTAGATTTGTTCATCCCCACAGCTATATCAATTGTTCATTTTTTGACAGATTTTTTTAACGTTAAAAGAATTTTCACATTTAAACTGCTCCGTTAGTCTTTCTTAGGAGATTTTCTTATCATCGAACATTATCGAAGAAGTAGTAATCTTACGTCTCGTGCTTTACCAACCAGAGCGGGTTGAGAAAGAAATCATAATTTATCGTGATCACAACATTCGATTGATCTTTTATCAGAATCAATGCTGCATCATGTACGTGATATTTGGGGATATCACGAGGGTAAGAAATAATATACACATATATATTTAATTAAAAGATACATCATTTCATTGAAATGAAAAAGCCAAACATAACATATTCCCTTACAAAAGGTATTTGCTACTTTTGGGCAAACAATAGCAAAGTTAATTCCACACATTACTTCAAAAGAAAATGCAAAATGCAAGGAAATGTAAACAATTGAACTCCTATGAAGGAAAAACTAGGAAATCAGCATCCCACAAAAGTCATGCCCATCATTATTTCTTCTTAAAACCTTAAAAGGCTGGTCTCAATCAGACTTTAAACCTTATTTTTTAGGGCTCCACAATTCTCCGTAGTATGGCCCGTACTACTCACATGGTAGTCACATATGGCATTAACATCATAACCTTCGGGATAGAGAGGATCTTTCGGTTTGGACTGAACTGGGGTTAGAAGCTTCCTTTCAACAAGCATTGAGAGAAAATTAGTGTACGAGATTGGAATTGGATGAAGAACCTTTGCAGACCGTGATGATCGATTACGGTTGTGGCCTTGAGGCTGATTGGTTGAGCGAGAACCCACCATATGAACGTGAGAGTAACTTCCCTTCTGAGGGTAGGGGTTGTTTATCTTTCTCTTTTTTAAAGCGTATTCGAGGTGTTCTCTTGTCATAACCAATTCTGTAAAGTTAACGGCATGGTGGCTTATCAAGCGATCATACAACGCTCCCTTTAGAGTATCCATAAACATATAAGTAATTTCTCTCTCTTGAAGAGGGGATTGAACCTGAGCTGCCATGTCTCACCATCGTTAAGCGTATTGGCGAAAACTTTCATCAGGCGTCTATTCTAAACTTTGCAGTAGGAATCGGTTCGGGATCATCTCCGTTACATGATTGTACTATTTTATGAAGGCTCTGGCTAAATTCTTCCAAGACTTGATCTGAGCCCGTGTTAACTGATTATACCACTTCATGGCAGACCCTATCAAACTGTCTTGGAAACAATGGATCAACAGCTTCTCATCGTCAATATACCCCGCTATCTTACAGCAAAACATGGTTATATGGGCAGTGGGGCAGGTTTTTCCATCGAGTTTCTCAAATTCTGGGGCCTTGAACTTGTACGGAATCTCCACATCGGGAACCAAACTGAGATCTCTAGCGTTCAGCCTATAGGAACCTTCCTCATCCTCCTTTACCCGAAATTTTTCTTCGAGATCTTTCTTGGTTTCTGCCAACTATTTCGAGAATTCTACATTCACTTGGTTCAAATTTCCCAACT
This sequence comes from Hibiscus mutabilis, assembly GCA_019671005.1. NCBI lineage: Eukaryota > Viridiplantae > Streptophyta > Magnoliopsida > Malvales > Malvaceae > Hibiscus > Hibiscus mutabilis. The sequence continues at coordinate 66,251,186 of CM033719.1, read as the reverse complement.
CATCGAAGTCTGGGATGTTGTCTTCGACATTTTTGATAATTCCAAAGGGCACGCCCGGTTGAGCTTGGGTAGAGGCGTTGGCCTAATGAGATGAGGATACCCCTTGCAGAGGGTTCGGTGTAGGGTTGATGAAGAGAAGGTTATTAAAAATCAAGAAATATAAAGGGTCTCCCAAATTTTGAGTAGGATTCTCGACAACACCATTTCTTCTTGGGTTATCTCCACGATTGAGCTATAACATATGAGATATTTCTTTCATCATATCCTGTTGGGATTTGATGATGGTGTCCCTCAATTCTAACTGAGCTTGCTCTAATTGCCCCCTTTAAATAAGCTTTTATCTTTGCAAATCTTTCTTCCATTTGCCTTCTTTGATATCGGGGAAGTGTGAACGTAGGATCCTTGATCATTGGCACGAGATCCCTAACAATTAATTTTATTGTTTCATGAATTAATGCATGCAATGTGTCATATTAATGATTGAAATAAATGATCGTAAGCGAACACTTAGAAATGCATAAATGAATGCAAACATGAAAAACCAAAGTTCTTTCATATGAATGCGACATAATGCATGAATGCAAAGAGAAACACTGATTTGACAAATATCCTCGTTAAACAACTTGCACTAATGGAGATATCATTCCATTATAACAATGAAAAAAAATCGTTGGACATACGACCCATACCAAGACGGCCTTTGTTCATTTTCCAACTCCTCCTTTGCGTATTCCTAAAGTCCGATAGCATCCAGTGCTAGGAATTGGAGCCATTGGGCAATTCCTTGTACTTAAGCCACCCGGTTTGTCATGTCTTGTTCTTGCCCCTGAATATTCTAAGCAACATCTCGGAGTCATTCCATCATCGGTATCTGATACTCTTGGATTGCCCTTTTGCAGCTTGCAACTTGGTCCTTGAGCTTCTGAACCTCAATTTCTTTTTCTTCGGATCTATCCTTCGGCCAATCACTCTTTTGGGGCAATTTCTTGAAATTCTTCTCATCGTTGTTATGTACCAAATCTCCCATTGATCAAGCCTTTAATTTTAGACTATTTCCAAATCAGTATTTTCTTAATGATATGACAAGATATAAAAAAAGAAAACAAAATAAAATAGGTTAGTAATGGAAAAAACAAATAAATTAATCAAGTGAAAATATAGCAAAACGAAGTAACCAACGAAGGAAAGCGAAAACCTAACCATATGATTTCTAGCTCACTATGGCTGTCCATATGGCTCTAATCGGGGTGAGCTTCCTAGGTTCTCACGCATGTGGGTTCGGTTCTAATCAATGATACCCGAACCTATCTTATCACCTACTAAGGCAACAAGAACCCCAATTCTGGCCCATTACAAGCTTGCAAATTGGATTCGGTTCGAGGGAACGCACGACCTAGCGACGTGGAAGGTTGCTTACGTGTCAAAAGGCGTGGATTCCAAAAGTGAATTACCGACCCGTGGAGGGCTACTCACGTGGGTATGTGGTGTTTCACTTCCACTCAAGGGATGAAGCTCGGGTATAGAGCTTGATGATCATGATGCAACACATGTCAGTGATTCTTTAGAAATTAAATGGGCAATTAATTCAAAACCACAAATTCAAAGCCCGTATAATTAAAATCTTATCTTCAAGAAAGAACAAATTAATTGAAGTCAATTTAAGTTTCAAAATTTCCATCATTAAAAGCAACATAGATTTTCTTAGCTTAACTCTCTTTTTTGTTTTGTAAAAGACAAAAATTTGTCCCCAGCAGAGTCGCCAGCTAGCGACCTTTTTTCCTGGTCGATAGAAAAAATTCAAATACTTTGAAAAATTCCTTTGAAAAGTAGGGTTTTAGAAAATCTCAACGTTTTTTGAAAATAAAAAAGACTTGGATTCGCCACCGGCAACTACGGTAGGCCAGACACCATAAAACTAGAGATTTGTTAAAAAAAGCAGGTTCGGGAGTTGGTTACGTGCGGGGAAAGATTAGCACCTCTATCACGCCCGGAAATCGGTACCAAAATATGTGTTGCCTTTAATTGATGGAAATTATCAAAATTCAAATTGAATTTAATTAAATTGTTCGCGATTGAATTTAGACTTTAATTAGACGGGCTTTGTCAAATTGGTGAATTCGAATTAATTGAACATTTAATTAATAAGGGTGATGATATCTCGGACCATAGATTAAACCGACATCGAATAAGCCCGACTGTCGTGTTAATTTATGGTTCGAACTTCGTTCATCACCTTTATGCATGATGCAAGCAGTTAAGAATGATGTTATGACTTGTCAAAATTTTATCTCAAATTGCATTTATCTTTAGACAATAAGAATTAATTTGAATATTTGGTCGACATCCAATGAGCTAGGACTGTTACGACACAAATATCGAAATTAATAAATATCTCCTTTTAATAATTTAGGTTAGTTAACCATATGCATGTCCATTAAAATATTCAAGTCACATGAATGACAGATAAAATGCATAACAAGGAAGAACTTGAAATTAAAACCTTAGGCCCACTAAAGCCCTAACTTAAAAAGCCCAAATTATAAAAATTTAATTAGTGATTTAATTATTATCTAGGTTAGTCTAATATTACCCCTAAATTAATTAAATCCTAAAAAAAACTTGAATACCCTAATATTTTATATATCTCGAATAAAAATAATTAATTTGATTAATTTTAAACTAGTATCCCAATAACTTAAGGATTCTATTTAAAATAAACCGAATTAATTAATCATGATTTTAATTAGGTGTCCACCTAAGTCAAATATCAATTTTATCCTAAAAGGTAATTAAGAGATGTCCAACCAATTTAATGTATTTAACATTTATCCCAATGAGCCAAGGATAAATTTAAATTCATTAAATTGATTCGAACCTTAAAACTAACTATGTCTCTAAAAATCTATCCCTAAATTTAATTTAATTAATTTTAAAATTATGCCCAATAAGCCGAGCACATAATCAAATTAATTAAATTAAATTAAACCCTAATCTAACTTAAAGAGGTCTAACCTATTAAAACACTAAAAGGGCAACAAAGATGAAAACAAACATCAACAAACAATAAATTAAACTACATCTAACAAATAAGATAAAACACATAGCACAAACAAATAAATTAAACAAAAACAAATAAGAAAGATACTTAAATAAATAAAGAGGATACCAACAAATCTCATCAATATTTTCATTAAATCATAACAAAGGTTACACAATAAATAAACAATGAAGAAAATACCAAAACTTAAATGTATGCTCGATCAATCAATCCACAAATTGTTGTCGTTAGAATTGAAAAGCTTGATTTAAGGGGTGATTCGAATAGGGTTGAAGGCTTTGGAGGTGTTGCAGTCTCGGTGGTGTGGGGAAATGAAATAATGGAAAAGTGGTGCGGAAGTGAAGTGGGGGAAATGGAATAAAAATAAAAAATTTTAGGGAAAAAATCTCCCTTTTCATCCGTTGGTTTGGGTTATATATTATTATTTTTTTATCCAAAAAATAGAACCAATAAGGTTTAAAACCTTACTCACTAAGTAGTGGTTCATCCAATGAGAGTGAGACATTCATCCATCTAATGAGAGTAAAGCCTTAATGAGGAAGGAGTTGGGATTTTTAATTTTTTTACTATGTAAAATCATATATAATGAGGTTATGTAATTTTGGGCTTAAGGTAATAGGTTTTGGGCATTAAAAGAGTGATATGAATTGATCTTATTTCGAGCATTTTTAATTTAAATCGGACAAAATTTAGTGTTTACAGTTACCCAATCTTGAAACATGAGAAAGTTGAACTCGACCAATAGATTTAGTCAACCTGTCGATCTCCAGGAACAAAGACCACCATTTCTATGGTCGAGTCAAAGGATTGGAAATCCAGTTTAAAGTCATCAATGAATCTAATTCCAGCACTAGAGATGCCTTACCCACCCAGCCAGCTTCTACAAAGACTTCCAAAGCTGTTTTCAAGGCTATTATCTCGGCAAAATCCGAACCATATCCAATAACAGGACCAGAGAACAAGGCCCTCAACGAGCCATCCTCTAGGCGTAAAACCCCTCCGCAGCCAGCACGTTCATCTTTTACAGCTCCATCAACGTTAAATTTCGCGGACTCCTCAAACAGCAGTACCCAATCAACACTTTCTAACGGTCTTTCCACGAAGCAACTTCTCGGGCTGTTCTCCCACTCCTCCTAGTGACTACTCAGTACATCATTTGAACGAAATATTTTCCATGCCTAGAAAGAACTCCATAGCCCCCACGATTTTTAATTTGAACGAAATATTTGCCAATTAACTAATTATAGAAGGACACTAGACTATAAACAAAATCACCACAATTTCTATATAAAATAGAGTGGAAAAAAATTAAAACCATAGCAATATTTTAAAAAAAATGATGGACTATTATTTAGTTACATGTTTTCATCGGTTACATCTAAAGCAAATCTTCGGTTTTGAAAACTATCGCCAAAACAATTTAACAAGAAAGTGAAAAAAAACCCGTGGAGTAGTCTCAGTGATAAATGATGATGTATTTCATCCAAGTGATTGGGGTTCGACCACTATGTGTACACGGTGTGTGTACTTTATTAAAGGACTAAAAAATGGAACATATATTACATTGTAATCACAACAGCATGTTCAAAAAAAAAATAAACGAAAAAACTTAGAAAAAATTGTCGTAGGTTTTTTTGTGAAAAAACTAATGAATATTGGGACATTAAACATGTTAGAAAAATAACGTAATAATCCTAGAAAATCAAATAACAAAATAAAATACTGATTTTATTGAATCGAACAGAATACAATAAATAATTTAAAATTAAAATTAAAAAATTAATAACAGAAAATTGAAACTTTTTACTTGTGTTGAGGCTTGTGTAACACACAAGCTCCTAAAATAATATTCAAATGTAAGGATAATCTCTGATAATTTATCCTTTTATTTAAGATATTAAAAATGTTATATTTAAGGAAAATTATCTCATATTAAGTTAAAATATCCACAAGCTCATTCAAATGTAAGGATAATCTCTGATCATTTATCCTTTTATTTAAGATATTAAAAATGTTATATTTAAGGAAAATTATCTCATATTAAGTTAAAATATCCACAAGCTCATAAAAGGCCCAACTAGTCTAAACATTTACGTCACCCATATCATATTAGCTTAAATTAATCAATAACCACTACGTAGAGTATTGTATATAAACATATCTCACTCTTGGTAACCAATCAATATGGGATGTAAGCTTTTCTTTTTTCCTTAACTCAATTCACATGCCTACTTTGAGAATCAATTTCTCATTCATCACTCTCCCGTTTTAAGCGTATGAGATATCGTTGTAAAGGTCTCATGAAGTAGAATATGAAGACATGATTTCATTATTCAAATTTCCACCTTTACCCATAGAAAATATGCATCAAAGTTTCCACTTTATCATATTTTTCCAACAAAATATTAGATTAACTACAGTTAAAAAAAGGATGATATTCATCCTATGAGACTTGAGTTTGAGCATCTGTATGTGCAAGATGTGTGCGGCTAAACTTGTCAAAAGGTTAAGAAAAAGTATGAACAAATACTAAACTATGTTTATGATTAGGATAAGCCTTTTTACTCTTGTAGCGACCTTTTAAAATTTCTCAAAGTCACTAAAAAGGTTTGTAGTTTGATTTTCTTTCGCCTTTTGGAAAATATTTGAAAATGTGGGGAAATTCTTTAAAAATTGTATTTTGGAAAATAAAAAGACTTGGAGTCGCCACCGGCCACTAAGGTAGGCCGGACACTATAAAATCAGAGATTCGCTCGAAAAAGGGTTTGGGAGTTGGTTACGCGTGGGGAATGATTAACACCCCCATCACGCCCGAAAATCGGTACCAAAATATATGTTGCTTTTAATTGATGGAAATTATCGAAATTTAAATTGGATTTAATCAAAGTGTTTGTGGTTGAAAATAAACTTTAATTAAACGGGCTTGGTCAAATTGGTGGATTCGAATTAATTAAGCATTTAATTAATAAGGGTGACAAAACCTCGGACCATAGATTAAACCGACATCGAATAAGCCTGACTGCCGTGTTAATTTATGGTTCGAACTTCGTTCATCACCTTTATGCATGATGCAAGCAGTTAATGATGATGAAATGACTTGTCAAAATTTTAATTCGTTTTAAATTACCTTTAGACGATAAGGATTAATTCGAATATTTGGTCAACATCCAATAAGCCAGGACTGTTACGACACAAATATCGGAATTAATAAATATCTCCGTTCTATAATTTAAATTGATTAATTACATGCAATGTCCAACTTAAATAAAAAGTCACATGGATGACAGTTAAAATGCATGACATAGAAAGGCACAAAATTAAAGCCCTAAGGCCCACTAAAGCCCTAAATTATTGAAAATAAAATTAATGATCTACTTATTAACTAGGTTAATCTAATATTAGCCCTAAATTAATTAATTCCCTAAAAACTAAAAAACCTATCATTTTATTTGGTTATCTTGAACCATAATAATTAATTAGATTAATTTAGACTAGAATCCCAATAAGCCAAGGAAACTATCTAAAATTAATCGAATTAATTCATCATGATTTTAAATTAAGTGATCTAATTAAATTCCAATTTTATCCCTAAAATAATTAAAAGTTATTCAACCAATTTAATACATTTAACATTTACACTAATGAGCCAAGGGCGAATTTAAATGAACTAAATTGATTCGAATCTAAAGTCTAACTAAGGCTCTAAACCTAACCTAAATTTAATTTAATTAATTTAAAGTCTATGCCCCAATAAAACGAGCACATAGTTTAAATTAATTAAATTAAATTTCAAATTCTAAAACTAATCCTAAAGGGCCTAAACTAATTTACAAAGCCTACCTTATAACAAAGGATAATAAAACAACAAAACGATATTAGGACAACCTATTCTAATTATGCGATATATAAAACATGTAATATTTTCATACCCATACACATAAATCACATGCATTCGGAACACTAAAAAGCATATACACATGGTAAAATCACACATTACTAAAAACATACATTGTATCATCATAGGCTAAATAAACAAATAAAATAAATCCACATATATGTATCAACTATGTATTAAACACCATGTAAAAGAATATACACCACATAATGTACATATCACATATCCACATATATATCTTATCAACATATACGTCATACATTCTATAATACACAAATTAAAAAAACATTAAATAAAAACAGTATGCAACTGAAAATTAAACAAGTATGCAAGATTAAATTAATGCGAAGCAAAACCTAAAGGGTCTGATTAAACAGTTTTAAATTGGAAAGGGGCCAAACGGGACATTTACCCCTCTTATAAAATGAATTAAATTAAAATTTAGGGCTTAAATGTATGCGATTTAAAGTTTAAAGGGCCATAACGTAATAACTCCACTTTTTAAAATTCAATCCATTTTATTTGGGGTCAAATTAAAAGCTTTGGAAATCATTCAGGGACCCTTGTTGTGATTTTAAAAGGGGTAGCCCTAAAAAAGATAAACCAAAACGCGCTGGGAATTAAAACGAGAAATAAACCCCTTTTTAAAAAAAATTAAAACAGTATATAAGACATTCTTAGCCTTAAACGGCAAAATTTTGGCATTCTAAAAACCCTTCTTCATTTTTTGAAAACTAGAGAGTTCAAACTCTCTGGACTCTCTCTCAAAACTTAACCCCAGCCACCGTTAAAACCCAGGAAACGACCTTTTTCTGCCGTGCCGGCCACCGCTTATCGGTGGTCAAAAACCTCAAAGAAACCTAAAAGCCTCCGCCCTTCAAGCGTAACCCCCAAAAACAAATTGTTACCCTAAAAGTGCCTTCGTCGCCGGGAAAACTGACCGACACGTCTTCGGTTCACCCTTGGAGCACTAGGGCTGCGAGCTTGTTACCGAAAAACGAAACGACGGCCCAAAGGTAAGATAGGTAAGATTTTGAACTAACAGACCCAGATCTAATTTTTATTTCATGCATGCAAAGCCAAGAGACCGATTACCTCTAAAAGTTGCTTCTTTTTTTGTATTTCACTGGATTTGTAAGACTAAAGTTACAATGTTTTTTTTCGGTTCTTTTTATATCCGAAATTGTTACATGCAAACTTGAATAAAAACCCGTTCTAATTACACTTTGAAATTCGCCGATATATGCTTGATTTTTGCTTATTTAGCTTCTGTTTGCCTTTGATTTTCTTGCTGATGTTAATGTGTTTTTTGGTTATCTGGAAAACGTGGCCACATGAGAGGAAGGGACCAGCAAAGGCTGTGGTTTCGGCAGCCGAGACGTCAGAGGGTCTGAAAAGCCGCGCGTGGAGATCTGAAGAGTCAAGGCGTGCAATTCACGCGCGCATGAGGGCAGCCGAGCGGACGCGCGTGTAGTGAGTGGAATTCTGGAGGCTTTCTCCCCTTCAATTTGGACCGTCGGATCTGGATTAGATCTGACAGATGTGATGCAGCTGCGCAAACAAAAGAAGTTGGGGTATTAGATTTTTTGCAGATTAGGGTTTAGTTCAAATCTGGGCCTTAGTGGGCCGATTAACATGTATTTATTTATTTTTGAGATTTCTAATTGTAATTGGACTATAAAATAAACATTTGGGCTTTATTCCTTATTTATTCTATTGGGTTTTTTTATTTAAACTGTTTTGTTTTTTTTTGTTTTAATAATATAATATGTAATAATAATATAATAATAGAATAGAATAATAATTAATATAATATACTAATGCACATCGAATAAAAATACTAATAAATCTAATAATATTTTTGTGTTGTTTTTTTTGTTTAATAATAATAATATAATCATAATATAATAATGCAATAATAATAGTTATACTCGTAAATAAAATATATTTTTGAGGAGTTTTTCTTTCTTCTTTTTTCCTTTTTTTTAAATGACATATAACTAATAGCAAGTAATTACACTAATAACAATACTAGTAATATATTTTTTAACTAATAATTATAAACAAAGTAACAACAGTAAAGGCCCATTATTCAAATATTTACAAAAATAAAAACCCCAAATAAAATTAGTGATTACAACTCTTTCAATCCTCTTCTGACATTTTTAGTTCAATTATTTCCGATCTTTTATTAGTTCTGAAATTAGACAAATAAGACCTTAATTTTAATGTTTTGATCTAATTTTCTTCAGATTTCTTTCACTTTTGAAAATAAAATGTAATCCCGTATTTTCATTCTAATTCTGTCTCTAATAAGATGTAATTAGATAATTAACATGATTTGATATAAAAGAAAACGAAATTGTCTTCCAAAGACCATCCTCCATTTATCTTTTGCATTCTCTCATCATACATTAGAAGCAAGAAGAAGAAAAAAATTTCCATTGGTTGGACTTCTCAAAAGAATGCATCAAACTGAATGCTGGGAGAATTGGATCTTCAACTTGTTGGGCTCATTATTAAGAGAGAATATTTGTTTTATTTATAAGGAATGAAATGGAAAGACACGCCAATGTTGTCTAAAACTCCACTCATATAAACAAACCCCGAATTTTCTCCTCTCTCTCTCTGTAGATTATTCCTCAAATCTGGGATCAATGTAATTCTGATGAAACCAATTATTATTTGATGGCAAAAAGAACCACAAATGAATTTGATCAGTCCAGGGAATCCGGGGCTGGAGCCGAAGCTAGAGCATCGCCCGCGAACAACTCTGCTTCACTGGGAACAGGTCCCGGGGCCGCCCCTGAGCTCGACATGAACTCCACCATCGACCGCCGTGGGTTTATGCGTTGATCCTCACACAGATCTGGCAAAAACACTCCTGCAACCAACCATTGGGATATACACTCCATTCAATTCCAATGACATTATAAAAGTATTGGACTAAGTTAAATTATAAGGACTAAATCTCATATTTAAGCATAATAGAGGGACCGGAACCATAATTTGACCTATAAGGAAAAAATGTTTGGCAAATTCATTTACCTTCACCGGCGGCCAGATTGAAGAAAAGGTCGACGATGTTGGGGCAGTTGTGGCTGCAAGCAGGGGCGCAAAGCTTGTTGGTGAATTGTGGCTCGAGAAGGGAATCGGATGAAATGCCGACGGCGTTTCTATCAACCCCACAAGCCCGCACACATGCGTCGCTCTCGATGTGATCCGCCATTCGTTCCACCACCACCTCCGACGTCCGGCATTGGTACTCTACCTTGTCTTTCTTCATCGTCGTTTCCAACAAACATCTCTTCCCGGAAGAGGATATCGAAAACGCACAAACATCATGGGGCAAATCCTCGCAAACAAACTCAGCTGCACAAATTCACATCAATACATGAACATATAAACGTAAAAGAGATGTTTCCATTTACAACTACAACTACAATTACGTACCTAGAGAAGCACGAAGGAAGAGAGAAGAAAGGAGGAGGAAGAAAGGGGATTTGAAGGACGGCATAGTTAAATAAGAAAAGAAGCTAGTTTTGCAGGTTTGGGATTTGAGTTTGAAGATGGTTCAAAAATGTTATTGTTGGGGGAGTAATAAAGGAAGGTGATTTATATAGAAGATGAAATGTGAAACCAAAAGGGAATGCTACAGTTTCTATATATAGAGAATGTAAACACAGGGTTTGTTTAAGCCTCTAGTTTGCCTTGGAAGACGCGTTTCGCCTTTGGATTTCACGCTTTACTTTTCTTTTTTTTTTCGTTTAGTTTAAGAGTTGATTTGTTTGGTATACGTGTCTATTCCTCTCTGCGTGCCTAAGTAATTCCCTAAAGAGTTTTCTAGATCCGATTCTAGAATTTTTAATGGTCCAACAACTAGGCTCAAGCTACAAAGCTACAATTACATCGGTTAGAATTCACAATAATATAAAGATTTCGTGTTCTCGGAATACTGCAAGTTATTTTAGTTAAAGAATTTTTTCTTTTTACCCTTAAGATCTTGGGATAAAGAGTACAGTCGTAGATCTTGTCGTACTGATCGTGGTTCAACTCGTATGTAGAATTATTATGTGCGATTCACCTATTTTAATTTAGATTGGAAGTCATAATGACCCAATTGAAGGGCTTGAAAACTTGGAGGACTAAATTGCAGAGCTGGTTTGTGATTGAAGTTTGAATTGATGGGTCAACTTCTTTTAATTAAGCTCTAAGTCACCTATTTCCTATTATTTTTCTTTGACGCTGTTGGTTCTCTTGTTCACATCGACAGCCTCTCTGCTGCCCTCTCCATCTGTCATCTTTGCACTGTCCGGCTGACAATGAACGTGAAAGGAAAGTTCATTAGAAAACAAAAAGCTCTAGAAAATGGTTGTTGTCTCTTAAAATTTGTGATTTTACTATTTAATGTTAATTTTTTTTACAATTGAAAACTAAATTTTATTAAAAAATTATAAAAGATATAAAAAAATATAACGTATTCAGAAAGGATAATAATGAAATTAGTCCACCAAAATATTATACACAAACTCAAAAGTGCAAAGAAAAGTAAATACTTTCATAGAAATTAGCATACCATCAAAATCTAGAGGCATTCCTGAATTTTCTTGTCTCTATCCAAACGAGGTGTATTACGGAGTGAAAAAAGAGTGATGAGCGAGTCAAACTATCAAGCAAATTGCTCCGCTACCTATGATTGATTACATCGGTAAACTACCATCAACCGAGTGTGAATCTATCTTTCTATGACCACTGACAGAATCATAATCATAAATTAGTGTTGTGAAGATCTCTGTACGAGCATCAAACGACCACTAAAATATGTTGAAATCGTGCCAAAACGATAGATAAAACGAAACCACAAAAATAAATAAATAGTGTGCCACAAAGACATAGGAAAAAGTATGCCACAAAAACAGAAATTCTTATTAAAAACATGATAAAACAAGAAAATAATAGATCTGGAGTTCGACAACCAATAATAAGACTAATTATCGACCATCGGCTAAAGAAACAAAAAAAGAAGGCTACGGCGTAAGGAATGGTGCAGAGAAAAAATTAGGTTAAAATTTTGAGGCTGCGACACTTTCGTAAGTACTTTTTAATGTTAATTTCTAACTTATAATCTGATTTTTTATTATTATTTGGTCACACAATCATGATTATTGAAAATAAGTTATCAAATTTAACCTATTAATAAACACTATAAAAAGAGAAAAACTTCAATACACAGTCTATGTAAATTTTTTAGTTTCAGCGGTTTAATTTAGGATTTAGAGTCTAGGGGTTTGGGTTGTAGGGTTTAGAATTTAAGGTTAATGTTTAGAATTTAGAATTTAGGGTTTAGGGTTTGGGGTTTAGTTTTTTAGGGTTTATATTTAATTTTGATTTATAGTAGAAATAGGCAGGCTTGTGTAATTACACAGCCTGTGTATCAAATTTAAATCCTATAAAAAGGCTAAACTAAATTAAATTAAAGTAAATGGATACAATTATATATTTTAACATGATAAAGGGACTAAAACCACTATTAAATCAAAACAAAATTGTCATCGTTAAAACCAAAGAAGCTTCACTTCTTTAGTTTTGGAGTGTTTTCTACGCAAATATGCGACATGCTTTTGAACCTTTCGAAGAAATTCTTGGAATAATCAACTTTGGATTTATTAAATGAGTTTTATTTTATTTTCAGAAACTCCAACTCGTAAGAAAAATAAAGCGGCAGACGTTACCCTATGTTTTAACGTAGAAGTTGCAGAATATATCTAATGTAAACGGCTGTTACAACATATAGTCTCTGAAATTAGCTTACAACAAAGACAGTTTTTTTTCTTGATAACTTACTACAAAGACAGTTATGTGATATTATACTAGACGATAATGATAAATATATAATCGCACTAATTTTTTTTAAGATTTAATGTGAAAAAAATTAATTGGAAAAACCACATACAGAAGGAGAATTTTTTTTACTAATGTTGAAATAAGAATTACAAAAGATTTGCAGAATCGACTTAATATCTGACCTTAACTACTACTGGTATTTATTTAAAGAGGTAATTACTTGATTACAAAGTGAGCTTGCCTAGCAAAAGAATCTACTCAAACTTTAACAAGCTAGATAGCAAAGAACAGCAGAAACTGTTATAATACAAGAATAATTGATACATACATGGACAGAGAAAAATCAAATAATTTGAATCTTTCAAAAGCTATTTCACAAGGCAGCAAACATATTATATGAATAAGGAAGATGATTTCCATGGTTAAATGGTTGATTATGAAGTTATCTTTTAATTAAAGTAAATGTTTATTACCTTATAAAATCCGGTGCATGCATTTGTCCACAATGCTAACCAGATTCATTTTAGTTTATTATTTGCATTCCTTAATTTAGGCACTTTATTAAGGAAATTATTCTTTAATTTATGAACTTAATGTAGGAAATTAATCATTGGTATTCATCCTCCTTTACACAATAAAAGGGGGGCAATCTCTTCTCTTGTAAAATCACACATCATGAATATTTGAAATAAAAAAAAAAAACATTGGCCATGAGCCATTTTTTTTCAAGGTTGATTGGTTTACCTTGTGCCTTAGAAGCTTTCTACAACATAATGGAGATTGTCTTCACACTCCGGGTTGTCTAATCAATTGTGGTTAGGAGGGTCGGTTAGAGCCTATTATGGTATTTGCCTAGTCAATTGCGATTAGGAGAGTGCCTAGGACAACGACATCTACCTCTCCACCATCCATTCATCGGAGAGATTCATGCCGTTTGCTAGTGTTTGCCTATTCAATTACGATTATGAGGGTGCCAAGGACAAATTTATCCAACACCTCCACCATCATATTCATCCATTGATTCTAGCAAATTCACATCAGATTCATTCATTAAATACGTTCTCCGCTGTATCGCATCAATAATTATGTTTACTGATTAAAATTCTATTTGATAGAAAAATGTCAATCTCAAATATTTGTTGAAATAATCTCCTTTGAGTTGGAAAATGAATATGCCTATTTTAGTTACTACTACAACTTCAACCATTCCAGGCAAGGACACAAGCTCCAGCAAAACCTGGCAGGCTAGTAATCCTTCAAGTACACCTCCCGGCTTAATCCGACAATGTAGAAGCTGAAAGATTTACGATGATGAAACATGGTTACACGACACGTGTAACAGGCACCGCCGAGATCGTATGTCTTTCGGATATGACCCTGGCTGTAGGAGGTATAGAAGCCCTGTCTGCGATGACATCAGAAGAGAAGTTATGTTGATAAAGAAAGAATCGGCAAAAAAGGCTGGAGTGTACTGATACGCTTGGGTGTTGCATAACTGAACACATTTGGCCCTACAGAGAATGTCGTCCGGAACCGATGCTGCACCACTTGTTACGCTAACTTTTCGAGTTGTAAGTGTCTTCCTAACTACAAAGGATCATTCCAATAACTTAAGATGCTCCACGCACGCATGAGTCTAAACATGCAAGTTCAGTATGTGCATAGTGTCAATTAATTTGCAAATTAGAGAATTATTGCAAAAAGAAATTGTAACCCTAAGGTGATTTGAAATGGGAGATTATAAAGAAAGGAAAAACTCTTTTAGCAGCACATATTGGCATGTTTACCATTTAATAATTGCAATTTTGAGAGTCAACAGAGAACCGCGCTTCCATTACACGTCTTACATTTTAGTAAGCCACGAGATCCACAAGTTGCACAAGGAATCTTTCCTTTTCCGTTACATTTAGTGCATTTGTGCTAGCAGTGGCGGATCCAGAAATATATTTGTGGGTGAGCACACATAATATCTCAAAATTTTAGAGTGGGCACAAATCATAAATATTAAAAAAAATTAAGGACTAATTCATAAAAATTAAAAAAATTGAAGATAAATATGTTAACTTTGAAAAATTCATGGTAGACACGGGCCTACCCTACATTAAATTTGGTTCCGCCATTAAGTGCGAGTGAAAAAGTGAATCATGTAAAAGACTCAATACCTCAGAAACCATATGTAAGGCAGATAAAAATTGAGAGATAAATATGTGTTAAAACTAATGAAAAAATATTACGAAGAATACATCAATTCTCATTGATAAATTTATCAATACATCAATACATATATATATATATATTAACTAGGCTGTAGACTAACTAATCATAAACTGATTCTAACCAACTATTTAACAGAATAACTACATTGTAACTTCCTAACTACTAACACTCCCCCTCAAGTTGGTGCGATAAAAATGTTTTTAACCCCCAACTTGCACAACAAATATTCATGCTGTGAAACTCCCAAGGCCTTTGTCAAAATATCAGCTGGCTGCTCTGTGGTTGCTATATACTCAGTCTTAATTAACCCTTCTTGTATTTTTTCTCTAAGGAAATGGCAGTCTATCTGTATACGCTTCGTTCATTCATGAAAGACCGGATTGGCTGCTATTTGAAGAGCTGCTTTGCTGTCACTGAATACCTTTGTTGACTGTTCATCATTAATTCCAAACTCCTTCACCAAACCCTTCAACCAAACAATGTAACGACCCAAATTTCCAAGTCAACGATTAGGCGTTGATCCGAATTATGGATCTTTGTGTTAGTTAGAGTATTTGGACCCGTTGAGTCAAGTTTGGGCCTTGTCGGATGAGTTTTGAGCTACATAGGCTTGGGTGACCAACATGTAACAAGGGTGAAGGTTAGAGGTTTTATGTGGACAATATACTCTTATTCAAAATAAAAGCTGATCTCCCCTTGTCCATCTTTGTCTTCACGTGAGCCTTGTGGGGACAAAAAGGTGGATTGTGATATCACTCATATATCTATCATTTCTTCTTTACTTCTTTGCCTTATTCCTCCATGAAAACCCAAGTCACCAAGGTTTAAAGCTCAAACCTTTACCTTTAAAGGGTTATTTTTGGGGTTCATGAGTGAAGAAAAAATTAATCTTCATCACCTAAGCTTCATAAAAGTGGTATTCTCTTCTTAAAAAGATAAGTTTGTCATTTTGGGTTTTGGATGATTTAAGATGTTATGGAGCATTTCTTTGAGGTTTGAGATTATAAATTCGTAGTCAAGCTGACCTCTAGCTATTATCTCAAGTATGGTTCCATTTTTCATGTTGGTGTGAAAGGAAGAGGTTTTTTTTGGGGTTTTATCAAGCTTGGATCAAAAGAGAAGTTGAAGGGTTTTGCTTGGAAGCTCAATTTCAGGATTTTTAGCTAAAAGTTAGTACATCTCTAACTCTTACTTTTTTGAGGATCATAAAGTGGTTGATTTGCTTGATGTTATGGTGTATGATTGCAAGTTGGGTGTTTAGTAGCTTAGAACCTTATAAATGGTGAAATCCAGATTAAATGTTAATATGGTGTAAAAGAGTAGCAAATCACTCCAATTAACTCCCATAAGATGTAGGATTGAGTTAAATGATTAAAGGTTGCATTTTGGGGATTAAGAAGTGATCTCCCGAGCCTTGGAAGTCATTTTTAGGCTTCAGTATCGATACTTGGGAAGCTGATATCGATATCCTTGTTCTATTAAAATTCCAGTAGCAAAAATTGATATTAATACCAGAAGATGGATATTGATACCATGGGTATTGAAACAAAGAGGGATATCGATACCAAGAAGAGATGGCTGTCGACACCAGAAGATGAGTCTGGTATCGATACCAGAATATGTGTATCGTTACCCACTGTGCAATCTGCCCAAAATGTCAACTTTCGTCCAAAAGGCTAAAAAATTATATTGTTCGATCCAATAGACCCCTAATGGCCTAAATTAAATTGTAAAACTGAAAAATTGAGGTTTAACCCTTATGGATGAGAATACGTGTAATAACTTAGTAAATGGTAACTCGATATAATCGTGATGGTTTGTGTCATGCCTTGGGGCATTTGTTGATGGCTTGGCTTGGTGAGGTATATGAGTGCTTGAGGAGCATATGTTATCTTATGTTGTGGTAAAAGAATCTGGATGTCCTAGAGTCAGTATTATGGTACTTATATAAGGGGACGCGTACTTTGGGCTGAGTGATCAAGTATATCCTACGTACCCACGGGCTGAGTGATCTAGGTCCGATTAGAAACCTATTCGTGGCTATGGTAATCCGAATAAGGTAATTAACTCGACAGACTAAGTGAGCTCGAGTAACATGATTGGCCGAGTAACCTCAGGTGAAGACTACTTGTGGCTAATGTGATCCAAGTATGTCTAGGATTTATCCGTGGCTATAGTGATCCAGATACGGTCCATTCAACCCGAGGGCCGTGTGAGCACGGGTAAAGTAGGGCTTGTAATACCCCAAAATTTGCTTGTTAGTTGATTTATATTTGCTTTATATGTGCTTGGTGATTAGTTTGCAAAGTTCTTAAAATTGATAGTTTTAGTTTGGTGACTAAAACGTAAGATTTCAAAGTTTGGTGACAAAAGTGAGGTTGGGAAAATTATAAGGACCAAAATGGTAATTTTCCCAATAATAAATTTTATGGTAAAAAAATGAATAGTTTAGATAAGAAGAATAAATTCAGTGGGAATCGGATTTTTGGTACGAAAATTGTGTAAAAAGCTAGTAAATGTATAAGTTTTGGTAAACTTTTCGGGTAAGTATTCGAACTCGGAAAATTATGAAATTTTAATTGGAGCCTTAGTTAGACTCAAGGAACCTTGTGCTGAAATTTGAGAATTTTCTGAGACTGTTTAGATTCGATCATATTCGATACCTTATTAATTATCGGTATTTCGAATCGAGTCTAAATTTTAAATATGGGCCCCATTGGAGTTGGAAAATTTATAAAATATTCATTTTGAATATTTTATTATGTTCTGGTTGGTTTCTTGAGGTTGGTTGGATTTCAAGTGAATTAGTTGGATTTCAATTAGTTAGTTGGAAACTAACTAAATTGCTAACTAGTATTTAAAGTCTAGTTAGATGTTGATAAGGGAATTTAATATTCTATTTTTTTTATTTCAAGACAAGTGGCATAGTATGATTTAATATTGTATTTAATGGGTAATAATATGCCAAATGGCATAATTGTGTAAAAAGGAAAGAAAAGAAAAAGGAGATTGAAAGCTGCCGAAATTTCAAGTTAAAAGGGGGTAAGGATTTCAATTCAATTTTGGTGCTTATGTGGTTGATTTTTGGCTTGAGCTATTAGATAGAAAATTTTTCCTCTTAAATTCTCTATCTATTGATATAATTTTTGCTTAGTTTCCATGTGTTTTTGTTGAGTTTGGAGGATTGGTTAGATGAAGAATTATGGGGAAACTATGGCAAAATTTTGGTTTGAGGTTGGAAATGATGAAATGGAAGTGATTCAAGTATATTTGTGTTGTTAGATTAAAGAAAAAAAGTCTTGATTTTTAAAGAGGAAATTTTAGGGTTTTTGATAAAAAATTGAATTGGAAGGTGTTGTAGAAGAAAGAATTGTTTAGAATGATGATATAAATGGTTTGGAGTGAAATCCCTATTAATTTGGCATTAGGGACCAATTTGAAAATTTTGAAAAGTTTGGGGACTAAATTATAAAGTTTGTTTTTGGAGTGTAGTGGCTTGAAAAATCAAGTTAAGTGGTTTGGAGGCTTAATTTGAAATTTTTGGTGACTTTGGGACTTGATTGTAATTTTCGGAAATATTAGTGACCAAGTTGGAAATTTCTAAAGCTTAGGTCCTTGAGTGTATTTGATGAAAAATGCAAGGATTTAGTTTGAAATTGATGTTAGAAGCTTGAAAATGTCCTTAGGGACTAAAATGCAAAGTTTGGAATTTTTTTATAAAAAGTGTGAAAAAAATTGGTTCGAATATAGAAATTTTTATCGGATCAATTTTATTGATTTTAGATAATTATTGGTTATTTCCATTATTATTGGTGAATTGGGAATATTCTAACATATACTTTGAAATGGTATATGTTATGATTTTTGTAGATAATCACCAAATCGGGGACATAATAATCGAAAGGGGAAAAAAAGTCTTTGGATCAAATCGAGTAGTGAGGCATTTTGATACAAGGCAAAGGTGAGTGCATGCATGTTTTTATAATATGTGATAGGAAGACTTGCGATAAGTCGACCTAAAAAGGTAATTTTTTTAAAGTATGAAATTATTTTAAATGATATTTGTCTCGTATTTTTAAAGAATGGCAAAGATATTGTAAAATGGAAATGGGCCTATTGGAGTATGAACTGTTCCTTTACGATTGAGTTACATGATTTAAATTATAATGTCATGCTAGCCATTATGTTATTGCAGAAATATTTTTATATTTGCCTTTGGTTATGAGTAAACAATATTGTGGTATACCATTAGAGTCACATGATTTCGACATGTCGCTTGTTTTCGATACCTTCGGTGTCGCTCGTTTTCGATACCTTGGGTGTCGCTCGTTTCGATACTTTATTGTGTCGCTTGTTCGATACTCTAATGTGTCGCTCGTTTAAATCACTTGGTGGCGCTTGTTTTCGCCATTTAATTATGGCGCTCGTAAAGAATAGTGCTTTTAGTACATGACTCGTATATTAGTCACTCAATATTACCTTGGGCTATACGATTTTTAATTGATGAATTAAATTATGTTTCAACATAATATGATATGTTTTTTTTCCTGCATATTATGAAAAGTATTATGAAATTTAATAGGTTTTACAAATATCATAAATTGTTTATGGTTTATTTCATGTTACTTACCTTATGCCTCATTGAGTATATTCTCAGCGTGTATTTCGGTGATACATGTAGGTTGCCGGAATAGCTAGTGGGATAGCTTTTGCATCAGATCGGGTATTAGGGCCTACAACGCAGACAAGTTATTTTCTTGTATCTATGGCATCCTATTTTGTTGTATTTAGTGGCATGTAATTAAGTAACCTGTCAATTTTGTAAAATTTTAAATTCGGCTTGCCTTGTAATAGTTCGAAATTAAAACACGATTTATAGAATTATAATACTTTATGCTTATCTTTTAAATTGACAATATTAGTATTATGCGTTAAAAAAATAAATAAATAAATTTGTTAGCCTAAATTTAGCATGGTAAGTATATTGTATATTTTATGTGACATTCTCGATTCATATTCGTGTACGGATACGGGTCGGGGGTGTTACAGGGCTTCATTGGACATTATATAGATGATGTCCCGCCCCTGAATAGTTGCTCCAACGCAAGACTGATTCTATTGAAAATGAGTTTGATGAACGACAATAAACTCATACTAGCAAAAACGAAGACTAGTTTGGTAAAAAATATAGGAAATAGATTAATCCAAAACGATTAAATAAATCAAAAACTAAATTAATTTAAACAGATTCGAATGAAATTTTACATAATTGAAATAAACCGAAAGAAACTTGTTCAGGCCTGCATGAATGCAGTTTCCTTAAGACAGATTTCAACCACTCCTTTGGTGTTTGAGTTCGTCGGTCGTCAGTCTCCCAGGATACAACAACAAATGATCTTCTACAGTAGCACTGTTTCAGAGATCACAAACACAACCCTTGCCTTTCACTACCACCAAAACACTATGCAATTTTCAAGAGGAGAAAATTTTCGAGTTGTGTTTTAAAACTGAAGAGATGCGTGTTATATATAGGGGAGTGATTGGGTTAAACGTGAGAATTAAAATATTCTGAATTTTAATGGTCATTGATTCTTTTCCTATTTAATTCAGAAACATACAATTAATGCCATATATAATCAAATATTTTTTTGTGAATTGCAAGCATTATCGTTTTAATATTCGAATTTAAAGAAAGCAGATAATATCCCTTTAAATTTGAAATATTCAAAAAGATATGCTATTTTTAAGGAAAAATTTATTTGAAGTGGGTGTAAAATATTCGCATGTCCACAAATGACCAAACGGATCCAGATATTCACATCGCCCACGTAGTACGGGGTGCGTCCCCAACCATTTTGATCACAAAGTGAGTAAGTGTATATAAACACTTCTCATGACATTTATCCCATCTATGTAGGATAATGGGGTTTATTTTCCTTACTCAATTCACAACTACCTTACTTTGAGCATCAATTTCTCAATCCATTTTGAGCATATGAGATGTCGTTATAAAAGTTTCATGAAGTAGAATAAAACCCAATAAAATCCTTATTCGAATCTCGATCTTTACTTTCTCGAATTATGGCTCAAAATTGTCAATTCCTCACAATTTTTCAAAAAAAGGTTCAATTTTATTTATATATATATTTTTATATTCTAGCACTTTTCTTAGAATATTTCACGTAGAACTTACATGATTATCCTATAATTTAATAGGACCAACATAAAACATAATCTTATTTTTTTATTATTTCATTACGTCTTCTTTTCACGTTAATTGTCACATTAACAAGATAATTGTCATGACAGTAAGATTAATGATCATATTAATATAATAACAACCATGGTCAACAAAATTTTATTTGATTCATTTTACCGGTTTAAATAATCAACTAAACATAAAAATAAAAATATAATTATTTTTTTAGAATAATTCAAGCGCATTTTAAACATTTAAAAATATAATTGAAAAGGACCCATAATGCAGCCTCGTGCTTCAATACTGCTCCACGTGCCACATTAACTGATGACTTCTTTACTTTGCAGCTTAATGCCTAATTTAAGTTTTTAATTATACAAGATTTTTCATTTTAGTATATAATATTTATTTATTTTGGTGCTTAATCACTAATAACTTACCACATATTTGTTTTTGTGAAAATCTTATATACATCAGTGGTTAAGGACTGAGATAAGAGCTAGTCCATATATTAATAATTATAAGTCAATACAATAATATTATATGTTACTCCGTATATAATAAAATTACATTTAATTTTTCATAAAAAGTACTTCACCTGTCTTATAAATTTTATCTCTTTTGCGTTTTAAAATTATCCCATTTAAGTTATCCTATTGAAAAATTTAGCAATTTTTATTAGACAAAATTCTTTTTCTACCATCTTTTTAGTTTTCTAACAAAACAAACATCAATTTTTTAAGGATAAAATTATCATTTTAATTATTTTACAATATATTTCTTATACAATTTTTTTTTAAAATTAAATAAAAAGTCAACAGAAAAGAATTTTTGTAGGACGGATAGAGTATAATTCAATTTGTCTCTCTAATTTTTTGTTTTGACTTCACTCTTATTTACACATCACATTCTTTTGTTTTTTTATTGAAATGCTGGTGATATTTAAAGAAGGTGAAGCTGACAATGGGTTACAATAATAAATAAAGAGTAAAAGAGACTTAACAAATAAAAGAGAAAGAAAAGCTAAAAACAAAACGATAAAACCCAAAGGCACCTTCTTCAAAGCAGAACCTAGCTTCTTCATCTGAGATCAAACTCCCTGGACAAGAGAGCAAAATTTTGCAACGACGAGCAGATGAGAAAAGAAAAGCGGAGTTTAAAGGTTCATGGTCTCCTATAAAATCACAGGCGAGAAGCGTCAATCAATCGGAAAAGTACCCCATCGGTCTCTCTGAGCCGCTTCCTCTACCAGCATCGGCGCCTCTTCAATCCAAACTCTCGGAACAGTGAAGAGACGACCCACCTTGGCCAAGATATGAACAGCCTCATTTTGACACCGATTCACATGGGAAAAAGAAACATCTTCAAAACAGAACCTCTTCCTCTAGATGTTGCAAATTAGGGCAAAAGAGTCCGATTTGTCAATCGAAGATGAAGATACCTTATTGATGATGGATAAGGCATCTCCTTCAAAGATTACTTTACGAAATTCGAGATCAATTGTTAAAGACAAAGCCTAGTCGCAGGCACAAACTTTCGTAATCTCCGGAGTTGAAATATTCCTGTGGGGGTAAGTGCTTGCTGCTATTATCAACCCTTCTGAATTCCTTATTAGAATACCCGAGATGGATGATTTGGTACTGGAATTAAAACCTACATCAAAATTAACTTTAACAAAGTCCGCAGGAGGGAGCTTCCATTGAGCTCGAGGGGCTGAAGGAGGGCAGAGGAACGAGATTCACAGATAGCTTCCAATTCCTGAATGTAACGCTTGGTAAATGAGGCTACCTCAACTGGTGATTGGGAGGCACCTTCATGTATGCGTTTGTTCATGTAAGTCCAAATAGCCCATATAGCAGTTATGAACACTTTGGCTTTTACTAATGGAAAACTTTCAAACAAATGAGCTAACCATTGCAACCAATGTTGTTCCTCAGATACATTAGGAAGATTGATGTTGAGGGCACCAAAAACTTGCAGGGAGAATGAGCAATCTGATAGGAAGTGCCACACAGACTCCATTGTCGAATCACATAAACAACAAGCCAAATATGGATGAAGTCTACGGATTTGCAGATTCGCAGCAGTTGGCAGGTAATTATTAAAGAATCTTCAGGCTACAATTTTAACTTTAGCTGGTAGAGTAGTTGACCGTATAGTGTTGAAAACTATAGTTGATTCTATTTGTAACTGAGATGGCTCACCTATAGGATAGACATCTTCACCACACAGTAACTTGTAACCGCTGTGAACAGAGTAGATACCGAACTTCTCTGCGCGCCAAATAATCATATCTTCTTGATCTATGTTAGGTAGCTTCATGCATAAAATTTGTGTTGCCTGGGTTGGATTAAAAACAGAGTTAATAGTTGCTATATTCCAGCTATTAGACTCTGTATTAATTAGGTCAGAAACCCTTGTATAGAGAGGGTTTATAACTGTCTCCGTGACTCTGCTATTCTCACATCCAGAAATCTAAGGTTCTGACCAGATGTTAACATCAGCCCCACATCCAATTCTCCAACCACAGCCCTTTTCAATAAGACCCCTTGAGCACCAAATGCTTTTTCAGGTGTAGGAGGGGTTGGAGCCAAGGGCTGCATTCATGAAATTTCCTGAAGGAAAATATCTTCCTTTTAATATTTTAACAAGAAGACTCCCAGATTTTGTCAAGATCCGCCATCCTTGTTTTGCTAGAATGGCTATATTGAACTTAGCCAAGTCGCGAAAACTCATGCATCCCATAGCTTTAGGGGCACAGAGTCTTCCATCTAGCCCAGTGTACACCCTTTTTTAAGCCATTATTTCTCCACCAAAATCTGCAATAAATAGACTCTAGATCTCGACAGAGAGATAGAGAAAAAAGGAAGCATTGCATCGAATAGATGGGTATAGCCTGTAGAACTGCCTTAATGAATACTTCTTTTCCTCTCATGGAGAGAAACCGAGTACTTCAACTATCCACCTTGCGGTTAGAGCTATCTAGGAGTCCAGCAAAAGCCTCACGTTTATTTCTTCCCACCATAGTTGGTAAGCCCAAGTATTTCTCTGGATTACTAGAGATGTGAACACCAAAAAATCTCTAATTTATTGATGAGTAGATGCTGCCACATTAGAACTGAAATAAACCAGAGATTTGTCAAAGTTGATTTTTTGTCCGGAAGCACCTTCATAGGTTGAAAGATCCCGGAGGGAATGCACACTAGGGGGCGAGGCATCTCCAAAGAGATTGCACTCATCAGTAAAAATTAAGTGTGTCAAAGTTACACAACTTTTTCCTACTTTTACCCCCTTGATATCATTGTTAACTTTAGCTACATTAAGGAGAGCAGACAAGCCTTCAGCACAAAATAAGAATAAATAGGGTCCGAAGGGGTCATCTTGTCGAAGGCCCCTAGGGGTGAAAAGCTTTCCCTAGGGACATTATTTAGAATCACGCGATACGTTACAGTAGATATGCACCTTAAAACCAAAGAAATCCACTGTTCAAAAAAGCTCATAGCTGACATCATTTTATGAATAAATGACCATTCAACACGGTCATAAGCATTGCTCATGTCTAGCTTTAAAGCGAATGAGCCCCTATTACCAGATTTTCTCATTTTTAAAGAATGGAGGACCTCATATGCGATAAGCACATTATCTGTAATGTGAAGTCCTGGGACAAAAGGCTCATTGAGTCGGGTTAATACAGAGATCTAACAACTTATATAACATGTTAACTATAGCTTTAGCAATGATCTTGTAGAGGACATTACATAAGCTGATAGGGTGAAATTGAGCTATTGTGGTCGAGTTGTCTACCTTTGAGACGAGAATGATATTTGCCCTATTGATCTGAGATAAATCATGCTCTTCATTCAATATCTTTAGACAGAATTCTATAACCTCCTTACCAACTATGTGTCAGCACTTCTGAAAGAATAAAGCTGGAAAACCATCTTGACCTGATGCTTTTAGAGGTGCCATATTTTTAATTGCGTTTTCGATTTCCTTTTTTAAAAAAGGAATCAAGAGGCTATTGTTCAAATCAGCATTAATAGAGGGTTGCACAATATTTGACAGAAAGTCATTGCTAGAAGTATTAGTACTATTAAAGAGAGATTGATAAAAGGAGTCAGCCAAGGCTGTCATCTCATTAACATTTGTGACCCATCTATCATCATCAGCACGTAAACCTGAAACCCTATTTTTCTTCTTTCTGTAAAATGCCCATTTGTGGAAAAAATTGATGTTACAATCACCATGTTTAAGCCAATTAACATGAGCATGTTGCTCCCAATAGAGCTCGTCCTTATCAGCCTTCATATTTAGAGCAAGTTTAACCTCCAGTAATTTAGCAAGTGTTTCATCGTCCGGGGTCTAGACAGGATAGATGATCAAGCTTATCATTTAATTCTTTTGCATAATGTCGCCTTGATAACTTATTCTCCTTACTCCAATCTGAGAGGACTAGACTAAGATTAGAAAGCTTTTCAGGTAGCACTTCAATAGTATAGTTCCAAAAATGAAGAATCTTTTGCTCACATTCTGGTTCTAAAATCCAGTTCACATCAAAACAAAACCAATTCCCATGGTCATGAGAAGCAATAGAGCTAACAATGTTGATTAGAAGGGGACAGTGGTTAGAGATCGTGTGGGAGAGATGTTTCAAAGAGAAGTCTGAGAAGCAGTCCCTCCAACTAGAAAAACCCACCCCTCTGTCAAATCGTTCCCTAATATTATTATGAGATAGCCTACCTCTGTCCCAAGTATACCATTTCCCAGAAAAACCCAGGTCTTATAGGTCATAGTCACGCAACATTGTACGAAAAGCCTCCATATTTCTCCCTGAGCGGATTTGTCCTTCTTTCTTCTTCGAGGCAAACATAATTTCATTAAAGTCCCCATCCACTAACCATGAGAGATTACGGTTAGTGTCCAAAGAGCGTAGGAGGTGTTGGGTTTTAAAGGAAATAAATTGATCTAATCAAGCAAATAAATGCAGCAGAAATATTATCCTACGAAAAATTTTCAGGATCTCATGTAATCATATTAATGTACGCAAGAAGAAATTAAAAATTACCTTGATTTTTGATTTAGGAATCCGATTGTGTTAAGGCGCTGCTTTTCTGAAAGACGACAGCCCTCTACAAGTATTCACACGGGAATGGACGACGAACGACTATCAGAATGCTAGTTTCAATCAAGATTTCAAAAATCTAGTTTTTGTAGTTTTGGTGGCTATTTCGAAATCCCTAGATGCCTTACAAAACCCTTGGCATACATACATATATATGACTTGAATAGAGTTAGGTTGAGTTAACTATTATAATTTAATTATAACTCTTTTAAATAAATTATAATTTAAAATAAATTCTTTTATCTTATAAAGAATTCAAATTCAACCAACTCTAGACAAAGTGATTTATTTAATAATATTATTTATTTAAAATAAAAAAATAATATATGTAATGACCCAGATTTTTTGAGTCAACAATGGGTGTTGACTCGGGTCTTGGACCGACACGTCGAGTCGGATGTTCGAACCTTGTTGGGTCGAGGTGTTGGGCCGAGTGAGAGTCTAGTGGGCCTCCATGTGTTGTTGGGTTTGAGTGTTGTTGTGGGAAGTTTAATGAAGGGTAAATGGGTAATATCCCCCTCAAAGGAGACAAAGGCTGATTGCCTTGCTTAATTTTCTACAAGAGGAAAAGATGGGTGAGGTCACCCATTGTTTCCCAACATTCTCATCTTTCTCTCTTCAAGAATACCCATTCAACTCAAAGTTAAAGGAGAAAACTTGTTGTAGTGGAGTGTGAATCTTGGTTTGGTCATCAAGGAAGAGTTTATCAGCATCAAAGGATCTCCATTTCGAGCTAAACATCATTTGATTTTTTGGTGGAGGTTGAGTTTGGAAGCTTGAACCAAGAAGAGAGGTGGTAATAGCTTGGTGGGAGCTTTATTTCGGGTTTTGCTTGCTTAAGGTCAGTACATTTCTGACTCATTCAGTTTATAAGCATCTTAAAATGATTGCTTTGTGTGATTTATAGTTTTGGGTTGTATAGTTGAGGTTTTAGGAGCTTAAACCCCTTTAATGGTAAATCATATATCATGCGTTAACAACAGGTAAAATCGGTAAAAACCACCCATAATACTCTCAATAACTTGTAGGAACGATTTGAGACTTAACCATGTAGGTTAAGGGTTGGATTGGTGAAATCTGGAGCTCCATATTTTAAAATATGGGTTTGCGTATCGATACGGAGTGGTAGCGTATCGGTACTCCTTTGTATTAAGGGAGCTAGATTGTGAGGGGCATACCGGTACGCCTTTCCGTGTATTGGTATCCCTTGCTTGTTTTGAATTCCAATAACGCTTTGGCGTATCGGTACGCTAGAGGCGTATCAGTACGCACTGTTGCATTGCTTGTGAGAGGCCTAGCGTACTTGTACGCGTATGTAGGAGTACCGATACAGGGGTGGATCGGTACGGGGCGGTCCTAGTATCGATGATGCATATCGGTACGGCACGGAGCGTATCGGTACGGCTTGAGGTCTAATTCTTTCGAACCTGATTATCGTATCGGTACTCATGGGGGAGTATCGATACCTAGATGGCAGTACCGATACTTACCTTGAGTATCGATACTCACTGGGCAATCTGCCCAAGAAAGTTGAGTTCGCATTCAGGGGTTTTATAATTCGAGGTAAAAGGCCTTAGGGGTCTGTTAGGGTGTAAAATGAATATTAAAGCTGAGAAATGTAAAGTTAAACCTCGTGTGTGAAATAAATAGCTAATGGCTTGGTAATTATTGTGTGGATCACTTGTTTAATCACCCATAGAGATCCGTGGTGGATCGGTTAATGCTACGTGAAAGATCGGGGTTCTTGATGTGTGCTGAAGGGATGGCCATATAGGTTGGTTGCCACGAATAATAAGATAATCTAGCTAGAAAGGCGTAAATGAATCCTAAAGATATATATATATATATTAATTAGTGTAACAACGAGTTATGTCTTGGGGCATTGTTAATGGTTGGCTGGATGTCTTTTATCTCTCGGTGAGATATATTGATGCTTGGGGGAGCATGTGTTAACGTATGTGTCTTAGTTAGGAATCCGGATGTCCTAGAGTCAGTGCAAGGGCACTTAAATAAGGGGATGGGTACGCTGGGCTATGTGATTGAGTACATCTGACGTATCCACGAGCTATGTGATCTGGATGCAGTCCGAAACCTATCCTTAGGCTATGTGATCAGGATATGGAAATAGAACTCGGGGGCTGTGTGAGCTCGAGTAACTTGAAGGGCTATGTGATCTCGAGTAACCTAATTGGCTATGTGACCTTAGGAAAAGACTGCTTGTGGCTATTGTGATTCAAGTATGTCTAGGACGTATCTGTGGCTACAGTGATTCAGATATGATCCTAACCCGATGCCTATGTGATCACGGGTAACTCGACGGCTGTGTGAGAACGAGAAAATAGTAGGGCTTCGTTGGCCATTAAGGAATGTATGTTATTTACGTTGTTGTATGGATAATAGATGACAATTTTACCCTTGGGCTATGTGATCAGGGTAGGGTTGTTACTCAATGGGATGTGTGATCTCGATTATGGGCTAGATTCCCTTGGGCTATGTGATCAGGGTATGGAACGTAACTCGATGGTCGGTGGGACCTCGCGTATGGTAAGCTTGGAGGCTTGGTGGTCTTCTTATTTAATAGTGGTATTTTGAGACATGGTTATGGACTTTAGCTAGGGTAGGCTAGACGATGATACTTAGATATTGAGAAGTCTTTTTGTGCACTCTTAATTATATTATAATGCATGCTTGTTTTATGATATTCATGAATTGCGGTAGAGTAGAAATGTACCACTGAGCTTTGTTAGCTCAGCTTGCGGAATCGTGATTTTTTCCGTGCGTAGGTTGACAGGTTGCTTTTGGAGGATCACATCGAGGAGGATTTCCCAGCAACGAGCTAGTTTTAGATTACATTACTTGATGTTAGTTTGGACTAATTGTATTCATAGGACCTTACCACAGTCGAGTCTGTATTTTATTTTGATTTATTGTTATTTGGTCAAACGGTGTATTTATTTAGAACTTATATTTTGTAAACTCTTAATTTCTTTATCTACGTAGATTTTATGAAAATGGATCGTTTTGAGAATTGCCAACTTGTGGTTTTAAACGAGAAATTTTGATGGGTCAGCTTTGGGTGACCCAAATGTGATGCTCCGGATTCGGGACATGATTGGAGTGTTACAATATATTCTAAAATAGATTTTTTATCTAATAAGGAATTTAAATTCAATTAAATCTAGATAATGAGATTATTTAATAATATTATTTTTAAATAATAATAAAATAAATAAGATATTCTATTACGAATTTAACCTTTTAAATTTGAATAAATAATCTCTAATAATATAATTTAAAATAATCGCATTATCTCAAATTTATTATTAAGAGTAATGACCACAACTATTATTATCTATTTTTAGTGTGCGACCCTATAGGTTCATTTAACGTTGGTAGTAGATAAAATCACATTTTATTCTACAAGTCATAAGTGGCCTCTAGCAAGTCATTATTACTACTCAAGTTAAATGAAAAACTCATAATTCAAGACAACCTTAATTCAATTTATATCATAATGAAAATATTAACATTATATCGTTCTATCTTTAGTTTCTCGATGTCGAATTGAACTGACTAAACAAATGACATTGATCTCTATTAACTCATTTGAGCACGACTATGAATTTCTCAGTCTCAATCATCGAGGGACCCAAAGATATCTCTTGTATGTTAAAAGGGATAAATTCCATCTTAATCACTCACATCTCATTGCATGATTCCTTATTATGTTCAAGCATAACCTTTATAATCGCCCGATTAAAAATGATGTTTGACTATGTCAAAACATAATAGTTATCATGTTGAGAATCTTAGCAATTTTAGGTCTAAGAATTTAATGTCTTAACTGTTTGAAGATTAATATAAAACTTTAATCCATGTATTAATCTTAAGAAGAGTCGATCCTAATATTTGTTCTCAACAAATACATATATGAATTTGATTTGAATCTCATTCACATATTCATCTTATGAATAACTATCAAACTTCATACTAATCTTATCTTATTATTGTTCTCACAATAATAACTGATTAGGGATATTTAGAATAATAATATTCAAGAATATAAAAGCATGCAAATTTATCATAATAATAAATTCAATAATCAAAATATCATGTCCATACAATAGGCCTTAGGGCACTATCGCTAATAGGAGGTCCCAACTAGCATCGCGTAAGCTCTCCACAGGATTGCCATAAAATCCCGTAAATCTCCAAACAATATCACTGTACTTCAGTCATTTTCAGCATCAATATGGTAAGAGGAAAAGCTTCTAATGGCAACAGAGATGTCAGGGGACCAAGCTATGGATAAGCCACCTCTTGAACCTTGAGAACCAACATCAAAACCTTGAGTGAAACCACATCTAGCACGGATACGAGCCATTTTATTTATAGAGAGTTTTGTTTCCATAAGAAACAAGAGATGGGGAGAAACAGACCTCAGCTTATTCTCGAGTCTTCTAACTGTCCGTAGTTTCCCCAGCCCACGGACATTCTAACATATAATTCTCATTGTGACCGGCGGGCCTGAATAAGGCCAGCTAATGATGAAGGAGAGACACCATTCAAATTTGCGTTATTAGAAAATTCAGGCAGTGGGTATTGTGTACGGGCCCGTTTAGAGCCTTCCAAATTCTCAATATGGTTATCTTCCTCAGCAGCAAGCATATAAGTATCAAACCCATCAGTACGACCCATATTATTAACAATAGGATGAGGAAGCCAATTAGGAGTAACCAGGAAGCCAATTAGGAGTAACCAGGACCATAGTAGTTGACTTTGCTTCAATTGGGGAGTGAGACTTAACTGGTGGAGAAGTATCAGCAATTAAATTCGGAACAGATTTAGCCTTGTCTGGAGAACAACTCATAATTGGATTGGATTGGGCATTGATTGGGGCTGAAACATCAGCGTTAATCACGAGGTCGTCACGTAATCAAGGACTCGTCGGAGTCACCGTACGCGAGGACATGAAGAGATGCATCCCAAGCCATGTGGATTTCTTTACCAGCATTTGCAAGCTTTCGCCATGTCCTAATAATCCACAAACGAAACAAAACAGGGTTAACTTCTCATATTCGAATCGGACATAATGAGGCTTACCATTTGGTAACATAAGTCTCTTCCTTCGTTTCAAAGGCAAATTGATATCAATCTTAACGCGAATGTGCATGATTAGTTTATATCCAAGAGTAGTTGCTGATGAGTCATACTCCTCAAAAGGAACCAATGAAATTTCTAATCAACCGCGCAATTTTTTCAGAGACGAACCGATGTGGCACGTCATGGATTAAGACCCAGTAGTGTAGGTGGGATAGAGGAACCAACTTTGGAACCTCACCTGTTGCAATCTGTGCATGATCAAAAGATGAGAGTTAAAATACCAGGGCCCACCACTATCAATCCGATCAATATCAATATGATTGAATAAACGAAACATGAATCGCCCTTCTCCGATGTCTGCAATTGCAATTCCTCCAACCGGTTTCCAAACATTAGCCAAAGTAGCTTTCATGGATTAAAAATTAATAGTACTGGTGGTCAAGAATCGACCAACAAAACAGTGTTCATATGTAGGGGCCACAATGGTATCATCCGGATCATACTGGAGGAAATCATCCTCATCTTCATTGATTGCCAGATGGGCAAGATTGTCGTTAACATCCGTCATCACAGCAGAACAGTAAACCAGAACCTGGGAAGAACAAGAGAGATAGAAAAAGGCAGATAGAGAATGTGGTACAAAGAGCAGGAAAACGTGTTACAAAGAGCAGAGTAAAAAAATTAAAATTATAAACGAAGATAAAGGATAATAACAAGGACCTTGGCCCACTTAAATGATAAAAAGTAATTTATGATTTATTTAATTTTTTTAAAATTTTAAAATTATATAATAATAAAACCACCATCTGTCTCTAAAATAATTTTCTGATTTTTTCCTCAGAAATTATTATTTATTGATATCACAAACAATTTTCTTTTAATGCGATGATAAAAAATAACACTTTAATCATAAAAAACCAGCATTATTGAGAAAAAAATGAAAAAATAGGCCTTCTTTTGTTACAATAAAACCGTGGCCACCAAGTGTCGTTTTAATTTTCTGTGTTTTGTCTTATGGCATAAGAAGTATCGACAGAGCGCGCTGCCCCCTCTTTGTAAAAGTTAGAAAAACAAACCAAACAAGGCCTTAGTTTTGGACCTGACGATCTCCACGAAGCTCTCTATTCTCTTTTACCCTTCCTGCTTTTTCCACCTATTTTCTTTCGCCTTACATTTCTCGGATCTTTTTGTCTCTCCAGACATCTCTCATTCTCTCCGCCGACTCCATTCCCTCTCTGGTAAATCTCCGATTCTTTCTTTTTCTTTATATATATTCAACGCGGATTCATATCTCTGCTTGGCTGCTGAGAAAAATGGAGGAAAAATGAAGTTTCAAGTTTGTGTTTTTTAGTTTAAAATGTTTGTATTCAGCTTAAATACATGTGAACTAAGTATTCAGAAGAATAAATAGGGAGACTTTTCTTTTTAATGGAAAATCAAAGCTCTAATGTTATTTTGTTTACTCGGAATGAAGCTACAATACGAACTTAATTATTCTTTTTTTTTCTTATTTAGCATTATTCTTAAAATTATTTTTAGATTGAGAAATTTTGGATTTTGATTATAGAGTTTGGAGTGAGAGATGGCCTCGATATCGTATTCTCCAGCTGCATTTATTGGAACTTCAGCTTCCGATCTTCTTCGGAGCTCCTCTAACGGCGTGACCGGCATCCCTCTTAAAACCTTGGGAAAGGCGCGATTTGTGGTGAAAAGGAGGAATGTTACTATAGCTGCAAAATTGAGGAAAGTAAAGAAGCATGAATATCCATGGCCTGCAGATCCGGATCCAAATGTGAAAGGCGGAGTCCTCACTCACCTCTCTCATTTCAAGCCACTCAAAGAGAAACAAAAGCCTGTTACTTTGGAGTTTGAGAGGCCACTTGTTGAGTTAGAGAGGAAGATTGTTGATGTAACTCCTTATTTTTAGTGATTGTTGATTTAGTTGATAAAAATATTCCCGTGCTAGCTTTCAAATGTTGTGCTTGTTTAATGCAGGTGAGGAAGATGGCAAATGAAACTGGTTTGGATTTCAGTGATCAGATTATTTCATTGGAGAATAAATACCAACAGGTTTGAGTTTTAAGTTTGAGACATTGTGAGACTGCTTTTGTTGCTTCCATGTAGTGATTAAATTTCTGAGTTATAAATTTTTATATAATTCTCTGGATCAGTAAGTATCTATTCATCCTGTTAATGGAGTGAAGTTGCATGTCTGGAATTTGTTTTTTTGGGGGGTGGGGTGGGGGGTGAATTTAATTATGCCAAAGCTCTATTTGAAGCCAGGAAGTTTTGTTCTTCATAGTTGCAATGAAAGATTTTTGCTGTTGCATTCGCTATGGCATTCATCATTGGTTATTTAGGATTTGATTATCATATATGTTTTTAGTTTTGGTTCATTCATTCATTCCAAGGATGAACAATAATGGAACAATTGCATCATTGCTTGAATTTCTATGGCCTTAAACTCTATAATCTATAATTGTTCTGATGTAGAAGACTGTGATACAAGCCTGATATGTTATTTTCATGTTTTGAAGCTTAATTCACAGTTTTGGAAAAGGCTTGGTCAATGTTTCATGTTCTTTTAACTGCCAACATAATATCGTAATGTGAAATTGTGTGTCAAGCTTGCTGTTGTCAAGTCCAAATTTTTGTGCCTGAGCTTTATGCTAATTGTCAAGTTTTAAGTGCGTTTTAAGTGGTTGATGCCCTGTCAAAGATGTTGGCAGATCATGACGTTGGTGGTTTCAGTTCTAATTCTTCTTACCCCTTATGTTATCATTTCAGGCTCTAAAGGAATTATACCTACATCTTACCCCTATACAACGAGTGAACATTGCCCGGCACCCCAACAGACCTACTTTCCTTGATCACGTGTTTAACATTACTGATAAGGTTTGGTGGTTACATGCTCATCATCTTTCAAATATGAAATATTGCAATTCTCAACAACTTTATTTTTAACATTTGGTATGTGGGTCATGAATGTTTCATATGCCCAGTTTGTGGAACTTCATGGAGACCGATCAGGGTACGATGATCCAGCTGTTGTTACTGGTATAGGAACAATTGATGGTAGGAGGTACATGTTTATTGGTCAACAAAAGGGTAGAAATACTAAAGAGAATATTCAGCGTAACTTTGGAATGCCAACACCCCACGGGTAAGTTAATTAAACTGTCGTGTGGTTTTTGAAAATTTTACTTTATTTGTGGGAGGGACTTTTTATTGATATTTTGGAAATGGTTACAGTTACAGGAAGGCTCTACGCATGATGTATTATGCAGATCACCACGGGTTCCCTATAGTCACTTTTATTGACACTCCTGGGGCATATGCAGACCTTAAGTCTGAGGAGTTGGGTCAAGTACGAGCACTATCATTATCTGCAGCTTACCATAATCACTTTTAATGTTGGCTCAGCTGATGTTTATGCTCTACATTCATGTAGGGTGAAGCTATTGCCCATAATTTGAGGACCATGTTTGGTCTGAAGGTCCCAATTGTTTCTATTGTTATTGGGGAAGGTGGATCTGGCGGTGCCTTGGCCATTGGCTGTGCTAACAAGTTGTTAATGCTGGAAAATGCAGTCTTTTATGTTGCCAGGTAATTTTAGTTTTTCGATACTGATTTATTGAATCTTGATTAACTATATACAATCTGGCTTTCCATACCCAAACAATGTGCCAAATTGCTATTTGACAAATCTTTACTTCTCTTCGTGGTACCTTGGTAAGATTTCTATTATTCCTTGTAAATGTTGATCACTTTTAGATGTTATGCCCGTATGTGCAGATACACTGATATTCTATTTTTCTGATTTGATTTTTTTAATGGTATAGTCCAGAGGCATGTGCTGCAATTTTGTGGAAGAGTGCAAAAGCTTCTCCAAAGGTTTGAAAACAGTTGTCTCATTTGTTCTTATCTTTCAGTATTCCTTTTTTTGTTAATAATAATAAATGAACATATTCCTTGGCAGGCAGCTGAGAAGCTGAGGATCACTGCCCCAGAATTGTGCAAGCTGCAAATTTGTGATGGCATCATTCCTGTAATTAACATCCTTCTCAAATATCTTCAGTGAAATTATTTATTCTGCTTGTGCCTTTTTCTTGTTTCTTCCTCCCTACTTCCAGGCATTGCAAAAAACATGATAAACCTGCTACGTGCAATTTTTGGTGGTGAACTGCTAAAGGCATCATTGTGCTGCTGTCCTTAGCACATGCTTTATAAGCAAAAACTGTTACAATATTGAGGCGTGATTTATGTCTTTAGTATTTTACTGTCTGTCTGATGTTTGATGGAAATACTATGTTTGGTTTTCAAAGCATTTGTACAGCTTTAATGTTTAAATAATGCTTAAGATCTGTTGTTTCCTTTGGGAGTCATGTTAATATCCATGGCATCTGAGAGTTATATTTTACTTGTGGTAGGAACCACCGGGTGGTGCCCATGCAGGTCCAGCTTGGACTTCACAACAAATAAAAGCTGCAATCAATGAAAATATGGATGTGAGTTCCACTAGCAGTAGTAGTTCTTCGTCAAGAATCATTTTGTAACATACTAACAAAAGCTTCTCTGCAGGAGCTCATGGCAATGGACACCGAACAGCTACTAAAGCATCGCACACATAAGTTTAGGAAACTGGGTGGATTCCAAGAGGGTGTC
The DNA here is from genome assembly GCA_019671005.1 of Hibiscus mutabilis. NCBI lineage: Eukaryota > Viridiplantae > Streptophyta > Magnoliopsida > Malvales > Malvaceae > Hibiscus > Hibiscus mutabilis. The sequence goes on along the minus strand of CM033719.1, from coordinate 66,215,083 downwards.
CCGATAGATCCCAAGAAGAAGGTCCATATGAAAAAGAAAGAAGAACAAAGTATACTTAGAACCTCAAATGCAGAGTTGGAGGGTGAGATTGAAAAAGTGAAACGGCAAATCTTGAAAGCCAAGGAGTCGTCCACCACGCCTCCTGAGTTGGCTCTGAAGAACGTGGTTGAAAAATTGAAAAAGGAGGTCCATCACGAATACTCCGAGGCCATCAAATCCTTGGGCTTGAAGGACAGGCTTGAGAAGCTAAGAGAAGAAGTTTCAAAAGTAAATTCAAGGGACCAACTCATGAATCCGGTTCTAATGGATAAGATTGAGAAGCTTAAACATGAGCTCAACCAGGGTCTATCTGCGGCTCCAAATTACACGATTCTAAAACATAAGCTGGACATGTTGAAGGAGCTTTCCACAGCTAAGAGTCAGTCGAAGGCTGTTACAATGAAGCGGGAAGTTAATAAGAAATTGAATGAAATCATGGGTCGGCCCGAGATAAGTGAGAAGCTTGAAGCATTAGAGGCTGAGGTTCAAAAGTCTGGTTCATCCAGCTTTGTGGATTTAGATCAAGGGCTGAAGGACAAAATTCTGAATTTGAAGAAAGAGGTAGAATTGGAAATGATTAATGCTATTGAGTCCTTGAGTTTGAATGTTGAGGCCGTAACATCTAACGCAAAGCCAACTTCAGCCTCAATCTTCAAAGACAAGGTGGATAGTTTGAATGAAGGAATCAACAAGAAAATCCAAAATGTTGTCAATTCATCGGAGTTGAAAAACATGATAGAGTTGTTGAAGCTGGAGATGGCAAAAGCAGCGAATATTCGGTCAAAAAGTAAGATCAAGGCTCTGGAACAGCAGATTAAGCAAAGACTTTTGGAAGCTATCAGCACCTCAGAATTAAAGGAGAAACATGAAGAATTGAAGGCAGAAATTTGTGAAGCAATTCAATCTTCCGGTGGAGCTAATGGAAGTTTGCAGAGGGAACCCAAGCATGAGATGAACTTTGCTTAGTGGTTGCAGCTCCTGGTATTTGCTTTAGATTTGTGATGAATAATCTAGATTTCTTACATGAATAATTACAACTGTTTTACCATCAAAATGCTTTCAGTGTTTCTCATCCTCTGTTTCGACCAATTAGTTGAAATTCCTAGCCGCCAGTAGCATAAGAGGATGATGTATCCTTTTTTTTTTTGTTCGTCTTTTCTTCTTCTTATAAGGTTATTCGATGTAAGAATAAAATTATAAAATTATTAGACACATTATTGGGTAGGCTACAATGTTACATTACAATATTATTTTGTTTGTTGACGGAATATTATTATTTAAAGTATATTTTACTAAATTGATATTGTGATATATTTAATTCAACAATTTTATATTTCATCATTAAATTGAAAGATATTATACGAAAGTTTATAAAACTATTTTTAATTGAATTTCATCTAAATTTTATATTTAATATATTATTAAATATAATAATATATTAAGTAATATTTAAAAACAATTACATGTATTATATATATAACGTAAACTATATGAATGGCTATAGGAATGTACCATCGAACTATTAATTTTGTCAATTAGACCAAATTTTAAAATGGTTTTAATCATGTCATTTATTTTTTTTACGGAAATAATGATACGACGGTTAAGTAAATTTGTATAATGATACGACAAAAATAATGATACAACTATCTAATATATCAATTTGATCCTAACTATAATTTAATTCAATAAATTTAATCTACCAATTAGATGGTAACACATGTTCCAATTAGATGGTAGCTCTTTACAGATAAAGATTGCTGTATTCTGGTTGAAGTACAAGTACCTGAGGAATTTGATGCCATTTGTTTCAAAGTTTATCAGAAAGTGATGAAAATTTTCCAATATACACTGATGTTTCGACAGTATATAATTCTTATAAAACTGTTTCTTAATTAATTGACTATATTTTAATATAATTTATCTATACTGTAAGAATTTGTATACCGTAAATACATAAATACAAACCGAATTTGAAATCAATATGGCATGGCATAAATATTTTGAGCTTGATTTTGGATTGGTGTGACTGGGCTACAATTTTCTAACCAGTGTTGGGCCCCCATAATTGAAATGACATGGTTCTCTTCTTTTATTCTAATTGTGGGCTGGGCTGGCTGTCAAATTTGATAAAAAAAAATCAATTTGGTTTCTGATTTTTTTTTCTATATTAATTTCTGTGTTTAACGATTCTTTTATTGTAGTCCTTCGTGTGGTACAATTTTAGAGTCTTACGTAATTAATATGATAAAAAAAATCAAGGAGTGATCCACTTACCTAAGCAATTCAAGTTTGAGCAGTTTAATCTGTAGATGTATCTTAGTTTATTCATATTTGAAATTGAAAATAAATATTATCTTGTATTCTAATAAAATGATAAAAAAAAGAACGCAATAAGTGATTCAGTGAAAAAGCGGATAATGTTTAATCTAAGAGACTCACGTTCCATTATAATGTCTGCAAAGTGTGTATTGTCAAAAAATTAAAAATCTATGAACATACACTTTTAGACTATTTAAAAAATAAAATAATAAAAAATATAACAAAAAATTCAAATTCTAGAGATTAAAAAAATTCAAAATTTAAATTTAAAAAGTATTAGTAAATTCAAAGGTTAAAATATAATTGTTGTGATGTTTTTAAGATTTTGAGAATGATTCTCTGACGAATAATATTTAACAGTTTTTTGTATTATAAAAAGAATAAAGATGTGCAAGCAATTCAATATGACATAAGTACTTTTAAGTTAGTAATTGATAATTAGCTAATGATTGTATCAAAACCTGATGGAAATAAAATAAAAAAGATTAAAGTTTTAAAAAATAAATTATCTGTGTCAGTTCATTATAGTTTAAAGGTGACATAAATATCTGTAATAAAATAATACATAAAACCAAAACAATGTCATGCAATTGTTGTCCGTAGTACCAAATGCAATGTACGAGAGATTATCCTGACCTGGCTTACATTGATGTGGCGTCCTAATCACTTATTTAACACATAATCTATATTTAATGGAAAAGTTAATAAAACGACAAATAATTAAATATCTTTAATTTAATTTTATCTATACACGCTGAAAAGTGATAAGTGACAACAAATTTTATAATTTAATTGCAGTAATGATATCTTAGTGTTGGTCAAGATTTTGTCCAAATCAAATTATGAACCGATCATTACTATTTTTTTTTTTTTTTGGATAAATCCTATTTCTAATCATACCTAGAGGAAAAGGATAAGGAGACTTTTTTTTTAATATGCTGGTGTGATTACAATATAGCATATGTTCAATTTTCTTAGCCCTTTAATAACACCCACACACCGTGCACACATGATGCTCTAACACGGGTCACCTAGATAAAATACATCATCCTTTACCAATGAGACCGCTCTACGGATTCAGTAAAGGGACTCTAGGAAAAGGAAGGAAGTGTTCCTAGTGGGAGTCGAACCCATGACCTAAAAGAAAATGAGAGAACGAAGATGAGCAGCTTGGCTAACCGGGCAAATGTAATTGCTGGAACCGATCATTATTTAAATGTGTTCAAATTTATAACAATATGAACGTAGTAATACTATTAGGGGCAGAACGTTGTAGGACTAGTGGCTATGACCTCTAAAAATATTTAAAATAAATAAGTTAACATAATAGTGAAAATTATTTTTTATCTTTAAAAATATATAATCCATCGTTAGTCTTTCATAATTTAAAAAATTGAAATGACCCTAAAAAATAACGTTGAATTTCACTACTAAATAGTATGATACCAGCCAAATTAATGCTCAATTGGTGTCGATTTTTTTTCTTTTGGAATAGTCTTAAGGTTACAAGGTAGTATATGTTCATACATATTCTTAATCTTTTGACAATGTATACACCTTGCACATCATCTTCTTTTCCATGAGGCTACTTGTTGAGTTCGATTGATGTCAATCTAAATATTAAACATTAATTTTTGTTAAATAAGATACGTTATAAATCATGATATGCTAAGTAATAAGGAACATAAAAGTATATAACATTTGCAATAAATTGATTTTAAATTTAATACTTTCAATTCATCCTATTTCAAATCATTTAAATTTCACTCTTCAATTACATATTTTTAGTATTTAGGGTTTAGATTATATGAGTTTAATATTCTGATTATATAGTTAGAGTTTGTTAACTTTAGAATCAAATTAGTTAAATTTGAACCTAACGAGTGGTCCAGTAAAAAAATGTTCTTTTTTTTTTTGCTTGGCAAATATGATTTATTAGAGAAAGAATTATACAAGCCTAACCTGAAATGTGTGCCTCGTTAAAAATCTCATAATCTTAAATGGAAGAAAAGCGTACACACAATCAGGAAAGGCAAATAAGAAATTCGCCAAATGCAAGGTTCACAAACACCAAATGCAACAACAAAATCCAACAGCATACAACTAAAGCTCACCTCTCATACAAAAAGAACTTATAAACGCCCCATGCTAATAGTAATTAACAAACAAATGCACCACAATGATATGAAACCAGTAGCCCCATCAAACATCCCCACATCTGCTCTTCGAACCGGTCTCACCCTCATACTACTGCACTGCATACCAAACCAGCCAACACCCACATATAGCAGCCAAGGTAGTAGTCCCCACTTCACACCCCTACTGATTTACCACCATGTTTTGAACAGATCCGCTCTGAATATACCTTCCTTAGCGAGACAATCAGCCATAGTATTATTCTGCCTAGACATGTACACGAATTGCACTGTATCGATTCTTCGAATCAATCGATCGATCTCCACAAATGTCGACCACCAAGGCCATGGGCGTTGAATCTCGTTGTTTATCCAATTCAATGCCACTTTAGAATCCGATTCCACAATAAAAGCAGCTTTTCCAAGCCAATTCGCCTCGATGTAAACTGCCAACGCATTTTTAATGGCACATACCTCAGCAAAATCCACACCGATTCCAGCTACCCGGCCTGAGAAGAGTCCTCTCATTACACCTTCCTCCGTACGCAACATGCCCCCACAACCTGCTCCCTCACCCTTTGCAGCACCGTCTACATTGAATTTCACCGACTCAACTGGTGGAGGCAGCCACATAGAGTTAAATTCGCTTTGTCTATAAAGTGTGTGCATCGTCAGATGATTAAGAATTTATATAAACAAATATTACCTTGTAATCATCTTTAGACTATTAAAAAAATTTAAATTTAAACCGACAATTTGATCAAATAATATTTAAAGTCACATGTAGATATTGCAATTTTGTCTTATTTAAAAAAATGGGTAAAATACACAAATGATAATTAAACTTTGATAAATTATTTAATTTAGTAACCAAACTTTCAATTGCTTCAATATTACCATTAAACTTTTAGTTTTGCTTCAAATTGGTCACTGACCCGTTAGCAACCGGGTGATATGTCAATTAAAATATTTTATATAATAACACATTTAGCCCCCACGTTTGCACATTCAAATAGTTTAGTCATAATTCGAAAAAAGAAATCAACAACTGCAGCCAAGAAAACAAAAAAATTGACAGATCAAATAGACCATGTTGACAAAAACGATTGAAAAAAAATGATTCACCATGAGTACAGTAGAGAGATCCATAATCATTGTTAAAATGTGTTGACTATCAAGTATACAAAGGTCAAAGAAGTGGCAACCTAGGAACTCCAATGCGATCTCATAGATGAAATTGATTCTGCTGAAACAGAGGCAGTAGGGGTGTTTAAATCTCGATCTGTTTTTGCTTTTTCTTTAGGGTTTTTGATTTTATGTTTATGATTAAATTATTTTTAATTAAAAATAAAGTCAAATTAAAATAATATGTAAATAATGATGGTTAATTTTTTTTTGAATTAGGGTTAAATTATTTGAATGTGCAAACGTGAAGGACTAAATGTGTTATATACACAATATTTTAACCGTCACAACACTATTTTAGCAGACATTAACGGGTCAGTGACCAATTTGAGCAAAATTAAAAGTTTAATAATAACATTGAAGAAATTAAAATTTTAGTTACAAAATTGAATAATTTATCAAAATTCAATTACAATTCGTGTACTTTACCAAAAATTATATTAGTGTCATGTTTGAATCATTTTTCATGAATAGAATATTATAAATTCATACACATTGGTAACTTGTTTTAAGTATATTTTGATACATTTTTTTGAATAGATATTTTGATACATTTGATTAATATCTTTTCATCTTATTTTTATTTATTTTAAGGGTTCTTATTTAGTATATTATCAGTGTAAATTTTTTTACACAATTATGCTTAGTTTAACTTTAACATCCAATATCTAAATTCTTAATCCTAAATTTTAAAATCCCAAATCATAATCTCCAACCCTTAAACCTAAATTCTAACCATAAACCTTAAATTCTAAACCCTATAACCTAAACCCACAAACCCTAAACTAAGTTTAAGAAATCTTAAAATCATCTCGTTTATGAAATAGATTATTTCCACCGCTAGTGTATAAAATAATAATCCTTATTTCAATGTTATATTTCTATCATTTCATAACTGATATAATTTGAACTCAATATTCATGTAATTTTTTTGAATAATTCCTACCTAGGGGAGGGAAAGGGAGATTTGCTCTTACTAGGTCTATAACCCACAACCTAAGAGAAAATGTCAACTTGAAAATTTTTAACCACTTGCTCTAGAGGTTGTTAACTATTCATTACTTAAAATTAAATGGTTACGTTTTTCATATATATATATATATATATATATATAGTTTTTTGAAGCGTTGTTTAGGATAATATCTCTCGTTATCTTACTCTTGAATTAATAGTTTGTTTTCCTTTGTCTTATTCTTCATAATAATAATATAACATATTCGAGCCGTGCAAACCTTAATTTCTCTAATTGTTTAAAATTAATTAATTTGAGGGTTTTTGTTGGCCAAAATCTTAATAATGTTAATTGGCAAATATAATAACAGTTTAAGGCAAAGGTAGTTAAATTTGGTATTGACTTAAGTATCTAACATCTCAAAGTATAAATTTCAACACCAATAAAACTCGCATGTATCTCGCAAGAATTTGAAAACATTTTAACTCAATACATCTCGAAACAGTGGCGGATCTAGAAATATATTTGAGGGTGAGCACACATAAAATCTAAAAAATTTAGGGCGGTCACAAGTCATAAATATTACAAAAAATTAAGAACTAATTCATAAAAATTAAGAAAATTAAAGAAAAATGTATAAACTTTAAAAAGTTTAGGGTGGGTACAGACCCGCCCTAAATTAAATGTAGATCCGCCATTGTCTTGGAATAATAAAAATTTTAAATATAAAGATTTTAAAAAAATGTTGTTAAATGTTATAATATTAATAACGACTTTTTTATTAAATAAAGAAGTATTACATTCTCATGTCGGTATTCAAATTCATATAAGATGAGATAATATAAGCATTCTTAACCACTAGGTCAATTAATAGATCTCATATTAAAAAAGACTTTGAAATACCTTTTATGTATTTTAGTTTTTATTTATTAACCGCAACATTATATATTTAGAGCTCGAAGCTTACTCCTTTTAGGATTGTATGTATATAAATATTGGGTTAGGATCCACTTTTACAATGTAAAATTTTTTAAGTTTTACACTTTTTTGGATCGTTAGATGGGGAAAATGAATGTCTGATATTAACTTCTTATTTTCTTCAATTAATAATCTTCACATATTTTACTGTTAATCTCAGTTATCCGTTTTATTCATCTAACGATCTAAAAATGTGTAAAACTTAAAAAAAAAAGACACTGTGTAACCGGATCTTATCCGAATTGTAAGTATATAAAGAGGGTGTTTCCGAGCTTATCCATGGGTAAGGCGAGCGTGTGGGTCCAAACGACCTTGCACATACTAGTGTTCTTTCGAGAAGGATTGAGCCACCATTAACTCATCCTTTGTATAATTTGTTTAAAGATGGGAATAAAATAAAATGAGTTGTTAGCAGATTGGTGATGCTCAGTGGTGGGAACTAGTCATTGTGATGGGCATGGGCTGGCTTCATCATCATTATGGCAGCAACCATAGTATTGTATTGGTGGACTTCGCTAGCCGCCACCACCAAGCACTCTTCTATTTGGCCAACGTTGTCACAACCACAAGCACGTACAACAAAAACATAATTAATTAGTGGCTGATAAGAGGTTTAATGTCAAGATTTTATACTTATATATTTAAAATCAGAATTTTAAATGTCTTTTTAAAATTAAGATTTAATTTTATTCAATTTTAAATTTAATTAGAATTTTGATGACTAAGAGTAAAATAAAATTAATAAAAATTTATCTGTGCGACGTTAAAAATTAAATAGCTCACATAAAAATGTTATATCAACATTTCGTTTAATAAAAAATATTATCACTTTCATGATTTAGTGATGTTCTAATCTGAACCGTTAATATTGGTAATTTAAAATAATTCATTTTAAATGTATTATTTTTAGATAAGACTCATCCACGATTAAATTTATTTTTTAAATATATTATCTCATTTTATATGAGTTTAAATCCTAACACTTGTCTTTGGAATGTAAATCTCTTCTTAATAAAAAAATTATTTTTAAACATACGATAAAAAAGAATTTACACAAAATACCATATATAACGAAAAATTGATATCTCAAAATCTCAACACTATCAATATAACTAAGTTATAATGGCAATCTAGATACGATTTAACTTACAACATATGGAGAGTCGACAAGTAATATATGCTGGATTAAAATCCGCAATTGTGGGTACATATGTATAATGTATGTTGCTATTATAAAGTAAAACACGAAATTAAGTGACCAATTATGTTACACGTGTTATAGGTATTAAATTATTATGGAATTAAAAGTGTAGATGCCATAAGTTATATTTATAACTTAATATGGGTAGAGTTGTAAATATTAATAAACTATTTTTTAATTTAGTTTATATAAAGAGGTAGTGATCCTCAAGAAATAGGTTAACTCGTTTTTCTCTCATTCCCTGTCAGAGAGTTTTATGTCAAGAGATAACTTATCTTCTTGTAAGATTAATACCAAAGATTTGAGATTTTAACATCAAGATTCAAGATTTTTAATTTATCTATTAATTCAGGTACGCTTTCGCATTCAATTTATTTAATTTATTATTCTTGATGATTTGACATGATAAATTTAGAATTAAATTTTATATTAATTTATAATTTAGTTCTAACAATATCGTCCTTAAAAAGGTCTATTAATTGGTCGTGTATTGAAAATATTTATATTATTTCATTTTGATCAATCCGGTAGGAATATTTAAAAGGTCCAGCTAGCAGCTTCGTGATTTTCAAGTTCTACGGGTTAAAAAGGCATCATTGGGCAGATGCAGCGGAAATTATGAGCAATCATTAGCATTGCAATAATGAAGTTGTTATTGCCTGCCCTGAAAGATAAAATTCAGCAATGACCAAGTTTAGTGGAAAGTTAGCACCAACCAAACACAGTGTCTTTTAGTAATGGGATTCCAAAGCAACTCCACTTTTTCCTTTTCATTGCCATTCTATTTTGTCTGCCCAACATAAATTCATAATTTGATATAAACAAGTCTTCAGAATCTCAAGATTAGAATTTGAATACAAGTGAATGTAATTTCATAATTGTGATATATTTGACTAATTATTACAATTTGTAAGTCTAGCTGAACTGAGGTCTTAACTACACTATTCAATTTTATGGATATTATGATGATAGGATTTTTTTTAAATACCTTTTTAATATAACATGATTTTTTTTCTTTTTAGAACATGAGCTTGTGTTAGGTTTCTTTTATATCAATATACTTAGGTTTAGAAACAAAAACCTAATTAGGTTGATAATTGATGTATGTTATTGTTAGCTTTGTAAAGATATCTTTTAAACTCAATTTTCATCAATGTAGTGATTTTGCTAGATAAAAGGAGGAAAGATGATCATTAATATCTAAACATTCAGGTATTGTTTTAAGGTTATTTTAATTATATTTTTAAAGATTTCTCATTAAGTATTTTTTTATAGAAATTATAGTTATACCCCATTTTAAAAAAAAACTTAAATAAAACCCTTCAGAATTTTTGAAAAATTTAAGTAGGCCCTTGTTTTGCCAATATCTGCCACTATTAATTTGCATAGTTTCAAAGTTAAAAAGACCTAAAATCAATTTGACCCCAAAATTGAAGAGTCGATGCTCAATTTCCCTAATTTCAAAATTACAAGGATCTGAAAAACAATTGAATCCAAAAAAATGAGAGAATTAAGACTTAATTTATTTAGTTTTAAAACTAAAAAGGACTAAAAATGAGATTGGACCTAATGTTTTGGAGACTATAATCCCTCCCAACTTAGATATGGCTCCCTCCCGATCCAATAATTTCCATTTTTTCTTTTTTTATTGTCCTTCCGGTCTTTAAGGTTTGTTCTGATTAATCCGGACTGACTCGCGTCACACATTTGGCTTTAGTGAGTGAGTCTTCCAAAAGAAATTTTCTATATACAAAAGTCCTCAAACTCGATATCTGCTTAAGCAATACTAAGATGTTTACTACTTGAACCAATCTCCATCGATAATAATTTTTATTTTCTTTTTCGAACGACCAGAAGCACATAATGAAATAACTCAGCTTATATTGGATTCTTAGAGAAATTGATTTTTTTTTTTCGGAGCTCCGAAGAAACTGAGGAACAAGAGTATTAAAAAAATAAAATTAACAAAACTGAGATTTTATCCAATAATCGTCTGTTTTTTTTATACCTGAGATGACTAGGATGAAGTTAAAATGAAAATTTATGGGTCAAACATAAATAGTAGTATAGTAATGGTTAACGTCTAATTGATAAGACGTCAATTTAAAATTTTGAGGCTTAGAATTTAGTTTTGCTTAACTTTGAAATTGATAAGAACCTAAGATTTTTTAGGCCGAAACACATGGTGGGTTAAGGTTTAATTTGCAGGGTCGTCTTTGAGGGTGGGCCATAAGGCGACGGTTCAAGATTCACCTTTATTTAGGGCCCACAGTTTATAATTATAAGTATTTAATTTTAATAATAATTTAATTTTTTTAATATTTATTATTATAGTCTAATTTTTTTAACATTTGTTATTATGGGTTTATTATTAATTTTTTTTCTTCAATATTTGTTATTAGGGCTTATTTTTTCAATATTTGTTATTATGGACCCATTTTGTTTCAATATTTGTTATTAGTCATACTCTTAATTTTTTGGGCAAACTACATAAATGGTCACCGAACTTTTAAGGCAGATTCATTTTGAGTCACCGTACTTTTAAAATATTCGATATGGTCACCCAACTTTTAGTTTGATTTCAATATAGTCACCGAACTTTTAGGGCGGATTCATTTTGGTCACCATACTTCTAAAATATTCGATAAGGTCATCCAACTTTTAGTTCAATATCAATATAGTCACCAAACTTTTAGTTCGCTTTCAATATGGTCCCTCAAGTTATCTTCCGTTAAAAGCTGGCGTTAGTTTTTATTTTTCCTTAATAAAAAAGGGTAAACTACACCAATCATCACTCAACATTCTTCTCACTCTTATTTTGGTGACTAGAGTTAAAAAAATCAATTTAATAACTTAACTTTCGAATCGTTCATATTTTGGTCACTCTCAAATGACATGGTTATACAAATAGAAAAATTCGACTAATCCTTAAAAAAATTCGGGTAATGATTTTTTTACTTTGCTTATTAAATTTACCATATTACCATATTTGATATTTTAATAAGCAAAGTAAAAAAATTATTACTCGAATCAAATATTCCAATTAACCGGTCAATCGATTATCCGATTTAATTGGTACAATATAAGATTGAGAATTGAATAATTTGAATTTATCAATTAACCAAATTAATTTTTAAGGATTAATTGAACCCGATTTCGGTACAAATTTTTAAAATAAATTATTTCGATTCGATTACGGTTCACAGTTTTAAGCAAAATTGATTAACTGATCTGATCTAGTATATATAATATTTCTAAATTTTATGCATTACAATATCTTATTGTCTAATTATTTTGATACCCTTCTGATTTTTTTTAAGTTTTAGCTCTGGGTAGAATTAATAGGCGCGAACTTTCAATTTTTGACTTTCTAGTTGTTTTTACACTTTTATCACAATCGAAAATTTATTAAATTTACCATATTATCATATTTGATATTTTAATAAACAAAGTAAAAAAATTATTTCCAGAATCAAATATTTCAGTTAACTAGTTATTCGATTATCTGATTTAATTAATACAATATAAGATCAAGAATTGAATAGTCTAAATTTACCAATTAACCAAAATAAATCTTTTAAGGATTAATTGAATTTTTCTATTTGTATAAACATATCATTTGAGAGTGGTCAAAATATGAACAATTCGAAAGTTAAGTTATTAAATTGAATTTTTCTAACTCTAGTGACCAAAATAGGAGTGAGAAGAATGTTGAGTGATGATTGGTGTAGTTTACCCATTTTTTATTAAGGAAAATGAAAACTAACATCATCTTTTAACGGAAGGTAACAGGATGGACCATATTGAAAGTAAACTAAAAGTCTGGTGACTATATTAAAATTGAACTAAAAGTTTGGTGACCTTATCGAATATTTTAAAAGTACGGTGACCAAAATGAATCCGCCCTAAAAGTTCGGTGACTATATTGAAAGCGAACTAAAAGTTGGGTGACCTTATTGAATATTTTAAAAGTACGGTGACCAAAATAAATCTACCCTAAAAGTTCGGTGACCATTTATGTAGTTTACCCTAATTTTTTCAGTATTTGTTACTTATGGGTCCAATTTTTTTGCAATACTTGTTATTAAGGGACATTTTTTCTAATATTTGTTATTAAGGGTTTAGTCTTAAAATGTAATTTTTTGTCAATATTTGTTATTATGGGTCTAATTTTTTTTTCAATACTTGTTATTAGGGTCCATTTTTTCCCTATATTTGTTAATAGGTACAAACTATTAAAATTTATTTTTTCCATTATTTATTATTAGATTCTCATTTTTTGTAATACTTTTTATTAAGAGCTTACTCTTAAAATTTAATTTTTTAATATTTATTATTAGAGTCTAATTTTTAGATTCGCCCATGGGCCACCAAAATCTCAGGAACAATGATGAATGGTAACGGGCCAGTAGGGTCTAACCCTCCAAAAAATTAAAAATCAACATTTAGTCATTTAAAAATTTTAAAAATTCCAACTCGGTCCATTCAAAACTTTTAAATGTTCTTATTATGTTTCAATTTTTTAATATTTTGGTTAAGTCGCCTCATGTTTTTTTTAAATCTCTTTAAGTATTTTTGGAAATTACAGTTACACCCCAATTTTTTTAAAATTTAAATTATACCCTTAGATTTTTTAAAAAAAATTAAGAAGGCTCTTGTTTTGCCAAGATCCGCCCATATTAATTTGCATAGTTTCAAAATTAAAAGGATCTAAAACAATTTGACCCAAAAATTGAAGAGTCAATGCTCAATTTCCCTAATTTCAAAATAACGAGGACCTAGAAAACAATTGAATCCAAAAAAATATAGAGAGTTAAGACTTAATTTATTTAGTTTATTTTTGAACAATTTTTACTTAGAGGGGAGGGAAAATTTGCTCTTAATGAGTTTAGAACTCACAATTTAAGAGGAAGGGGAGGGTGTCAACTAGAAAGGACTAAAAATGAAATTAGACCTAAAGTTTGGAGACTATAATCCCTCCCAACTTAGATGTGGCTCCGTCCCTAAAAATAACTAGACCAGGTTTCAATTACATGTACTTAAAAATTGGAATAGTTTTAATGATGATGATGATGATACAAATTATTTAATGTAAAATGGTTGGTCCAATCCATTAAGAAATTAATTGGTCAACGGCTGATTTGACGATTTTTTTCTCAAATGCATGAATGTCTACATTTGACCCATTTGACGCCATAAAAAATCCCCACATCTTTTTCGTACAATTGCTCGAGTAGTTGGGAGAAATTTTCATATTTATTTGTTCCGTCAACTTAGGTAATTAGCGGATAGTTGATAGCAGATTACATTAGTTAATAGTTAATTGTATTAATTGATTTGACTAGCAGATTATATTGGCTGATTGTATAAAAGTATTTGTTAAAATTAACTGATAGCTAATAGATGTTTAATTATTTAAACAAGCAAAATGACAATAAGGACATGATTGTATCCGACACTTGTTTGAATAGTTCATTAGTTATCAATATTTTGTATCTATTAATATTAATTAGATTATAAAAATAATCTTTTTAATATAACCTTAATAAGCATATTTTTGAAGGATATATATATTAATTTATTATTTATATAATTATTTTTAATACAGTTTAATTAATTATTAAATTTAAATACAATTACAAATGTGTGAGAATAAAAAGAAAAAAATAAAAAAATATTACTTTACAAATGTCACAATGTAAATACACGACGTTGAAGAATTAAAATAGAAAATATTAAATTTAGGTTATTTGAAGATTTTTTATAATTGTTAAGTGTAAAAGGGTGTTTATAACTCTTATGTCAAAACCTTTAATTTCAAAAAGCTCATATTAGTAGCTTTTTTAAAATTATAGGTTTTATCTCAATCTACTATTTCAATCTGTTATTCACCAAACATCAAAATTAACAGAGTTGACAGGTCAAACCTCTAATTTTAGCTCAAACATATAGTCTTGGCTCAAACCGCTATTTACCAAACAGGGCCATTGAATGCAAACCGTCCCGGTTAAGTTAAAATAATTGCACTAATATAAGATCCATTAATTAGTCGAGTAATTAAAGTTGTTGTGTTGTCTTATTTTACATGAGTTTGAATCTCGACATTTACCTTGAAAATATAAATATATCTCTATTTAATAAAAAATAATTATATTAATATGTTGTATTATTTAAAAACATCACATCGTTAAAATAACACTATGGAAAGAGAAGGTGGTTCAAACTTCATGTCGGTACCTTAAAATTCAGGATTTAAGTCCCGGAAACACTATCCTCTCCTTAATTTGTAATGTATAAAAGAGAACATTACCTAAAGTGATTGTATTGTGATAAAAGTAGTTAATAATGTCCCGGTAGATGAATAGTTCTTTCTTCTTGTACTTGTATTGGTATTGACGTGTTTTGGTGTACCGAATATTAAAATTAGATGATTATATTTTATTTTTAAATGTAATTATGAAAAAATAATAAAAATAAATTTTATTTACAGTATAATCTTGTACCGATAAATACAAGTCTGGCCTAAACAAATCAAAATTTTAACTCAAACGATAATTAATTTTTAGTATCGGATTAAGATTGGTACAGCTGATACTAATACTATTTTGATTGTAATACAAATATGACTTCCGTTGAAATAAAATTATGATTACTTTTGTAATTTGTTGTCTCGAAAGTTGTATATCTAAATCACACACAGTCATATTTTCCTAATACTCGCTTGTGCATACGCCAATAGCTCTACTTAGACATGGTAAACTTGACCCGAGATTCGAAAACCGAACCAATTTACCGATTCAAACCTAAAATTGACATAAATATGATGACCCAAAATTTGATTTGAAACCAAAACAAACCGAACCGAACTAAAACCGGTCCAAATTTTAGTTGAACCGAAATGGATCCGAACCGATTTTCAACCAACCGAATGGACCCGAATGGACCCGAACCGAAGACAATCCAAAATATAGAAAATATATTAATAGAAATAAATAAAGATAGGATATGAACAACCACACAACTCAACAAAAAGTTAAATATATTGGCTTTATATATATGGTGTAAAAAACTGACCGGCCTAAAAACTCGATAAAAACTGATCGATCTCCCATTGGCCCGAAATTGACCTGAACCGAAATCAACCTAACCGAAAATAACAGATCCGAAAATAACCAAATCAAAAATCAATCGATCTGAAATGACCCGAATCACAATAGACCCGGACTAAAACCGAACCGAACAAAACCGAATTTGAACCGAATGATATCAGACCCGAAATGACATGAACCGAATTGACCCGAACCGAAACCGAACCGAATGACCCGTTTGCCACCTCTAGCTCTACTCAAACCACAATATTAACTCCATTTTATTTTTTTTTTTTCTTCTCTTTATCTGATGTTAGTGTATATCTTTTCCTCTATTAATATTTAATATATGCTTTCAGTCGTAAATTGATTGTGTTAATAAGACAGATGGAACTATTTTTAGTAATCCTTTTCAATTTAATCTTTAGGCTCCTTTTAGTCCATAATTAACTTTTTAAGTTTAAATTTTAATCATTTAATGACTTGAATGACAGATGACACAAACTCAAAGTGCACTATTATAAATAAAAAAACGTTTAGTGATTAAATTGTACATAAGTATGAAATTGAGGAGATAAAAATGAATTGTCCCCTCAAAAATATCCGTAGGATAAACAAAAGAAGATAAACCACCACGTTTGACATAACTAGAGTGCACAAAATTGCTTTTACTCGAAAAAAATGAATTATTTTACTAGACTTAATATCAAAATATTTGACTATTCTTGATTCAACTCGTAATTTTATAAACTGGACTTGATTCGAAATAAAATTTAAGTTATAGAATAAAAATTCGAATAACTCGAAATTTTCAGTAATTATTATATTAATTTTTAAGTTTGAGTCGAATCTCTCAATTTTGCATGATATATATCACATAAGAAAAAATATACATATGTATTGTATATGGTTATAGAAAATCGTTTAAATTGAAACTAATTAGCACTATAATATTATAAATATTTACAATTAAATTAAAATAAAAACTCAAACAATTTAACTCAAAAAAAATTTTAAATAAAATTTCAGTTGTAAAATATAAATTTTCAATTCGACTAATTCATAATTGTTTGATTCAACTTGATCGAACGTTTTTTTCTGTGCATAACCATCCACCTCTTTTATTATTTCAAGTTGATAAACCCGGTTTCTTGTATATATAAACCCTTCAACCGCTTCCCTCTCTCTCCATCTTTTCCTTTAGACTTCAACACAGCAAACAAAGGAACCAATTTCGAAGCTTCACCATGCCTTCTTCAACTACTATTGTTTCCAAGTGCACCGTTTTCCCAGACAGAAAATCCGACATCAAAGCCTTAAAGCTCTCAGTTTCAGACATCCCCATGCTCTCCTGTCAGTATATCCAAAAAGGTGTTTTGTTCACTCCCTCTCCTTTCTCCTTCCCCGACCTCCTGCTTTTCCTCAACCGATCTCTTTCCGCCACCCTCTCTCACTTCCCTCCTCTGGCCGGTCGTCTCACCACCGACTCCGACGGTCACGTCCACATCACCTGCAACGATGCCGGAATAGACTTCCTAGTGGCCAAAGCTCCTCAATTTTCCATCGATCACATTTTGCCTCCCGGAGCAGATGTCCCCGATTGTTTCAAGGACTTCTTTACTTACGACAACACGATCAGTTACTCGGGTCATTCCATGCCATTGGCGGCGGTTCAGGTGACCGAGTTAATGGACGGGGTTTTTATTGGGTGCACAATGAACCACGCCGTGACCGATGGGACTTCGTTCTGGCACTTTTTCAACACTTTCGCTGAGATTACTAAAGGAGCTTCAAAAATATCGAAATCTCCCGATTTCGGCCGGAACACCGTGTTCAATTCTCAAGCCGTGCTTAAATTCCCTCCCGGCGGACCCACGGTTACTTTCGCCACCGACGAGCCGTTGAGGGAAAGGATTCTCCATTTTAGCAGAGAAGCTATTTTAAAACTTAAATACAGGGCTAATTATGGTTGCCGACTAACTAAACAAAGTCAAACCATTGATAATACCCAACTATTAGGAAATCTCAGTAACGGTAAGGTAAATAGCATTAACTCAGAGATTTCGTCTTTCCAGTCACTTTGTGCTCAGCTATGGAGGTCGGTGACGCGCGCCAGGAAACTGGAGCCGACGAAGATGACGACTTTTAGAATGGCGGTGAACTGCCGACACAGGTTGGACCCAAAGCTGGAGCCGTACTACTTCGGGAATGCGATTCAGAGTATCCCGACATATGCAGCGGCCGGTGAGCTGCTGGCCAATGATTTGAGCTGGGGCGCTGATCTGCTACACAAAAACGTGGTGGCGCACGACGATGGTACGGCACGGAGAGGTGTAGCGAGCTGGGAGGAGCAGCCACGGCTGTTTCCGTTGGGTAACTTGGACGGTGCGTCGATCACGATGGGAAGTTCACCTAGGTTTCCGATGTACGATAATGATTTTGGGTGGGGGCGGCCTTTGGCGGTGAGGAGTGGAAGGGCCAACAAGTTCGACGGGAAGATTTCGGCGTTTCCCGGGAGAGAAGGGAATGGGAGCGTTGACTTGGAGGTTGTTTTGGCGCCGGAAACCATGGCGGGGCTTGAGAAAGATGTGGAGATTATGCAGTACGTATCGGAGATGGTGTGATTGAGTGATTCTAGTGCAGTGGAAAAGGGAAACAAATGGTATCGCAGGTAGGCCGTTTGATTAGTCGTTAAAACCGTGATCCATATCTTGGGGTGATTTTTGGACTGTTGTGATTTCATTACCACACTCGCTCAATATTTATTTTTCAATCACGTCAGCTTAGATAAATGTCATTTAATTGTTAATGTTTTCTTTTTATTCATGGATTAAATTACCATGTTTATCATCTCAGTCACGTCAACTAACATTGAAGTAGATCAGTAGATGTTCATAATCATGCCTAAAACCCAACAAGAATTACTAACAACTTGATCAATCTATCTAATATCGATCATTCAAACAAACAAGACCAAATATGTTACATTTTGTTCATATCATCGAGCAGTGTTTATGCACATCATCGTTAGGGTTCAAATTTTGATATTATGATGTGTAAATTAAATTAAAAGAATCATCTTTATATTAAATTTTTTAACATTTGATCTAAATTAATCAAATATTAAATTAAATACCGATTATTATACAAAAACATCTTGCACAAGCGAAGTAAGGGAGAGTGAACATGCAATGAAAGGGAAAAGAAGATAGGGTAAGAGATTCATATATGTCCAATTTTTTTTTTTGCTTTGGACCTGATGTCTGAATTCCCCGACACTTGAAGAATTCTCTAAATCCATAAACACTGCGATCGTAATTGAACTGGAATAAACACAATTACTCGAATAAACAAAACGTACTTCAGCATTTATACACAACCATGATTATGAAATTCTAGATTGTCCGGTTTCTAGAAATAACAAGTCAACAATCTCTAAAGTAGAGGTGTGAAAAAAAAAAACGAAAAATCAAAATCGGTTTCGAAATTTGAAAAAACTGAACTAAAAATTGGTTAACCGAACCATAAAATTTGATTTCGGTTTGGACTTTTATTTTTTAAAGAAATCGATTCGGTTACGGTTTACAATTTTGAAAAAGCCGGGTAACCAAACCAACCGGTTATATAATATATTATTATATTATGTCTTTCAAATATTTATATTAAAAATATGAATTTTTTTTCTCATTCCCCATAAGTAAAACCTTAGGTTCATTCTATAGAGCTTATGTATTTAACTTGCTTGTATTAAAAAAGATACTAATATCATAAGTCGATTTTTAAAAGTATATATTTTTTTCTAACATATTATTAAAATTTATATTTTTAATAAACAAAGTAAAAAACTCATTATCCGAACCGAACCAGACCAAATATTTCGGTTAACTGAATAAACGGTTAACAGTTTGAATGGTTACGATTTAGGGTCGAAAATTGAATGACCTGAACTTATCGGTTAATCAAAATAATTTTCTAATGGTTAACCGAACCCGGTTTTGCACACCCTTACTCTAGAGCAAGTGGTTAAAGCTCTCAGTTGATACACTCTCCTCCCTCCTAGGTAATGGGTTTGAAATCCATTATGAGCAAATTTCCCCTCCCCTCCCCTAGGTAGAAATTGGTCATAAAAAAGAAAAGAAATAACACCCAGAAACCAAATAACTGGTAAATGACCATATGAAAAGCACTAACATAAGAACCAAGGAACTTTACTTGCAGTGTATATATGTATATATTTTTAGAACCAAATCATAAATTAATATGAAATATAATAACTAGGATCTATCATGTCAAATCATCAAGAACAATAAACTAAATGTGGAAGCGTACCTGAATTAATCGATAAATTGAGAACCTTGAATCTTGATGTTGAAATCTCAAATCTTTGGTATTGATCTTCCAAGAAGATATGTTATCTCTTGACGTAAAACTCTCTGACGGAGAATGAGAGAAAAACAAGTTAACCTATTTCTTGGGGACCACTACCTCTTTATATAAACTGAATTAAAAAATAGTTTATTAATATTTACAACTTTGCCCTTCATTGAGTTATAAATATAACTTACGGTATCTAAACTTTTAATTCCTTGACAATTTAATACCTATAACACGTGTAACATAATTGGTCACTTAATTTTGATCTCATACTTTATAATAGCAACATACATTATACATATGTGCCCATAATTGCGGATTTTAATCCAACAATCTTTCACTTAGGCAACATATATTTCCTGACAAATGTATAACCATAGGAGCTCAAAAAATTGCTATCATACCATAGGCATTCTTTAACAATCTCGTCCATCAACTATATACATATAGGATCAAAGCAGTCTTCGCCATATCAATCATGACTAGACCCATTAATGGTCACATATACAAATATAGTCAAATGACATAGATCAATCACGGATCCGTAGCATGGAAAATATGAAATGTGAACCGAACATGTCTATTTCCAACCGGTCCTCCTAAACCTTAGTGAGATCAAACTTTACTGAATTCAGAGTGTGCATAAACCAAAAGAAATTTATTTTTGCAGAAAATAATCTTAAAATATCCTTAAACTGAAGTAACCGAAATTGTGTCTAAAACGAATGAACATTTTTCAAAATTACTAACTCCCATTAAAACTGAACATCCTTAAATAACAATTTCATCCACATGAGTAGTGTGCTCATGAAAGACCTAAGGTGACAGTTTCTTAATAATCGCGCAGTTATGGAGTTTGTACCAACATGCTCTTATAGACACACAATCACTCTAAATTTTCTTTAACAACTAGAAACTTAATATTTATGTGCTTCAAATTTGAAGTGTTTCTATTGTTTATAGAATAAATAAATGCATATTTATTGTCATGAAATAACTGAAGTGGTCTTTCTATTCAATCTATAATTAGCAGCCCATGTGACAAAATTCTTTTGCATCAATATTCTAATAGAATCAAAGTCTGTAAACTTGATGATCTCTAGCATGCCAGAACTCTGATATGTGAGCATGTAATTTTTTTGTTCTGTAAATATATCTCATAACCCTATTGGTTGCTATCCAATAGTTCATACTAGATTCGCTTAAATATTTGTTTAACATTCCAACAATGTACGCAATATCCGAACTCATACTACTTGAACATAAATTAGATTCTCAATAGCTTATACATATAGAATTATTTATATTTTCTAAATTTCAAGGTTACTTTTAGGAATTGAGTAAGACAAAAATTGTCTTTTTAGCAATATGAGTATCACTTGGCTTTCTCCCACTGAACTTGTCGTATATACAATTGTCAACCAAATTTATCTCAAAACCGAATGAGATAATCAATATGAAATTTATAATTTCATTAATGAGAGTCCTACTTAATCTCATAGATGAATTTCTTTAATTTATATATCATTGATTTTGTATTATTAGACACAAATCTATGATTGTATCATATAATTCATTTCTTCAATGTCACTGTCGTCTGACTAATGCTTGGCAAACAAATGATGAATTAATGTAAATATGCCAGCAAATAATGTCAATTTTAGGTCTCTTTGCGTGCAAGTATACACGGTTAGAAAGTAATACAGTAATAAGCAGAGTATCGTATCCACAAGGATTGTCCAAGCATTAAATGCCACGATAGTTACTTGTGAATTGGAATGAATAAGTTGATAATTTGGATTCGATTTTAGTCTAGAAAATGACTAAGGAAAATACAGTAAGAGTTTAGGTAGATTTGGCAAGCAAATGTATCAAGATGGTTGATTGGCGTTGGCAAGGGATGTTTGGATTTCATGCTAGCAAAGATAGTGATTAATAACATTCATCCTTGGTTTTATTGCAGAGCAGATTTTAATTTAGTATAGCCTATGTTGATGACAATACTCTAAGTTAATTACAATTAACACCTATACGTCTATAGTGATGTTTCCCAATAATTAACTTGGCAAAGTTTTAATCTTTAACTCCTAAGGGGCAGATTCACTTCCGAAGTAAGCTCATCTACTTGAACATCTTCTGTCGAAGTTTCTCTCCTTAGTATTTTGTAATTAATCCTTATCTCCTAAGTCTGTTAAGATATTAAGGGATAATGAGCATTCGATGCCAACTGTCTTATGGCATAAATATAAAAAAATTAAGCACTAGCAAAATAGACAAAAATGTCAAGGCATTCATTTATTAAAAAAACTAAAAGCTAAGCGTTCATTGCAAAACACCCCTGGCCAACTTAAAAGAATTAGTTCATGGCTGGGGAAACCATTGAAGCAACATTGTTTTTAAACATCACCATCAAATCAGAATTTAAAACTAAGAGAAATAGACAAGAATGAGGTCCATCGATTCAGCCCTTCATGGATCCAGCTCAGTCACGGACTGGTCGAACCACGGGTTGCCCTCTACCCTCACTTTCTTCTCATAACACAACCTCTTTATTTTCTTATCAATGGTCTTCTTTATAGGCGCTCATGGAAACCCTAGATAAGGCTTGATTTGAAAGTTTGTCACGCACCATTATAGGTGTGTTATCTTCTTTTTGAATTAGGGTTGACCCAACTTTAACCACCTCACTTGGATAAGGTACACTTGGCAATCCTCGACACGAAAACATTTCTCTAATACTCATTTTGCTGTTGTCCAGCTCCTAATCTCCTCTTCCAATCCTACTTTTAAAAAAATTAGCTTTGAAAATTCTAAAGCGTTTTAAAAAATAAATTATATATTATTTGTTAAAATGGGGAGTTGAAATTTTATTTAAAAGGGAATTAAAAAAACTTGATTTTAGAAAATATGAGTCAAGGATTGGATAAGGTACCCCCATAATCAAAACAAAAAACCAGATATTCTTTTTAAAAAAAATTGGTTGATTACAAAATTATTACCGCCCAAAAATTGGTACAAAATTATTACTGCTTTATTAATATTAAATTTTACGGGTTAACGTAACAATTAAATTAAGATTTAGTTATAAGTGTGAGTAAATTTTAAGAGCTCCGGTGTTCGAGGGATAAACGAAAACTACCATCTACGTCTTAGACTGGTAGCCAAGTTTACCGTCGAAAAAGGGAGAACCGCATTGGCAATTAAAAATGTCGAATATGCAATTTAACCGAACAAGGTAAAAGTAAATACATGAAATTAAATATATTATTATGAACAAATAAAAAAATAAAAAGAAAATACAACAAACTAAAATATTACATATGGTATAGAAACACAATATATAATATTTAATACACATTGATATACAAAAGAATTTAATATTTAAAATATGTACTTATGGTATAAATTATATAAACAAAGTAATATGTACTGTATATTATAATATATTACTTAGTATATACTTAACATAATACATATAATACATAACTAGTATGATGTAATATACAAATTAAATATAATATATAGTACATAATATATGCTTATATATATATAAAACATTAATATATACATATTAATAAGTTTCACAAACAACAATGTTAAGCAAGGTAAATAAATATATAATAATAACATAGTAAAATCGAAGAACACAAAATAACATATATCGAACGGATAAATACAAATAAATAAACATCACAACAACACATAATAATAAAAAAAGCAAACAATTAAACAAAAACATACAGTAAAGACTGAAAATAAATAAAATTGAAAGGACATGGACTAAAAATAAATTAACCCTCCCAAAAAATAGTTTTAAGCTGACTTGAATGGATCTAATTGAAAACTATAAAAAGAAAGAGGGACCAAACTATAATTTTCTCTTTGAAGCAACAAAACAAAAGTTTAGGACTTGATTATAAACTCATTAAAACTCCAAAGGACCAAGTGAGTAAATAGATCATGTGGCAGAAAAGGTTTGAAAATTTCAAAAGGGCGGATGGACTTTCAAGGTAATTAGACCGTTTAAAATCTGATTTAGCTCAAACCAGGGATGAAATTGCGAGTATTTGAAAACATAGGGGGACTGATCCTGTAATTGGACCATGCGGCAAGATCAACGTGAAAAATTAAAAGGGAGGAAGGATTTAAGATGTAATTTGCCCATTTACAAAAACGAAAATAGTCTATATAAGGACCTTATCAGATTCGATTAAACCCTTTAGCCGTTTTGTTTTCATTTCTTGAGAATTAAATCCCCTATTTATTTTTTCTCTCAACTGATCCTCCTCAAAGCTAAGAACACAAGACCAAATTTCCAGATTCCGACGGCTGACCACCGCATCGACCACCATTGGTCGTCACCGGTCACCGCTCGCCGACGGCGGCGAACCCCGTAACAACCTCTAAACAACTCATTTTCTTTTTAAAACCCGAATCTGCACTTAGATTTTAGGGAAAACACCTCTATTTGCCAAGATTTGAAAAACCCGAAACCCTCTTTAAAAAACTTTTTTTTACAACCTCGGTTTTCCTCTTCTCAACCGATTCACCCTCAGATGGGGCTTATCACCGGTGAAAAGGAGGATTGGTCACCCAAGGTAAACCTTTCACTTTGTTTTTTTATTTATTTCATGCTTCGAATGTACATGCATGCAAAAGAGATGGATAGGATACCTTGTTTCTGGAAAGTCTTTTTTTATTTTTATTGATTTTTTCAAATGTTGTTGAGTACATTAATGGCAGATTACATATATATATATATCCTATCTTTGATTTGGTCTTGGTTTACAAAATAAGCAAACACTTAATGCATGAACTGTTGATTTAACTTGGATTTGACTTTTTCTTTGTTTATCACGTTTCTTGGCCATACTCGGTGGTTAGATTTATCATGTTTCTTTGTTCAGCGGTAGCAGGAACTCCGGCGATGCTGACACGTGGCTCGGTTGGTGTAGAGCAATCGGCCAGATTTATTCCTGTCCGTTGGATCAGATCTGATCCAACGGCTAGGATTACTTGAAGATCAAACGGCTTAGATCGCTTCTGGAGAGCTGTCGTGCTTGCACAGGATGATCACACGTGGCATGGTGCTCTAAAGAGCCTCGAGCGTGCGCGTCACGCGCGTGTGAGAGTCTAACAGCCCGCTCGTAGTCTTCATGCGGCCATCTGGAGGGGCGTTCTCCTTCGATCTGGACTGTTGGATCAAAACGTGATCCAACGGCTTTGAGTTGGCTGCGCAAGGAAGATAATTAGGGTTAGCCAGTTATTAGGGTTAAATTTTATGGCTTTTTGAGTTATATTGTGTTTGGGTTGGCCAGTGGGCCTTGTAATTTTAAATTTATTTTAAATTGTAAAAAGACTGGACTTCAAATAATAATTTGGGTTTCTTTATAATATGATCTTATATATATATTAATAATAATATATTAATATAATAATAATAATAAAAATACATGCTTACATACACACACATACGAATTAACGTATGCAAACATACGGTACATACGTAATACACTCATGCATTTATACAAACATATATATATATTATCACATGTACATATAGACATTAATGCATACATATATAATAATTACTACAATTACTTATTATACTATACTATTTACAACCCGGACAAAAATGAGTGATTACAGAAAACTGTACATTCTTTAACTCCTAGATGCAAATGCATGAATCTACTGGTAAAATGCATAGAAATTTACTCAAAGTCAAGCAATAGCATGGCAAAATATGCATGAAAAATATATCTTTTGAGGAGTTAACAGTCACCGTTGAAAAATACAAGCTTAACATCTATCTTATGTAGCTCAAGATTAAAATAAGCAACAAGCGTCATGATTATCTTGAAAGAGTCTTTTAATGAAACTTGAGAGAAAGTCTCCACAAAATCAATGTCTTATTTTAGAGTATATCCTTTAGATACAAGACGTACCTTACACTTATCCACGTTATCATTTGCATCCCTTTTGGTTTTAAATATCCATTTACAACCAATTAGTTTGCACCTTTCAGGTAATGAGACAAGTTCCTAAACTTTATTTTCTTGCATAAAATTATACTTATCTTGAATGACATCAATCTACTTTTGAGAGTTAGAACTTTTATGGTCTGATAAAAAAATGATTGAGTCAATTTTCTATTATTCCATTATTATCCTTATTTTCTTGACGAAATACAACATAATAATCTAGAATAGTATTTCTCCTTTATCTCATGGATTTCTTTAATGACACTTATTTTTAAGGTTGTTGAGTTTGTTCTTCTGAAACAATTACCTTATCTTGAATGAGAGTTGTTCAACATTCTCTTATTGAGGTTATGGATTCACTTCTTGATCAATGATAGGCGTGAAAACCTAAACATTGTCAAAAGTGATAGTAAAAATTAAATTATAATCTAATTCCTCCTCAAAAGCAATGTATCTAACCTTATTTGTCCCTCTAAACTCAACATCCTAAAAAAGTTATAAATTTCTCCTTAAAATAATCTTAATTGCGGGATCATAAAATTTACAGCCCATGGATCACTCAAAATAACATAAGTAGTTGCTCACTTTTGAAGTATAATTACTTTACATGTGTCCTAACTTATTACAAAAAAATCAACCATTTTGTAACTTATTGTTATTTCTTTTGAGTTGGACCCTTAACAATTTTATTCTAATATTTTCTTGTTTTGCCCTTATTCTTAAAGACGTTAACTAAATGAGCACTAGCCAAATGAGTACTTTTACACTTATAATGCCTCAACTTTTTTCCTCTTTAGCACAATGAGAAATGAGCCCAGTTAGAGTCTATTTCTTCCTTTGAAAATTGTAACTTGAATTGGTTAAAGTGTATAGGAAGAAGTGCCAAAACCATAAGAACAAGCAATTATTAGAAAGTTCGATCTTATGTTTCTTAAGTTTTGAAGCAATATTAAATATTTTTCATAATGTACTCCCTCACATTTTCTTGACCCTTATACTTCATAGACATCAAAGAAGACATAAGTGATGTCATCTTAACCTTAATATTTTTGTAAAATATTTTTTAATTTCGTCAAGGAAACCCTTAGTATGAGTAATCTCTTTAGATTTGTTTTCCTAAAGACATAGAATGTTGTGAGTTATGATCATTAGACTTATGCGATTCAAACGATTGAAAATATCTTTTATGGGTGTTTACCGCAGTGAGAGGTGCAAGTTGTTCTTTCCTTAGTGCAAAGTCTATGTTCATACAGCCATCAAATACAATATGTAAGTGTCTTTTCTATTCCTTGGAATTAGTTTTACTAAACATGAGTGTAGAATGTATATTAACAAATATTGTGAAAGAAAAAGATAAATTACTAAGTATAGAACAAAAAATAAAATAAAAACAAGCTCACATAAATATTCATAAGTAAACAAATAAATTCAAAATAATGGCTAGTTCCTCTCAAGATACCAAACACACCATTAATATCAAGTCTTTGGATAGTAATATTAACTCTAAGCGGTATTATTGTTGTAGTAATCAAACATTGGCAATAAACTATGTCAAACAATAGATTAATCTTTGGACTAACGTATTGTTCACATAAAATACCTTATAATTGTCACACATTTATCGCCACAGTTGTCGTTGTAATTTTGCCAAATATTAACTTTCCTTTGGGCCAATTAATAAACTCATGAATTACAAAAACTCATAAACATCTTGATATTTTAAATAAATTAATCTACTTAAAAGCAGTCACTTTGGTGACATTATGCTTCAACTAATCCATTAAAATATTAGACACATGAAGCCAAAATATGAATTTATTTGTTTCAAGATATTTATCTTAATTTTATCTTTTAATTAAATTAAAAGATAACCATAATAATAAATTTGAATAAAGGTAAACCTCATATCAAGATACCAGACACTCCATTAATATTTCATCTTTGGACAAAGCATTAACTTGCAAGTGATATCTTGGTACAATAATCAAACATTGATAATAAGAACATGTCAAACAGAAATCTTCCTTTGGACCGAATTATTGCTCACATGTAAATCTAAATAATTATTACATGTTTATTACAACAGTTGCACATGTAACAATATCAACTATTAATCTTCCTTTGGGCCGATTAATACGAACCTAAGTTGAATTACATGCACAAGACCTTCTATATTTTAAAATAAAATAATTTCCACAATAGAGGTCACTTTGGTGACTTAATACTTCAATTAATTTATCTCAAAATATATGATATAAATATACTGATATCCAAATTTAAAATTTTGTAATAGCCAAAATTGAAATTTCTGATAACAATTAAGTTTATGAAATAACCCAAAATAAAGTTGTGTGAATGAGGCTATCAGAAATTGAAAAATCTAAATCTTTGATTGTTTCTTAAAAAATATCTTAAACATTAAACATGCATTTACCAAAATCAAAGTCGAATTCAAAACATTCAATCTTTAACTAAAAGCCAGAAATCAGAAGTATGAATTATTCATATAGTGACCACATAAAACTTTAATATATCCATAATAACCTAATAATCAAAATTAAAAAAATTGATCAAACTGAATCAAATATAAATTCCATAAGATTAATGGCATTGATTCCAAAATTATATCATGATAAAAAACTTAAAACCGAATAGATAAAAAAATTATACCTAAAACTTCAACATCAACCTTTAATCAAATCAAAATGCCAAATCAATATATAACCAAACATAAAAATTAAAGTGATTCAATTCCAAAAAGAATTCTCAAATATGAATTCACATAAAATCAAAACCAACTCTTTTCTTTTTATCAGACTGAACAAACTTAAAATAAGGGGTATTAATACAGAATTTTCCCTTAAAAATGTGGGGTCTAAGTTTAAAAATGTCAGACTTCACATACCCCTATTCCTTATTACCTTTTAATAAGAAAACCTAACTTTACCGTAACTCATATATTATTAATAAACCTTATTAACGAATTGCATAGAAACATCGATTACTAAATATAAATTCAATGATTAAATATATATATGCACGGGATTCTTTTCATGCGGCGAATAAAAAAATGTTAATCAATTGAAATTGACAATCAAAAGCAGTTTACAGCATTTGAATTATTACAATCCAGTCGCAAACATATTCAACGGAGATTTGAAATTAATCACACACAAATATATATATATATATATAAAACATGTATGCAATTAGTATCAAAACCAAAACCCTAAATTATGAAAATATAAAATTTTCACGATGAATCAATTAAAAAATCATTTAGTTTCTATGATCCGACATGACGAGGCTATGATGTCATTTGTTAAAACCAAATCATAAATTAATATGAAACCTAATAGCTAGATCTATCATGTTAAATCATCAAGAACAATAAACCGAATAAACTGAATGTGGAAGCGTACCTGAATTAATCGATAAATTAAAAACCTTAAATTTTGATGCTGAAATCTCAAATCTTTGGTATTGATCTTCCAAGAAGATATGTTATTTCTTGTCGTAAAACGCTCTGACGGGGAAGGAGAAAAACAAGTTAATCTATTTCTTGGGGACCACTACCCTTTATATAAACTGAATTAAAAATAATTTATTAATATTTACAACTTTGCCCCTCGTTGATTTATAAATATAACTTATAGTATCTACACTTTTAATTTCTTGACAATTTAATACCTATAACACGTGTAGCATAATTGGTCACTTAATTTCGTATCATATAATAGCAACATACATTATACATATATGCCCACAATTGAGGATTTTAATCCAACTTATATAAGCTGAATAAATGTATATAAGTTTATCTAAACTGCATTTGCAGATTTTGAGCAAACCGTTGAAGGCACTGATGATGCTAATGAATATTAAGGAAAAAGGGCTTCAAAACTCACAGATAGAACTTTAAGGGAATATCTTGTGATATTTGGATCAGTGACCCTTCCTTGATTTGCTGCATGCAATAGAATTTCTTATCAAATAATAACACCGAAATTGGCAAGATTTTTCAACAACTCCAGCAATTGAACAATACGCAACACATGAGCAAACATTCAAGCACCAGACTCTAACATATACTACAATAAAAACTATAGACTAAAACATATTTTTTGCCTGTAAGATTCATTTGAATGAAGCTTAATTGCAGATGAACTTATTGGCAAAACAACGTAAACAATAAACTAGGATGTGAGTGTAAGAAAAGAGTAAAAGAAACTAAACAATAGTAACTTATCACCAATACTGTCACCATATCACAGACACAACTACACAAATTAGTGTTGTTCTCTTCAGGTATGGGCTTGATAAGGGGACATAAGCATCTCCCATGTCATGATCCCATTCACCTTTCCCCAAGGTTCGAATTCAAGGACTGTAAAAATGCTGAAAGAATACAGGATATCCGCATTGGTCGGACAACTGTTCAGCCACTGTTTAAACTAAAAATGCTGAAAGAATAGAAGCATATCTCTGTATCATGCTAACATGCATCCACATTGCAGGTCCTCCATTCTTGAAACAGCAGGGTGAACTTGAGTCACCAAACAAAGTATTAAAGTGCTAAAAGGCAGGGGGTCCAAATAGCGTTGTGACGGCCACTATTTCGCAGTAATCCCACCATCTGCCAACACGAAAGACCTCAATAATTTTGTGAACAAACTTCACATCTATACCTGCGGATCGTGGCCTCAAAAACAAGTGTAACAGAAAATATAGTCGATAACAGTTTGCTATTTCAACTAAGCCAGTAGTTTTTAAAAACAATTGAATGAGACAGATCCAAAACAGAAAATGAAATATAGCGGAGTTTCAGGATTTCAAGCTGTAGGATTGAAACCCTGAACTCAAGTAGAAACCTTAAAATTAAGTTCAGGGTTTCAAAAATAACCTTATTTAACTTCTTGGCAGGTTCGAAGCTTTCAACCTATTGTATGTGTTCTCCAGAAATTGCTTAATTTTATAGATTGAAGTAATTTTTTGGAGACATTAATGGCCTGGTCTGATCAGGGTTTCAAAAAAAAATAGATTTTATTATAATATTTTAACCTATACAAATGCCTTAATAAATTCCAAGGACACAATAATTCTATCAACTCAACAGTAATAAGGTTCTGGCTTTGGTTACCCTTTTTAATTAACATTCTTCAATCATATTAACGGCTGATTTGTATGTAGCAAAATAAACATAACTGTCGAATTTCATAATTCGTATCACAAATCAATTTATTATTTTCCTTGGTTGGGTGAAACACGACCGTCTGTTCCGGCAAGCATAACATTACTTGTTCTTCCTAATGAATCCCAATGTCCCAGACAGCACCCTCCGCACGTAGTTCACAACTTCAATGGCTGATTTTACAACTTTGCATCTGGTTCTTGGCACCATGTATCCTTCCTGCACTAACAAACAAAAATCAATGTGAGTATATATATATATACCCTCAAAGTCAACCTGGTAGAACATTTTGTTATGCTCATGCAATTTATTTCTTTCGGATTTCTACTATTTTAAATTTTAAGGCACGTAAAATAAAGCGCAGGCTGCATGTGGGCAACGTAGGAAACCCTACTATTTATGAAAAATAAATCAAACAACACTGCATCATGAGGACGGTGCTGCTAGAACCAATTGGTCAGACAAGTTTTGGAGGAAGAGTGATGAGCATATATTATAGGGCATGAAAATATTGTTTAAGCGAAAATGGTTTGGAAATTATGAAGTTAAACATTGCGGCTTCAACTTAGCCAATCAAATATGTGGTGTAACGACAATAAATTTCCGTTGATTTGAAGTTTATATTAATAGCAGATTTTTTTTGAATAGTCAGGTGATTAGAAGGTTGTATATGTTTATACATATTCTTAATCTTTGACAGTACGCACACACCTTTGTAGACTACTTGTTGGGTTCTATTAATAGCGGATCTTGAATTTGATCGATGAAAACAAATAAAATGTAATGAAATAAAATATAAAACGAATGAAGGTTTCATTAACCAACCTTGCACAATGACGAGAAATCATGGTCAGTTTCTGTCTGCCAGTCCCAAATCTGGTAAACGTGTGCCAAATTGCTTCAAGATGGCAGCCCTTTTGAGTTGTCCGGCGAGAATTCCTGGGTTCATGGTAAACCCAATGCCCTGCCTGATTTTGTGACACACAACTCTGTTCCAATCTGGGAAGCACGGGTATGGTAACTCTATGCCCAACCCTTGTAACTTGCTTTCTCTATGGTGAACTAATTTTCCAAGGTCAATCCTTAGAATTTAGCACTTTTTTGGATTAACGACAGCAATCGATGTTAATGCCAATATTGTATTCTGTGCTGGAAAAGCCCGTACTCGGATAATTTTGTCTCAACGAGAATCGTATCCAATCTTGATTTCCCTTAGCAGACCGCCGCTAAGTTTGTTCTTAGGGAGTTGAATGTGCTACAAGCCTACTCTTCTCCCCAATAGTAGATCAAAACTTCGATCAAACCAACGCGCGCTTTTTGGATTGAAGGAGTTGAGATGTTTAAAGGAAAGACCGATTGCCAATTCAATAATGCCGAAAATCAAGAAAGAAGTTTGAAGGTATGAAAAGCTCTTGCAATTCTCACGAAATCAATTGGGTTTCGCTCAACTATCGGCTAATGGTAAATTTAGCTAAGCATGACTATGGAAGAAATCATACTTAGCATAAAGAAAATTTAAAAGAATAAAAATAAAAAGAGAAGAGAATTTTATAAAACTTCCAAAGGAAAGAAAAACAAAGCTAAGAATGAGAGATATGAGAGATGCCATTCTAGCTTATCCCAAAGGGGTATTTATAGTATTCTAAAACCCTAAAATAACTCTAAAAGATAAAAGATAAATCCTAAAAATATCTAAATTAAATACAAAAAGATAATCCCAATTTTAAATTTTAAATCCGTCTGATAAGCTATCCAAAACGCAGCTGATAAGCTATCAAAGAGCTGACGTCATCTTCTAGAAGCGCTGATGTGGCGTCCAGTCAGATTTTTCATGCCCGGATTCATGCCCACTAGCCCAACCTTGACTCCAGAAAATAAAACTGTAGAATATTTGCCCTTTTTAGCACAGTTTCTGAAATCCAATGTACTGCGCAGAAAATAAGAGAAAACGCCCAAATGAGCAACATAAACCGACAAACAATGAGTAATTAATAGCAAAAGAATAACTATTTAAATCACTCATCAAATTCCCCCTCACTTATTCAATGCTTGTCCTCAAGCATTTCTCAATTAATGCATCAAGAAATTCAAGTTTCTATCTCAATTTCACAAAATTCCCAAGACTTCCAAGCAAATCAAAATCATAGCAATTGATAAAAACTCAAGACCAATCAAGCTAAAGGTACAATTAAAAGCAAGTAATAGTAAAGCATGACATTCCAATTATTCATTAATCTCAAAGAAGCAAGACTTAGTACCTCACATTGGTTCACTCATTCTGCTCAAGTGTTTCGGGTAAAAAGAATCGCTCAAGCCTAACTAATCAAAGCATTGCCATAAGCTTGTAACTAAATCTAATCTCCACTACTAAGTATGAACATGATGCAATAATCAAGAGATCTTTAAAAGGGTTGTAATGGGGCTAAGGTTCGGGTAGGATAAATGCCAAAGATCGGGTTTTAAAAATTCAAGACAAAGAGAAAATTATTCCAAAGAATTACTCAAAGGAAAGTAAAAATGAAAGAAAGAAAAACAATAAATCAAACAATCAAAGCTTATTCACGCTCTCTCTCTTTTCCTTTTGAACTTCTCTTTTTCTCTCTTTTTTTTTTTTTTTGTTTTCACTATTCAAACAGTTTATTCGACTTGTTATGCACTGTATTTTTCTGCGTTGTTCGAACCAAACTAAACTATTTTTTTCTGCACAGTTCGAACCAAACTGCACTGTTTTTTTCTGCATAGGTCGAACCAAATTGCATTGTCTTTTTTTCCTGCTATTTTTTTTCTTTTGCACTTTTTCTGCACTGTTTTTTTTTTCAAATCTATCATTTTTTTCGCTTCGTAATAACCTTAACTTTGTCCTGAAAAAGGGAGACAAAAAAAAGAAAAAAACAACAAAATTGGTTCCGGTTAAAGATGTGGTAAATCAAAGAAAAGGATAAGGCTCAAAATTGGTTATCTAAGGGGTAAATAAACAAAGGGTAGGCCATTTTTTGGGAAGAGAAAGGGGTTAAAACCTAATGCCTCTATCACACTAAAGCATCACATTCAATCATGTAGTCTCGACAAGCATTATGCTACAAGTTCTAGAATGCAAAGAATTAGTTGGCACACTCAAAATTAACAAAGAGCAAGAATGAAAATGTATGCTCATTAGGCTCAAAACTCACATGAAAGGTTAATTGCACTAAGTCATGCTATCAGTTTAACCAACAAATGCATGGAATGTCAAAAATTTTAAAGGAAAATAAATCATGTCAATTGCCATCATGCTTCTTAAATTCTAACAAAAACGAGATTAAAATCCACAAGAAAAACAAAGAAATAAGGTGAAAAATACGATATGCAACCATCAAATTCAATGCATAAATTCAAGAAAAACTCAATTCCAGCCAATTGAATAAGCAAAGTAAAATTTGATGCAACTTCCACCCTAACTTAAATCATATTGTCCCAATATGTTTAAAGAAAGCACAAGAGAGGGAATAGAGATACTCATCCCCGTTCTAAGAATGGTCGCGGCGCGAATGGGTGATAGCTCAGGCTCGACCGGAGGAGAACACTGGTTCTTGTTTTTCAAGTGCTGCAAAGAATGGTGAGGGGTCAATTGGTGCGGTCGTTGGAGCAGGTTGGTGCAGAGGCGAGACCGGTAGCCTTGTGGCGGCGGCCACGACTTTGTGCGAGTTGAGGTGGCTGCTCGGGTGTACTGATCATGGTGGGTGAAATGGTAAAAGACAATGAAATGAAGGTTGAGTATGCGGCTGGTGGGGATAGAAAATAAAGAAAATGTTTGCTTTTGTTAGGATTTTTTAATCACGTGGGGGTATAAAAAATAAAAAAATGGAGAATAGCGTGGAAGGAGGCTTAAGGAATAAGTGGAGGATTAGATTTAATTTATCACGTGGAGGAATTTTGGATAAAAACAAAAAGTAGGTTTTTGAATTTAAAGAAAAGTGGGTTGAAAATAAAATGAAGAGTTTGTTTGGAGAAAGGGGACACGGTTTATCAAATAAGTGTGGGGTCCATGGGATTTAAAATTTTAAAACAAAAAAATGGGTTTTAAAATAAAGATAAGGATTGGGAGATGAACGGGTAGGTGGCAGAAGATTAGGATTTGGGAATGAGTGGGTTCGGCTAAAGTGCACCATGAACTGGAAGGATTTTGTTAACATGCACCCTTAAATAAAATGGTCTCTCCTATGCGTGTAATGTCCACAGAGGCTGTACAACTCGATCAAAAATACCGCAATGGTCACCATTAATTTTCGATTCAAAAATATTTGGGGTACTTGAAAATTCAAATAAATAAACTTGAGATTAAAATTAAATAAAATAAAAATAAAAATAAATTAAAAATAAAATAGAAAAATAAAATAAAATAAAATGGGTTGCCTCCCATTTAGCACTTTATTTAACGTCGTTTAGCTCGACGACCTGATTCAGACTACAGGCACTGCGACAAATACTTCCTCCAATTTGTGCGCTTTATCCAACTGAGAGTTTCCTTATGAGAAATTTCACCATTGTGGAGTTTCTTCATTTTTTCTAACAAAATACCTTTTTTACTCTTCAATTTATCCGACAATAATTTTAACTTAATATCTGGTGTCTGCAAAATGGAATGAAATTTTTTAATTTTTAAGGGAGTTAAGCGTAAATCAGAATTAACAAATGAAGTATTTTCCAACTCCTTAATTTTTTCGACGTGGCCTTCCAATTCCCTGCACAAACCATCAGATAAATTAGATTCAACAAATTCACCAGCTAAAGGTTCATAAATACCAATGAAGCTAACGTTTGCCATAGAATTTGGGTGTTTCATCGCCTTATAGATGTCAAACTTAACAACCTCATCGTCAAATTCTATGGTAAGAACGCCACTCCTAACGTCAATTTTTGTATTCACCGTACTAAGGAAGGGTCGACCGAGAAGGATTTATGAAGAAGTGTTTGATAGGTCATTTTTCATGTCAATGACATAGAAATCCGCCGAAAAAATAAGTTCATTTACCTTCACTAAAACATTCTCGATGAGTCATTCTGAGTATATTACTGATCAGTCAGCTAGCTGTATTGTCACCTTTGTATCCTTCAAGGGCTCAACAGATAGTGAGTTATATAGAGAAGGGGGCATAATGTTAATAGATGCACCTAAATCACACATTGCACGTTTAACACCAATCTTACCGATTTTGCAGGGAATGACAAACATACATTGGTCCTTCAATTTTGGTGGAAACTTCTGTTGGAAAACGGCTGAGACGTGTTCCCCCAAATTTACCTTCTCAATTTCGGTAAGTCTTCTTTTATTTGTGCATAAATCTTTTAGAAATCTGGCGTATCTTGGTAGTTTTTGAATTACCTCAAGAAGAGGTATATTTATCTCCACCTTCCGAAAAATGTCAAGTATCTTTTTTTCCTCAGCTTGTTTGTCGCGTTTAACCAACCTCGAAGGAAAGGGAGGTGGGACGCCATAGGGAGATGGCGTGGGAAGAGTTCGTGATTCATCTTTCTTTTTCCTCTGGGATCTTGCGTCAACTTCTTCCTTCTCCCTCTGGGATCTCGATTCATCTTCTTTTTGGGATCCTGCGGCAACATCCTCTAGGATTGGTGGTATGATGACAATGCTGCTCCGAAGGGTGATTGCACTAATGTTTTCTTGTGGGTTTGCCTCGGTTTGCGACGGTAACTTCCATCTGGATTCTAAACGGCTCACCGCTAATGTTAATTGACTAATATGTTTATCAATTTCTTGAAAGTGTGCTTCGGTTCTTTGTTGAAACTTTTCCTGGGCTAGCGCTAACTTTTCAGCAATATACTCCAACGACGGTTTTTACGGTTGATATTGTTGTGGTGCAGGTGGTTGATAAGCTTGATTCGGTCTGGGATTGGGTACATAGTTGAAGTTTTGATGGTCATTTCATCCCAGATTATAGGTGTTGGTGTGAGGGTTGTATGGCATTTGGGGAGGTCCGGGAAAATTACTCATGGCATTTACTTACGCAACATTCTCCTCTTGTATCATCGGACAACAATCCGTTGGATGTTCTAGACTCGTCCATATTCCGCAAAGTCTTGCTGCAACAAGGGATTGAACTATGTCAGCTAGCTTGTCAATTTTATTTTCTAGAGAAACTGTACTTACCTCGTGAACTCGTCGGGAGGGTTCACTTAAAGGGCGAAATTGTTAGGAGTTAGCGGCCATCGTAAAGATTAGAGTTCTTGCCGTTGTTGGGGTTATGTTCACAAGTGCCCCTCCACTTGATGCGTCGATTATCTTTATTTCCATCGGAGATAGGCCTTCGTAAAAATACTAAAGAAATGTTTGTTTCGATAGCCCGTGTTGAGGGAAATTTGCACAAAACTTCTTGAATCTCTCCCAATAATTGTATAACGACTCAGTATCTTTTTGTCTGATACTCAAGATGCTCCACCTCAGTTCACTTGCCTTAGCCGCAGGGAAAAACTTGTCAAGAAAAAGTCGTGTCATGTCAGTCCAAGTTGTAACAGAATTGGAGGGTAAGTCAAATAACCAATCTTTGGCAATATCAGCCAAAGAAAATGGAAAAGCGCGGAGTTTTATTTGGTCTTTAGATACTCCATGTGGTTTTGTACTCAAACAAACCATATGAAATTCTTTTAGGTGTTTATGCGGATTTTTGCTCGGCAAACCATGATAGGTAGGTAGAAGATGTATCAAGCCCATCTTAAGTGCGAATGGTGTTTCTCCATTCGGGAATGTAATGCACAACGACTGTTGATTGTGTGGTGCAGCGACAAGTTTGCGAATGGTTTGATCTTCGCCAGCCATTGGAATCTGTTCATTGTTGGTGTCTTCAAAGTGTGTTTCGGCTGTGAATGATGATTCTAGTTTTTATTGGAATCGTTGTTGTCGTTGTCTTCTTTCCCGAAGTGTGCGTGCAACCTTCGGGCAACTGCTTATATTTCCGGTTCAAAATCTGCAAATTCACCCGGATTCTTCCTAGTCATAAATCAAAGCAAACAATATTAGTAACTTTGTCGAAGTCCCTGGCAACGACGCCAATTTTGACAAGCTTCGTGAACTATCAAAATAATTATCCTTAATCTCAAAATAAATAAATAAAAACGTAGTATAGAGAAGAAGGGTCGATCCGCAGGGACTGAGGAGTTTCTAATATTGGTCTGAATCGATCTTTAACCAAGAAACCTGCAAGTAAAAAAAAGGGTTTAGCGAAATGAGTTGAATAAATCTAAGTAAACGTAAATGACAAATAAAGGAAAGGAAATAGTTGGAAGTAATTATAATAATATATAGCCTCTAGCTTTGCGTCGCCTCAACTCCTTTCGAACACTGAAATAGATTTTACTTCGAGTTCTTGCCGGTTACAGTCTATAAGGCTCAACCCTTGTAACTTCTCTTCTCTATGGTGAACTAATTTTCCAAGGTCAATCCTTAGAATTTAGCACTTTCTTGGATTAACGACGACAATCGAT
The DNA here is from genome assembly GCA_019671005.1 of Hibiscus mutabilis. Classification (NCBI taxonomy): domain Eukaryota; kingdom Viridiplantae; phylum Streptophyta; class Magnoliopsida; order Malvales; family Malvaceae; genus Hibiscus; species Hibiscus mutabilis. Next base: position 66,176,158 of record CM033719.1, on the reverse strand, counting down.
GTTAATGCCAATGTTGTATTCTATGCGGGAAATGCCCGTACTCGGATAATTTTGTCTCAACGAGAATCGTTTTCGATCTTGATTTCCCTTAGCAGACTGCCGCTAAGTTTGTTCTTAGGGAGTTGAATGTGCTACAAGCCTACTCTTCTCCCCAACAGTAGATCAAAACTTCGATCAAACCAACGCGCGCTTTTTGGATTGAATGAGTTGAGATGTTTAAAGGAAAGGTCGATTGCCAATCCAATAATGCCGAAAATCAAGAAAGAAGTTTGAAGGTATGAAGAGCTCTTGCAATTCTCACGAAATAAATTGGGTTTCGCTTAGCTATCAGCTAATGGTAAATTTAGCTAAGCATGACTATGGAAGAAATCATACTTAGCATAAAGAAAATTTAAAAGAATAAAAATAAAAAGAGAAGAGAATTTTATAAAACTTCTAAATGAAAGAAAAACAAAGCTAAGAATGAGAGATGCCATTCTAGCTTACCCCAATGGGGTATTTATAGTATTCTAAAACCCTAAAATAACTCTAAAAGATAAAAGATAAATCCTAAAAATATCTAAATTAAATACAAAAAGATAATCCCAAATTTAAATTTTAAATCTGTTTGATAAGCTATCCAAAACGCGGCTGATAAGGTATCAAAGAGCTGACGTCATCTTCTAAAAGCGCTGACATGGCGTCCAGTCAGATTTTTCATGCTCATATTCATGCCCACTAGTCCAGCCTTGACTCGAGAAATAAAACTGCAAAACTTTACCCTTTTTAGCACAGTTTCTGAAATACAATGTACTGCACAGAAAATAAAAATAAACACCCAAATCAGCAACATAAACCGACAAACAAGAAGTAATTAATAACAAAAGAATAACTATTTAAACCACTCATCAACGACCGCAATTTAAATTTCTAATTTGGGGCCTATTTTTTACATTAGCTCTGAGTGATGGTTCTACCATGATTATAGGATTTGCAGTAACAACGTATCCTTTGCCAAAGGAGCTAAAAACTCTCCAGGTCTCGGGGTTAACATCCTCGGCGTAAAACTTCGGCAACACGGATCTGGAAACGAGCTCGATGTTTCCGATTTTTAACCCGGCAAAGCAGATGAAAACGAAGGCTTTATTGGCTGCAGATTCAGAGATGAACAAGTTGGCCAAATACACCAACGGAAGGGATGCTAAGAGAACATTTGCTCTTGTAAGGCTGCCAGCTTCGAGAGCAATGAGTATGAAATATGGGAAAGGATTTGGTGACACGAGAAAGGTTCCGTTTAAGTCTGCGGCCACCGTCTGATTTGATCTTCCCTCGCTTCTATATTTCGAAATCGGTTTGAAACAACGGTGAGCCCCCGTCTCTACGGTACAGGTAGGCAGAGGGAGAGGCTAATGCAACTCAAACAGAGAGAAGATGGCAATTGGCAATGATATTGTTCGGTATATTTTGAATATGATTATATATATATACATATATATATATATAGTTTTAAATGATTAGTACAACAAGTTTTGTTGGTATATAAAGATAGATATTGACTATATATTTTAATAAAATAATAACATATTTGGAGTCTAAAGTTCAAATTCTTTTTTACTCAATCATAGAAACGCAAGCTCAAAACCCGAATCAAAACATAACTGATAAATAAAGATTAAGTTGCGGTATGTAGAACTCCGGTGATCGGAGCTGTGAAGACGACGATTGACAGATTAACGAAAAGGCAAGAGAGAATTTGTAAAAGAGAAATTGAAACTGTATTTCAGAAAAACTCAATTGAAGAGAATTACAACTTGACTTTGTTTAGGCTATGACCCAACTGTTTGGCCCAACTACAGCTGTTTAACAGATAAGCCCAGTAATTGACTTCTGTATACTTCCGCACGGTACTCAAACACACTAAAAAGGAATTAAAAGATTTGAAATTCATTAGGATCAATTACGTGCATTACTCTATCCCCTATGAGCATCGAGGAGTGTGTCCAAATTGCAATAAAGTCCACTAATTTAGAATGGTTACCTAAACATGTTTAAATTAAGGGTAAAGTACACAAATGGTCACTAAACTATCCTTAAAAATATAAAATGGTAACTAAACTTTCAAAAATTACATAATGGTCATTAAACTTTAGTTTTTATTACAAAATGGTTATTGAGCCGTTAACTGGAAGACGTAGCAGTTACAAAAATTTGTATAATAACATATTTAATTTTTAATATTTACACATTCAATCAATTTAGACATCAATAATGAGGGTTAAATTAAGAATAAATTGATTAAATGTGTCAATATGGGGGATTAAATGTTATATTATTCAAATTTATGCAACTGTCACGTCACATAATTAACGACAGTTAACGGCTCGGTGACTATTTTGTAACAAAAATTAAAGTTTAATGCCCATTATGTAACGTTTGAAAGTTTGATGACCATTTTATATTTTTAGATATAGTTTAATGACCATTTGTGTACTTTACTCTAAAATTAATTATTAAATAACTTTTAAAACGCACGATGGATGCTAGTGTTGTAGTTGCAGGTGGAGGTCTAAGTTTTAGGGGGGGGGGGGGAGGGACAAATATCAAGTGTATATGAAAATGAAGATGAAACAAGACAAGCTGAAGGCGCTTTCATTTTCTTTTTCTTTTTCCAGCTTTAGAACGTGGGGATGATAATAAAATTGCCTTGGATTGATTCTATTTCCTTTTTCCCCATTTAACTATTATTTTCCTTTTCATAATTGTATATGTGTTTAGGAAAATAAAACGAAACCAATTTATTTAATTCGTTGCTTTGTTTGTTTATCTTGTCCTTGTTTCTGGGCCACCCGTTTAGACCATGGAAATAGATGGAATGCTTATCAAAACATATGAATGTAATAAATTTAGTGTTAATTAAATATTTCGTCCACTGTTTTTTAATTTAAAATAGGGAAAATGTAAATATTAAGAAATAAATTTAAAATTATTAAATAATACGTAATTTATGATAATAAATTTAGTTGGATTTTAAAATAATTAAATTTTGCATGTTTAGATAAATAATCTATAAAACTCATTTTACATGACAATGTTCGTTGAAAGAGTATTATTATAGTAAATAATCTGAATACGAAATGAGTATATTCAAATATGTTAAATACAAAATTACTAATTGGTGGAATGATTAATGATGTATATATTAAATTATTTTTTATGAATTTGAATTTGAATTTTAATATTTAATATTTACGTTAAAAATATAAATATCTTTCATTAATAAAAAATGCCGAATACATGACTATATTTTTAGAATATTATCTTTTCCAATAGCCCCAGAAATAAAATAGCAGTTTCCTATGTAAATATCTTTTTATTTAAAAAACAATAATCCTTGGAATAATTTTAATGACCACGAATGCATGTGAACCACGCCACAATCTAACCAACACTCCTCAGCTCCTTGGAATCGAAGAACCATTCAACAACTATCTCTACTTAAGCCCATATCTAGCGCCACCTTCTCCTCCACCCCATTCAATATCTTCACATTCTCTTATAGTTTTTTTTTCATTTACAAAGAAAAGTAAACTTCTGTCCCTGTAATTCTTTGTACCTATCTTTTTCCTTTTGCTATGGCAGGAACCGGGGTGGTCGCAGTTTATGGAAACGGCGCAATAACCGAAACCCACCAGTCCCCTTTCTCGGTGAAAGTTGGGCTTGCCCAAATGCTCCGAGGCGGCGTCATAATGGACGTCGTCACTCCCGAACAAGCTCGCATCGCTGAAGAAGCTGGAGCCTGCGCCGTCATGGCTCTCGAACGAGTCCCCGCCGATATCCGAGCCCAAGGTGGCGTGGCTCGGATGAGTGACCCGCAACTCATCAAAGAAATCAAGCAAGCCGTTACGATCCCAGTCATGGCCAAGGCTCGTATTGGCCATTTCGTTGAAGCCCAGATCCTCGAAGCCATTGGCATCGATTATGTCGACGAGAGCAAAGTTCTCACCCCCGCCGACGATGTCAACCATATCAACAAACATAATTTCCGCATCCCTTTCGTTTGCGGGTGCCGGAATCTGGGGGAAGCGCTTCGGAGAATCCGAGAAGGAGCTGCTATGATTCGAACCAAAGGAGAAGCCGGGACCGGGAATATAATCGAAGCCGTCAGACACGTCAGGTCGGTGATGGGGGATATCAGGGTCCTTAGGAACATGGACGATGACGAGGTTTTCACCTTCGCTAAAAAAATCCAGTCTCCATACGATCTGGTCGTGCAGACGAAGCAGCTGGGGAGGTTACCCGTGGTGCAATTCGCCGCCGGAGGAGTGGCGACGCCGGCGGACGCGGCTTTGATGATGCAGTTGGGATGTGATGGAGTGTTTGTGGGGTCTGGGGTTTTTAAGAGTGGTGACCCGGTTAGACGTGCTCGGGCTATAGTTCAGGCCGTGACTCATTATAGTGACCCCGAGGTGCTTGCGGAAGTTAGCTGTGGGCTTGGTGAGGCTATGGTTGGTCTTAATTTGAATGAAAAGAAGGTTGAAAGGTTCGCTGCTCGGTCCGATTAGTATTATATTTGGAAAATGTTCGAGCTAGGCCTAGGTGGAGATGAGATTTTCCACTGTTATTTTCCCTTTTCCATTTTTGGTTTTTAGCATGAAAGCATTGAACTTTGACGATATTTAAAATGTATTTGATGTTTTAGTTGAATAATTTATAAAGTTGTGGGACATTTAGTGTTTTTCGTTTGTCAAATTTCTGAATTTGGATATTGGCTGCTTTGTTTTTCATGATGAATTCCAACTTTCGAATACTAAAAAGTAGGTAAGAAAAAATTGCTGCTGCTAAAAGCTAAAGTGATCTGTTATTGAGAGATACATGGCTTTCCGGTTCTTTCATCTTGTTGAAATACTTCTTTCTTTGCGTTCTTATCCTTATATGCATAGATCTGACACGAATACTTTAAATAAAATAAAAAGTTTAATAATCAATTATCTTTAGAGAGGTGATTAAAGTTAAAATAAAAAGTCTGCATTCCCTCTATTTTTAAATTCAATTGTTTAAAAAATTAAATAATAAAATAAAAAGTCCAATTACCATAATTAGAATGCATATATTAAGATTGGGCCAGATAGCGTAGAAGTTGTCATATTAGATTACGGGTTTAAGCCTGTCCCACTTTGCCTGTAAACAAATAGTATCTTTCTTTTCTATACTATCCGTAAAAACCCGAAGGTCCAATCTTAAATCTAAAAAAATAGTTGTAGGCTCCGTTTTTTTGTTGCATTTTACAACCTAAATAGACGTTGTTCTTAAATTTTTTTCGTCAAACAGGAAGAGATTTAGTCTCCAATGAGAGTTTGTCCAATAAATTTTCGTCCCAAAACGGCCGTTTGTTCACAGTTAAATTTTCAGTTTTTGGCAACGGGCATTCAGTCTCAACGAGCTTTTGCCCACGACAGTAAAAAAACAAAGCCTTAGACTCTTTTAAATTATGGGTCAAACTTGGAATCAAATAATCAAGGCATGAATTCCATCCGACTCATTTTCCTATTTATAGTCTATTTCTTTTATGTTTTTATATCTTGGGTAATTTATATCGTATCAAAATTACGTACATACTAATTTAATATAAATGTTTTAAATTTATTAAGTTAATGTGTTGTTTATGTTTAACTTTATTCAATCCAGCTCATGATACGTGTGATGTTAATATTGTGCATGATCAAACTCGATTAGTCCATTAAAATCTGAATCCTCACTCTTTTTCAGTTAATTTAACTGTTTAATGGTGAATTTGCTTCAGGTATTGAACTTTCAGCTCGATTCATTTGTTATTTAACTTTGAACATGACTTATAAAAGGTGGAGCGTCAACAACCTCCTTTTAATGTTTACATGCATAAGTTGTGGGTTCACTAAGATTACTATACCTCTCGTCAAGCTGAAATCTTCATCGTGTTGGTATATCAACAGAAATGCTGAGCTGGACGTGCAGTTGTAGCCACTAATACTAAGCAGTTAAATAGTTAGGTGGTTTGTTCCATTGATTATAACAGACTGACTCAAGTAGTAGCAGCACTGTTATACCAGCTTGGACTATATAAATGAAAGGGTGTATAAGCTCTGGCTCAACTTGCTAGAGATAGTTGTTGAAGCCAACATTTTAGATTTCTCTAGTATTTTCCAGTTTCTCTTCTGTACAACATGGTATCATTCGCTAGGTTTTATTGATCTTTTCGCTTCCGTTGCTCGTTTTCTCTAGGTTTTCTTTTCTCTCTTTCTCGTCGTTGTTACCATGCCGGATCCTCCTGCTTTGGTTACGGTTGTTGCAGATGATGATTCCAGCAGCTTTCGTGGTGGACGGACTTTCACCAACAAGAAAGTCGATATACTTCTTGATGAATCTAACTTTCTCGTCTGGAAGCTGCATGTTCTACTCACGGTGAGGAGTCATCATCTTGAGAAATTCCTTAACGGCACAGTTACGGTGCCACCTGAGAAGATCAGAAAGCCGGATGGATCCATGGCTGGTAATGAGGCGTACAAGATCTACATTGCTCAGGATAGTGTGCTTGCATCGTGGCTTTTGTCGACTATGAGCTCACATCTTCTTTCTCACTTTGTTGGAGCTGAGACATCCGCTCTGATCTAGAAGATTGTGGTTGAGTATTTCAGTAGCCGGTCAACAACCACCGTTATGAGTTTATACTTTAAACTGCGTGTGATTCGGAAAGGTGATCAAAGCATGAGGGTTTACATCTCGAAGGTTAAAGAGATCTGTGATGCGTTGGCGTCTTGCGGCAGTCCGATATCTACGACGGAGCAAATTGCAACGATTTTGAACGGTCTTCCTACTGAGTACAGGCCGTTTGTCGCGGTTATCACGGTGAGTCGTGAACCATACACGCTTGAGAGTGTCACGGCTATTCTTATAGATGCCGAGGCTGAACAAGCCATTTTTTATCAGTCCTATCTGGTTCTGATGGTGGCCAATAATGTGTAACTTTCTGCGGTCTTCGGCAACAGATCTAATGAGGACTCTGCTCAGAGATCCCAGGCTCACAATACTGGGCAAAATGGTTGAGGACGTGGTCGCAATCGATTTCAGTGCCAGTTATGTGGTAAGATGGGGCATCTCGTTGATCGGTGCTATCTGAGGTTTGACAAAACTTTCCCTGGGGTGACAGCAACTACTCAGAGGTCTCGCAATGGTGCAGCCAGCACGACTGCTGGTACGTTTTGATGGCTGGTACATGGACATTGGTGCAACTCTTCACGTCTCACCCGATGCATCTAGTGCCCACCAGTGTCATGATTTCTCTGGACCAGGTAAGCTTCTTGTTGGTGATGGTAAGGGTTTACAGATAGCAAAGGTTAGACATTCTGCCATTGATTCTAGAACTAGAATGCTTATGTTGCGTGATTCGCTTATTGTTCCTTAAGTTACTAAAAATTTGCTGTCGGTGTCCAAGTTTGCTAAGGACAACCGAGTTTATTTTCAGTTTCATGCCAGTCATTGCATTGTTCGAGATGAGGTAACTGGTGAAGAGTTGCTGAAAGGTGTGGAAGAAGATGGTCTTTACGTTTTCAGTAGTGTTATTTCTAATGCAAAATCTGCTCAAGCAAATGTTATGCAAATAAAATGTACAGAGTATGAACTGTGGCATCGTAGGCTAGGGCACCCTGCACACCCTACGTTAGCAACAGTTCTTAAGCATTGTAAAATTTCTTTACCTACAACAGATAATAAATTCTCGTTTTGTTCAGCTTGTCAAATTGGAAAAAGCCATAAGTTGCTTTTTTCTGAGTCCAAACAGTGTATACACATCCTTTTCAGCTTGTTTTCACAGATCTGTGGGGACCAGCTCATGTATGGCTATCGGTACTATATTTCGTTTGTTGATGCTTATTCTCGGTACACTTGGTTGTTTCTGTTGAAAGAAAAATCTCAGGTAGTGACTGCGTTTAATCAATTTTTGGTAATGGTTCGTACACAATATGGAGCTGTTATTAAAGAGGTTCAGAGTGACTGAGGGGTAAATTTCGTAGCTTCTCATCTGTTCTTGTTAAGGCTGGGATTCTACATCGTGTCACTTATCCACACACATCGGAGCAAAATGCGGTGGTGGAACGTAAATACCGGCACATCATAGAGCTGACTTTGACGCTTCTTGCACAAGCATCCCTTCCTCTCAAATTTTGGTCTCATGCAGCCACCAATGCAGTCTATCTAATTAATCGCCTACCCACGAAAGTCATTGCCGGTGAATCACCTTTTGAAAGATTCTTCCATCGATTACCAGATCAAAATTCGTTGCGTGTGTTTAGATGTCGATGTTTTCTACACCTTCGATCGTTTCAGAATCACAAGTTAGAATTTCGGTCACAACCATGCACGTTCTTGGGAATGAGCTCGCAACATAAAGGCTATCAAAGCCTGTTGCCTGATGGTAAAGTGGTTGTTTCTCGTCACGTTGTTTTTTATGAGAGTAATTTTCCTTTTGCAGATCACAAAACTTGTGACTGTGGAGTTGGGAGTGGTGTTGCACACAAGGCAACGTCTCTTAGAGTTGTACCAAGAACTGGTGAACAAGTGCAAACCCCTCTAGCAGCCGGTGTTCAGGATACTGCCACATGCACGCCTGACCCTACGATCGAACCAGTGGATAATGTTGCCACTGACGGTTCTGAACCAACACCCTAAAACGGTGCAGCTAGTACATCCGTACTTGGCAGTGGTGCAGTTGAGTCAGATAATCCAAGTCATGAAAGCTGTGAAACGCTTGGTGCTGTGAATGAAAAAACTGATGGTACCGTGTCTCCTGGAGCTAGTGTTCCTACTGACGCATCAGTTCCAGCAATGACTAGTGTCTCAGATCAAGGATGTGCTGAAATGAGTGAGTGTGTGCCAAACACTGAGAGTGCTACATCTAATGCTCATAGTATGATCACCAGGAGCAAGAGAGGGATATTCAAGCCTAAGGTGTATTCAGCTGCCGTACAAATAAGGGAGGATGTTCCTAACAGCATTGATGAAGCTTTGGAATCCACAGTTTAGAAGGAAGCAGTCTAGGCAGAATATCAAGGTTTAGTAAACAATGGAACCTGGAAGTTGGTAACGCAACCTGATGATCAAAGAGTGGTTGTATGCAAGTGGATGTTTCACATTAAGCGAAACCCAGATGGTTCAGTAGCAAGGTACAAAGCTCGTCTTGTAGCCAAGGGTTTTTCTCAAATACCTAGGCAAGATTTTAAGGATACCTTCAGCTCGGTAGTTAGGTTTTCAACCTTGTATGTTGTTTTAGCTTTGGCTGCCATAAACAGATGGCGTTTGCGTCAACTTGATGTAAATAATGCTTTTCTTAATGGTGAGTTAGGTGAAGAAGTGTTCATGCAACAGCCACCATATTTCGAGCAGTATGCAGCCGATGGGGGTACATTGGTGTGTCGCTTAAGAAAAGCTTTGTATGGGCTTCGCCAAGCATCCCGTAACTGGTACACCAAGCTTTACAGTTATCTTGTTGAAATAGGGTTTAGGGGTTCTAAAGCTGACACATCTCTGTTTATATGTGATCAAGATAGTGTTATCACGTACGTGATAGTGTACGTTAACGACATAATAGTTATCGGTTGTTCTGATTCTCACATTGAGGATATCATAAGCAAATTGAGCAACAAATTTGCACTAAAAGATCTTGGAGAACTCCAGTTTTTCCTTGGAATCGAAGTGCTGCGAGTTGATAATGCGTTGCATCTAAGTCAGAAGAAATATATTCTTGAGCTCTTACAAAAGACCAAGATGGTGGAGGCAAAGTCTACACCTACGCCAATGGTCTCTTCGGTTAAGCTTGTTCAAGATGATGGGAGTCCTCTTGTAGATGCGTATGAATATCGGAGCATAGTCGGGGCCCTCCTATATGTGTGTCATACACGTCCGGACATTGCCTTCAGTGTTAATAAAGTTGCACAGTTTATGCACAAGCCTAGTGAAAATCACTTGGCTGCTGTTAAACAAATTCTACGCTATCTTGTTGGCACAATGGATTTTGGGCTCTTGTTCACATCGTCGAATGAGGGAGTGGTGAATGTTGTGGCATATGCTGATGCTGATTGGGGCAGTAGCCTTGATGATAGGCGATCGACGACTGGGTATTGTGTCTATGTCAAGAATTATCCGGTTGTATAGAGCTCAAAGCGGCAGAAGTCTATCTCACGACCGACAACTAAAGCAGAATATCGACGTGTTGTAGATGCTGTATCCGAACTCATGTGGGTCAAAGCATTGCTATTGGACATGAGAATAAGTCTAAGGTCCGTTCCAGTTGTGTGGAATGATAATACCAGTGCGGTTGCTATGTCAGCTAATCCTGTTGTTCACTTACGCTCTAAACATGTCGAGTTGGATGTGCATTTCGTTCGTGAAAAGGTTGCACAAGAACAAGTACAAGTTAACTATGTGCCTTCTGAGCTTCAAGCAGCAGACGGGTTAACAAAACCTCTCTCCAGGTCATGTTTCCAACTGTTCAGAGACAAGATGAATGTTCACATTGGATGTTGCTCAGCATGACTCAAAATTAGGAGAGGACAGGAAGAATGTTGGTATATCAACAGAAATGCTGAGCTGGACGTGCAGTTGTAGCCACTAATACTAAGCAGTTAAACAGTTAGGTGGTTAGTTCCATTGGTTATAACAGACTGACTCAAGTAGTAGCAGCACTGTTATAACAACTTGGACTATATAAATGAAAGGGCGTATAAGCCCTGGCTCAACTTGCTAGAGATAGTTGTTGAAGCTAACATTCTAGATTTCTCTAGTATTTTCCAGTTTCTCTTCTGTACAACTCATCGAATTCCATTACCGATTCGATTAGGGGTTTATCAAATTACATATTAATAAAATTTCTGCGATTTTATTATCACCTTATGTGGTTGAAGATTGTTGATATGTACAGCAAGTGAAGTTGTGATTTGAAGGATTGAGAATGGCAGTGGATTGGTCGATCGATCCTAGTTCACCTCTTCTAATAGGAAAGGAGGGTTGCGTTCTAATATTGGAAATCAGGGAAGAAATCTAGGCGGGGTTTCGCTTTGAGGTGATAATAATGGTGAGGGTAGGGTGGGCAAAACTCGACTAGACTAAAAAAATTAAATTATTCGACTTGACTCGAGCCGAAAAAACCCCAACTCGTTTTGACTCGACTCGTAATTTCATAAATTCAACTCGACTCGAAAAAAAATCAAATAAAATTTGAGTTATGAAATAGAAATTCGAATAACTCGAAAATTTTAGTAATTAGTTGACCAGTTTTCATATTTGAGTCGAGTTTGTCAATTCTGCATGATATATTATATATATCACATGTGAAAACATGAAAAAATGTATATGTATATTATATATGCATATAGAAAGCCGTTAAAATTGGAATCAATGTGTGCACCGCCCCGCCCTAAGTATATGTATATAGAAATATATATGTGCACCGCTACGTATATGCATACTGAAATATATATGACGAAATAATATATATATATATATATATATATATGTACAATTAAATTTGTACAGAAACTCGAAAACTCGACTCGATTTGAAAAAATTTCAAATAAAGTTTGAATCGTAAAATAGGATTTGCAAACTTGGATAACTCGAAATTTTTTGACTCGACTCGATCGAATGCCAATCCGGAAGAGAAATTTTCCTTCATCTGATCTAGAGGTCTCCTCCTCAAGAAGAGAGAGTCTGGTTATATACTATGAATCTTTAGTGTCATGTAAGAGTATCAAGTATAAGAAAATATGATATCTATTAGCAGACAACGTTAGGGTAACGTGGGTCAATCCCATTAGTTTGTCATCTATATTTTTTGGGTTGTTCTGTTTGTTGGTTATTGAATTGAAAGTGTGAGTGATTAGAGGTGTGTTGTGATTGTGTTTGAAGTAAAGGAGACTCGTTTTGAAACAGTACTTTGGAATAGAGGATATATCGTTTGTTCCCTTTAATTAAAGGAGCACGATACATTGACGTGACCTGATGTCATCCTTCAATTTGTAAACTGAGAAAGCAGAGTAAGTATTTATTTTGGCAAATTTAGAGATATATCCTTTTTCAAGTGCTCTTCCTCACATATTACTTGATCTTCATGGGATTTTTTAGAGTTAAGGCGATGTTGATCTACACCGAATTTCGACGTAAATACATTTTACTCGGTGATAATCCGTATAGATACTTCGTTTGCTCGGACGATACTGAATAGAGATCTTCTATATTTTTCGGTGCTTTTATTTATGCCCTACACTAAAAAAATAGGTATAATGTTTAGAGTTTAAGGTTAAATTTTAAATAATTGATGGTAAGGTATATTTTTAGGATTTAAGATTTATAATTTAAAATTTAGAGTTAAAATTTAAAATTTAGAGTTAAAATTTAAAATTTAATATTGGATATAAAAAATATGGAAAAGGAGTAGAAAATTTTTGTATGACGATATTGAGGACTGTTTGACGTAGGCAGAGATCTTATTTTGACGTTGGACTTGGATCGAAGGCCTACTTCTATAATGTTTTGCATTATATTTTAGTTTCTATATTTGTTTTGTACTTAGCATTGCCATTCTGGCTTTTTCTTTATTCATATATGTAATCTTATTTAGGGGTGTAAATAAACAGAGCGTTCGACAAATTGTTTATATAACGTTTGATTATGTTCGTTTATTAAGCTAAATAAATAAGCATGAATAAATTTTTTGTTCTTTTAATAAACGAACAAACACGAACATAGGTGTGTTCGGTTCATTTATGTTCACGAATAAGCTCGTTTATAGGCTAGTTTATAAGCTCGTTTATAGGCTCGTTTATAAGCTCGTTTATGCGATGAAAATGCTTGTGGATGTGTCTAAATATTGTCTTTTGTTGTTGCTAAGGATGTTATATAATTTAGTTAACATTTTTAATGCATAAACGAACACGTTCGTGAACACTTAAACGAACACGTTCATGAACACTAAATAAACGAACATGAGCACCTTAAAAAATAAATAAACTAACAAGAACACAATATTAAAAATTTAAAGCAACACGAACTAAACATGAACACCTTTGAAAATAAACAAACGAACATAAACATAATCTTATTTGTTCAAGCTCGGTTCATTTACACCCCTGAAGTCCTTATTTCACTTTCGCCAGAATTTCTCTGCCTGAATTAGGTGCCTTTATGTGTCCCGCTAACAAAAATTTTAACATATGGATTAGCAAATGTTAAGTAATTAATTAAAATTTGCCGTTTACTTTTGTTTTCCCTTTTATGTTTTACTATTTGCTTCCCAATTCTCCTTCCCTTTCCCTTTGCAGTTTGCCCAACAGTAAGAACAAGTATGGTATTGCCTACTTCATTTCCCGAGTCAAATTGGCATAAAATTAGTATCTAAATTTCTTATTTCAGATATTGAATCAATGGCCTTGAACTACAACATGGGCAAGCAAAATATAGATTGAATTGGTCAAAATCATTTAAAAATAACTTTTATTGTAATTTCTAGTTTGAGGGATACAATTTGTGCAGTCAGAGTACTCAGCTAACTCATGAGTTGGCCAATTAATTTATCAATTTGATTTAAAGTTAATCTGTGCCCCTTCAAAGGATGCTTGGGAAAATGAAAAGGTCAATTAATTTATTCAATAATTATAAACTCATATGTCAAAAAGTTATTGGTGGACATGTAAATGGCACCTAATTGGGTAGCTCGTAGTCGGGTACTCACTTTATGGATTTACTGATTTATCTCATATCATTTTAAGGCCAGATTTATTTATTTTCCACATTAATATTAAAGCAATTTGGACCGGAGACCATGATTATTATTTAGATACAAGTTCTATGGGGCATTGAATTTCAAGGACTCAAGCCGTGCTTTGCCACAAGGACCCTTCATCCTCATATGAAGCCTGTAGTGATCAAATGTCATGGCATCATACAGCGGCGGCCGCTCCTCACTCACCACCTCCTTTGCCGGTTCTATCACCAAATCACTCTTCGGGTTAAAGAACATGGCTAGGAAAGCACAATCTTTGGCCGAGTTCACTATCACACGGTGTTCCACGCTCTTGTAAATTGCATTGCTCACCACCTACATTACATCGATCAGGCAATGTTGTAAATTCATATTAATCAAAACAGAGATGATCTAGGAACCTGGATCTGATCTCCAACCATGACAATCAATGAATCGGGAACGGGGTTCACGGTGATCCAGTCGCCATTGTTGAATACTTGGAGTCGAGAAACATCGCGATCGGGAAGGAGAATGGTGATGCCACCGGGGTCCGAGTGCGAGGAAAGACCTAGAGTAAGCTCCGGTTGAGGACACTTCGGATAGAAATTCACTCTCAAGCAAGCCCCCATGTTATCTCCTCCAAACGCATTCTCAATATACTCTTCCTCTAGTCCGAGATCCGTAGACATTGCTTTCAGAAGCCTTGTGCATAGTTTTACAACTTCACCGCCATATTCCACCACCATTTCCCTGAATCAAGACTCCACGGTTCAATTAATTCCATTCATTATAAGATATGCACCGTATGAATATATTAAATACTAGACAAATAAAACACATGCACCTGCAAGATGACGGCTGCTCCGGCCACTTGGCAAGTAATGTAGAAAAAAGTAATCGCTCCAATCGAGAATCGCTCCTTTCTCCACTCCCAGCCGACTACCGTACCCTTCGTAGGTACTCGGCGTGTTTGCGTACACTTGCTTCACTTCGAGCGGCAAGTTAAAGAAGTCGCGCCAGACCTCGCGCGCTCGCCGCATCAGCTCGTGGCTAACACTAGGGTTCATGGCCTGGAAGAAGCCCCAGTCGCGGCAATCGGCGGAGATACGGCTCAAGGTGTCGAGGTGGAGGGTTGGGTCTTTGTGAAACAGGTTGTGGAGATCGATGACGGGAATGTCGACATGTTGGTGAACCTGAGAACCTGGTTTGAAGACAGGCCTTTCGGTTGGAGGCTTAATATATTGGTTGGGAATGGCACGTATGCCACTTTCAGACAGAAACTGAACTCGAACCACTTGCTCGGGCCAACTCAGCATTGCTGAAACATGAAAATGGAGGAAGACAGAAATTATTAATTCGGGTATAGATGCAGGTGAAAAGAGTTGGAGAGAGAGGGATTATATGGACTCCGAAGGGAAGAATTTTCGGCGCATTTTGCAAAAATCATTTTGGATTTGGCCGACAACTTCTGGTATCTTTATTTTCTACTGAATTTGACATCTTAAACATTCATTCACTCCACTATTGCTTCTTTATAGTGCAATTTTCTTCTTATTCGATGTTTAAATTATTTAAATTTTTTCTCATTCATAAATTAAAATTTGAAGATAGAATTAAAAAATATGTAATTATCATATTGGTTTTTAAAATTTTCAAAATGTATAGAATCTAAAAATATCCTAAAAATATAAAAATTGTATATATGAATTTTTAAAAAATGGAATTAAAAAATATTTTTTAAAATTTTTATAATATTATATAAAGTTATGAT
The DNA here is from genome assembly GCA_019671005.1 of Hibiscus mutabilis. NCBI lineage: Eukaryota > Viridiplantae > Streptophyta > Magnoliopsida > Malvales > Malvaceae > Hibiscus > Hibiscus mutabilis. The sequence goes on along the minus strand of CM033719.1, from coordinate 66,160,640 downwards.
TAAAAATTCATAAAGATTACAAAATATATGCAAAAATATAAAATTTTAAAATATCAGCAAATTGTAAAAGTACATACTTTGATAAATTTAAATTAAAAAAACATTTTTTGGAAAAAAATAAATTAAAAAATGTAGTATTAAAGTCAACGATCAATTTATGTCAATAAGCACTTATCAACAATCTGTCAAAATCAATTTTAAAAAAATGATTAAAAATGCCTAAAGATAGAAAAAAATGCATAAGTATAAAATTTTAAATTAGTTACATTTTTATTGAAAATGGTATGATTTCATTAGAAATGAAAATAGTTATAAACTTTTTAAAATATAAAATATCAGCAAATTGTAAAAGTACATACTTTTATAAATTTAAGTTCAAAATAAATATGTTTTGAAAAAAAAATAAATGGATTGAAGTCAACGAACAATTTATGTCAATCAGCACTTATCAACATTAACAATCTGTCAAAATTAATTTTAAAAATTGTATTAATTTATACTTTTTTATTAATTTCTGACTTTGTCATTTTGAAGTCATTGTAATATCATCATTTTTCATGTCACTATTTGAGAGTTGTACGTATATTTTGTTTTAAAAAAAGGAGTTGCGCGTATATTTTTGTTAACGACATTAGAAATAGGTTTTATTGAAAAGGTTTTCACACGTAGTAGGTGATTAAATTTTTTTCTACTTAAAATATATTTTTAATCCTTTATTCCGTTATATTTTATTATTTATTGTTAATTATAATTAAAAAAATTATATCATTCTATGAATTTACGACATGACTTATTTTTAAATTTTATTTAACTTAAAAAATTTCTAATTTTCTCAAAAAATTTATTTTCTTTTTCATAATCTTTAAATTTGTCCTTTGATGTTGTCAAATCAACCACCATAACGCATCCTTCCATCGTCGGATCTCATTGTCGATTATCTTACTTTTTTCGTCGCTGCAAATCAATAAAAGCGACGAGCGGGCGAACAATGACTGGGCTTTGCGGCTCATGTCACAAAAGGAAGAGAATTCGTTGTTGCAGTGGTAATGTAGTGTTCGGCGATGATTGATGATTTAAGGATTTGTAGTTATTTTAAAAAGGATGAGAGTTTTTTATTTTTTAAAATTATATTTTTAATTTTAAAAAGTTAAAAAGAAATTTAAATTTTAGGCATGTGTCGAATAATGACTAGATAATGAATTTTTTTAATCGATTAACCTTAAAACATTAACTGAACTAAAATTTAAACACCAAAAATATAACAAAAATGAAACGTTAAATAGTTTTTCTTTTTTAAAAAATCAAACCTAAAAAAATAATATAATTTAAATATTTCTTCTATTAAGCCTTAAAAATACATCAAATCATTTAATTGAATAAATGTTAAAATAACAAAGGGGTTTTTTTAACTTTAAAAATAACAGTGAGAATTAAAAAGCCATCCAAAACATGTTAGAAATGGATTTTTGTTGGTCTTCATTACTCTCATGTAATCATATGATTTTATTTCAAACTCCTAAAACTCATTTTTCATAAAAAAAAATATTAAATTAAGATTAACAATAAGAATACGAATTTAAGAAAAGTTAAGAAGTAAATTGTCAGATTCTTAATTACTGCCTTTTGACCAATTCTGGGGCAAACATATTAATTTTGAAAAGACATGTGAATAAACATTTGAACTTAAAGAACCACGTGGGTTTCATCATCAACGACAACCACTTTATTTGATGGCGTTGGCTAACTAATAGAGTTGACCCCAGCCAGACATCGTGTACGTGTCTTTGCATTATTTGATTTCATTTCAAACAAAGATCTTGAATTGTACAAGTGCAAAAAGAAATGGGCTTTATCATTCAAATATACCCTTTAAAAAAATTTATTTAGATAAATAACTTTCATCTAAAATTATTTAAATAAATAAATTTTTTAGTTCATGTAGAATAAATTCATATCTTATCAAAAGCGAGTTTAAAATTAATGTTGCACTAAAATTCAGTTATGTGCAAAACAAGTGTCGTAAATTAAAAAAAAATTTTTACTTAACCACTCAATACAGAATTCACATTTAGTTAAAAATAAGCTTAAAACTTGTTTTAATATAACACAAATTTTATCATTCGTGAGATGAAAAAAATATTTATCTAAACAATCATGAATAATGGTTATTTATCTAATAACTTTTTTAAAAGGGTTATTTTAATGATAAAGCCAAAGAAATGTGTACGTGTTGGTTTGGATAACTATGCCGACACCAGCCAATAGTATTTTATACAATTTTTGTTGTTGTTGTAAATTCCAGCTTTCTGACTCAACACAAGCTTGTCACTGTCAAATTTGAGTGGAACCTTTGTGTTGTCTGTTCGAACCAACATTATTTATTATTACATTAGGGCTAGATTATACTAAATATCACTTAATTATAAATTTAAAAATAAAAAGTCATAATTTTTTGAAAGTAATAATTTAACCACTTAATTATAAGTTTAGGTACAAATAAATTACTCAATTAAAATTTTATTACTTTTAAAAGAAGGACGACATATTTGTTCATAAACACTTTAGTGTAATTTACCCTTACATTATAGAGTTAATAACCTTAAGAAAATTACATGGCGCTTTGATTTACGATTTTGAACGAGATGTGATCGCTTTTCACAGGTAATTTACCTAAAGAATACATTTTTCATTTTTTTTCGTAAGAAATGGGACCTGAAAGAAAATTATTTAAGGAAATAGCATATATTTTAGTCCCGTAGAACGAAAACGCACTTCTTTCACTACACTCTACAAAAGCTGCGCTTAGTTGATCATGTCTTTTGCATATGTGACAACCCATTCATATGACGCACTCTGTCCGAAGCACCTTTCCTAAATCTTCACCCCAATACTGAAAATTCAACTGTTAAAGGCTTAGGGTTTAAAAGATGGACTTTAAAAATTAATGTTGATGACTTAAACTGTTCTCTCTCTCTTATATGCTATGGAAGGCTTTCTAATTTGTTTTTGCCTATATCCATACTCAAAAAGTGAAATAAAAAATCTTTGGTAAATAATTTTTTGAGCTAAAGTTAAAGTTTTAAATTATTTTTAGAAGTTTGATCAGCCAAATTCGCTAATTTAAATGTTTGGTAAATAGAAGATTGTAATAGCGGATTTGGGTGAAACCTCTCAATTTGAAAAAACTTCCTTTTGAGTTAGAGTTTTGGATAAAAGAATTGTAAAGACTCTTTTATACAATTGCAAAAAAATTCTCTAAATAACATAAATTTCAATAACTAATAAAATTAAAAATAAAATTTCATAAATAAAATTTTAATATATACATCTAAATTTAATAATCAATAAAATTATATTAAAAACTATTTTCACAAATAAGATATTAATATATACATTCTTCGTAATGATATTAGAAAATTAATTTTCATAATCTAATTAATATTAATAGATACAAAATATTAATAACTAATAAATTATTCAAATAAATATTGAATATAACCATGCCCTTATATGTCATTTTACTTATTCAAATAATCAAACAACTATCAGCTATCAGTTAATTTTACCAAACACTTTTATACAATCAGCTAATGCAATCCGTTAATTAAATCAGCTAATGCTATGCAAAACATGACATTTATGCTATGCTACCATTTCTTTTATAATTTATTTGCAAACCAAAAAGTACTTAAATACGTAATAAAAACATAATTAAAAGAAATGTTTACTTTAATACAACAAACGATTTATTTTTATATTAATTAAACTCTAATTTTTGAGAAAAGAAATGTTTATAGAGGAAAATTTATTAAATGGAACCTGCTTATCAGGTTATCTGTGGTCTCAGCTAATAAAGTTCATTCATTTCATTTTTTTTTCAAAGTGAATCTTCATATTTTTTTTAGATGTCAATAAAAAGTGAATATTTATTTAAAAGTTAAAATGAAATTTATAAACCTTATTAGTTAAGACTGCAAATGACGTGATAAACCTAGTCTATCTAACAATATCTCGGGTATTTTTTTTTTACTAAACAATCTCTCGTTTAGAAAGACTTTGACGTCACAATAAACTAAGCACAAACACGTTTATTTCATTTATGATATTTGTACGTCCATTTAATGTGACGCCTCGAGTGACATATTGTGTTTCTGACGTCACTTTCACATTGCTTTATGCTGGATTTTCATACTTTCTGTGAATTCACGAATCAAGGGACTTGCTGAGGCTTATGCAATAATGGGCTAAAACCCAAGATGGGCCTCGAAGAAAATGCTTAGCTTCAAGGCTTGTTAAAAAAATGTTTTTAAGTCGAATGTACTTTTTAGTATTATAAGTAATGTTAAACAAATAATTTTTTAAAATATTATTTAAAATTCAAGCGCAAAAATTATAATTTTTAACTTTTGTGTTTGAAAAATACTTTTAAGAGCTAAATTACTTTTTTACATACATTTACTGAATTCCTGTCTACTGATTCCATCTTTTATTGAATCGGTCCCCTACAAAAATATGTGGAGCTTAGAATGTTTGGATGCACAAGAGAAAGTTCTTTTTCTGATATTATTATAGGTATTCGATACTGGATCATTCATAGTATTACTATACCTTATGTATTCATCACAGATTGGTTATTAATATGATTTGTTCATTTTATAATTTATAAACTTATAAATTTTTTTACCAAGACATAATTATATAATTAATAAATTATTTATTAGTTTAAAATTTTTATTTATTTTTCTACCAAATTGTTTAGATAAAAAATATTTTAAATTTTATAAATTTTCATGGAACACATACAATTATTAAAAAAATGTTTATTAATATTTTTTATATTTCTATCATCATTTAAGTTAATATGTTTCGAATATCATAACATTAAAAAAATTGAATATCATTTATATATTTTTAACTTGCAACATCACATCTAAAATGATCGTTTATCTTTTCAAAATTACTATTTGACGGCTGTTAAGTGTGAAAAAGTACTATAGTTTCTACCTTTTTACTCATGTTATTGTTTAGAATTAGGCCCATTTAGTTGCATTCTTAGTCATTCATGTATTGTTTCGTAGTTCTTCTATCAGTTGGGCTTGGCCTTATGTTTTGTTATTTTTTGTGGAGAAATCGTTGCTGCTTTTGCTCTATTTTGTGCAGGATGAGTTGCCGAGCCACTTGCCGAAGGTTGCCATGGCAAGTCACGATAAAGCTATTATCTTCAAAATTAATTCAAACGCATTGGATAATTACCCATATTCAAATTCAAAAGTTGAGTTAGTTAGAGATCAGATCCCACAGATTTTCACACGCATTTGAACTCTTCTCCTCGCCTATTTAATGAGATCGCATCAACACATCAAAGGGGGAGATCGTGAGAGAGAGAGATTGGATCGAAGAAGAGGATTCGCGTGGAGCCATTAACGCAGATTGGAGAATTTAATCTTCTCCATTTATTTTCATCTTGTATTGTGATATCCACTTATGTAGGTTTTATTCATAGTCGTTTTCTTCTAAACCAGCCATGAACTAGATTATTTTGGCTTGGGTTATTGGGTTTATGGTGTATAAAGACGAATAATTTGTTTTGGTTTTTAATTCTATAGATTCGGTGTTTATCAATTCTTGGCTCTTAAATTAGCTCAAGGAAACTTGTGAAAGGAACTTGAATGCATTTATTTATCTAGATTCAGGGAGAGTTAGATTCATGAAACGAATGGACACGATTTCCATTTAAACAAACGTTGGTGGAAACTAATTCACCTTAGGAATAAGGAACAAATGTTAACGGCTAAGAAGAGTGTAAAGATTGATGTTGTCCACCCAAGGTTAATGCAAGAATGTATCACCAAGGCTTGCACATTCATCAGTTCTTCGGTTAAGGATAATTCGAAGGCATTGAAGAACACTCTGTCGAACATTGAAGGGCAATTAATTGCCACGACAATTCATCCGGCAATTACACTATTACTCACGATAACCCAGCCTATTCTCTCATATCGGTTATCTCCTTCCATTCATTTAATTTCTCCTATACTTAGCTTATTTTACTTGTTATTTATCATCACCTATCACCATCAATTTTATCCCTTGCAGTTCGAGAAGCTAAAAGTTAAAGTTTCACCAATCCCTATTGTAATCACTAATTTTGTCCGGGCTTTATTTTTCTAACTTGTGCTTATAACTATATATACTTGTTATATTATTACCCTTTTTAAAAAAATCAAAACAAAAATTGCATCATTAATATAATACTATTATTATATTTTTTGTTATATTACATTATTATATTATTATTATTATTATTATTATCATATTGCTATTATATGTTATTATTATTTAATCATTTTTATCATTATTATATTAATATTACATTATTATTATAGTATTATTACATTATTATATTAGTTTATTATATTTATTATTAAACAAAAAACAAAAAAATAATACATAATATAAAATATATAAAATAAAAGCCCAATTAGAATTATAAAGTCTATTAATACATTGGCCCAAACTACCCCAAATCAATACAGATTGACCCAATTATCCTAAACCCATGACCCATTTGCCTAACTCGGTTCTGCTAATCTAACCCGGTTCTACCCGTTGACCCAACAAACCCGGATAAGCTTAATGAAACCCTAAAAACCCTAACTCTAACACTCTTCAGCCGCTGCCATCCCTTTTAGAACCTTCCCAAAACTGTCCCTTAGCCTTCCGGATTCTCAGCCACGGCAGAAGCCCCACGACCACGTCACTGCCACATCGGAGCCACGACAGCATCAGCCTTGCCATGATGTCACGCATGCATGCATGCCTGGACCGGCCACAGATCACTGGTCCTCTCCTCCGTACGAACCTGCAAACAAAGAGACAAAGAACATACCAAACAACCAACACCAGCAACAACAACAACAACAACTACATCTTTTTCTTTTTTTTACCATTGTAAAACGGCTATAAAAGCCAGATCAATCATGCATGTAAAGGGAGAGTCACTCGGAACATCAATGGACAAAAAAGAAAAATATTCTCAAGGTTTATTGTTTTTTTTTACATTTCGAATAGTTTTAAAAAATAAAAAAGAGAGATGAGGGTTTCTTACCGGGGGAGAGTAGCCACGACCATTGTTCTTTCACGCCGTTTCACTTTCCCGTCGAGGGTTCAAGTTTTTTAACTTAGTTTTAAAAAAAGAGGGGGATTAGGGTTTGTTATTTTTAAGAAAATAAAAAAAGATTTTGTTTTTTGTTTTTAAATCGAAAAGGAGAGCATTCCTTTAAATCAGTTTCAAAAACAAAAAAGTGGGGTTTTAAAGGCCGTCGACCACCGCCGCGGTGGCTAAGGTCGGCCGAATTTTAGAAACTAAAGGAGGAGGGGATGAACTCTTTTAAAGTGTTTCTTTTAAAAAAATGTTTTTAACTCGTTTTTAAGCAAATGAAGATTATGAAGCGATTTTGACCTCGGGTTTTGATATTTAAGTGGTTCGTGAAACGTCGCTGTTTTGGTTGGCCTCTTGACCTGCGCATTGACCCGGACAAAAATTTGAGGACCAAATATGTAATTTTCTAGTCATCAGTAAGACTTCTCATGTGTGTGGTGAGCTAGCTTGTTCGTAAATCCTCCAGTGTTGGACCTTCATTTTCTGACCACCACCAAGTCCTCTAGTGCATGGTGAGCTAGATCGACAGTAAATCTTTCAATGTTTGACATCATTTTCTAGCCATCAGTAAGACCTCTTATGTACGTGGTGAGCTAGCTTGTCCGTAAATCCTCCAGTGTTGGACCTTCATTTTTGGCCATCAGCAAGACCTCTCATGTGCTTGGTGAGCCAGACCGTCAGTAAATCTTTTAGTGTTTGACATTATTTTCTAGCCATCAGTAAGACCTCTCATGTGCGTGGTGAGCTAGTTTGTCCGTAAATCCTCTAGTGTTGGACCTTCATTTTTGGCCATCAGTAAGACCTCTCATGTACTTAGTGAGCTAGACCGCCAACAAATCCTTCAGTGTTTGACTTTATTTTCTAGCCATCAATAAGAAATCTCATGTGCGTGGTGAGCTAGACTGTCCGTAAATCCTTTAGTGTTGGACCTTCATTTTTGGCCATCAGTAAAACCTCTCATGTGCTTGGTGAGCCAGACCGTCTACAGACCCTTCAGCATGTCTCTAATGTTACAAGTCACCAGTAAGACCCTCAGTGTATGGTGATTTGCGTTGTCAACGAAGCCTTCAGTGCTTATCCATTTATCTCTTAGGCCATCAACAAGACCTTCAGTGCATAGTAATTCGAGTCCCGAACTTCAGACAAGGAAATGGGACAAAATTAGTGATTTTAGTCTTTTCTCTATCCTTGTTAACACAAGAATGAGCAAAGAGGGGCAGCTGTAATCACTAACTTTGTCCGAGCTTTATTTTTCTAACTTGGGCTTATACCTATATATACTTGTTATATTATTACCCTTTTTTTATAAAAAAATCAAAACAAAAATTGCATCATTAGTATAATATTATTATTATCTTTTTCATTATATTTCATTATATTATTATTATTATCATATTGTTATTATATGTTATTATTATTTAATCATTTTTGTTATCATTATTATATTAATATTACATTATTATTATAGTATTATTACATTATTATATTAGTTTATTATATTTATTATTAAACAAAAAAACAAAAAAATAATTAATACATAATATAAAATATATAAAATAAAAGCCCAATTAGAATTATAAAGTCCATTAATACATTGGCCCAACCTACCCCAAATCAATACAAATCGACCCAATTATCCTAAACCCATGACCCATTTGCCTAACCCGGTTCTGCTGATCTAACCTGATTCTACCCGTTGACCCAACAAACCCGGATAACCCTAATAAAACCCTAGAAACCCTAACTCTAACACTCTTCAGCCGCTGTCATCCCTTCTAGAACCTTCCCAAAACTGTCCCTTGGCCTTCTAGATTCTCGGCCACGGTAGAAGCCCCACGGCCATGTCACCGCCACATCAGAGCCATGACAACATCAACCTTACCACGATGTCACGCATGCATGCACGCCTGGACCAGCTACAGATCACTGGTCCTCTCCTCCATACGAACCTGCAAACAAAGAGACAAAGAACATATCAAACAACCAACACCAACAGCAACAACAACAACTACAACTTTTTCTTTTTTTACCATTGTAAAACTGCTATAAAAGCCAGATCAATCATGCATGTAAAAGGGGAGTCATTTGGAACATCAATAGACAAAAAAGAAAATATTCTCGAGGTTTATTTTTTTGCATTTCAAATAGTTTAAAAAAAAAAAAAGAGAGGTGAGGGTTTCTTACCGGTGGAGAGTAGCCACGACCATTGTTCATTCGCGTCGTTTTACCTTCCCGTCGGGGTTTAAAGTTTTCAACTCAATTTTAAAAAAGAGGGGGATTAGGGTTTGTTGTTTTTAAGAAAATAAAAAAAAGATTTTGTTTTTAGAAAATGAGAGCATTCTTTTAAACCGGTTTCAAAAAAGGGGTTTTTAAAGGCCGTCGGCCACATGTAACACCCTTAACGTATACTCGTAAGCCGAATATACATTAAAGATGTTACAGAGTCATTGAAAGAAACTTGACTTGTAATTTTTTATACCAAAATTCATCTTGCAGTTTAACCCTTTCTCGATTTTTAAATTAAAAACTATGTCAGTCTATTGCAGCTAGTTTTGAACCTGAATTGATTTATAAAATTCATAATTGAGTTGTTGAAATAAAATATAATTTAGGGTGAAAACTATGTACACTGCCTAGACCCTTTCTTGATTTTCAATTTTTTACGCGATCAAGGTTAAACAACATTTAACTACGTCAAAATTCATATTTATTAATAGCAAACTATTTCTCTAAGTCCGTACTTCCATGACAATGTATAAATATGTTATAAACTTAGACTTACAAAATAGTTTACCCACTTAAAATATTACATGCCCACTAGTCTATCAAATTACGTTAAAGATGTACGTACTTGTATTTACAGATAGTAACTTGATCTTCCCAATTAACAACTCCTCCTTGCTAGTCTATTTTCGGAGAATCTACGTGTGAAATAAAACACACGCTAAGTACGAACTTAGTGAGGCATATAATCTTATTTATCAAAACATAAAATAAAGCAATACATGTTATACATTAACCTAGCATAGTTTCTATCTAAGGTGGTATCGTACTAACAAGGTTTCGATAGTTAGTCAATATTCATGTGCAAGTCATAATTTTTCTAACTTAGTCTAGTTTCCAATACTCCATCATTACCAAGTAAATCATATACATGGCATAGTTCACATACATGACATATTTCATACTCATGGCATAATTCACATGCATGACATGATTTATATATATATGACATAATTCACATACATGACATACTTCATGTACATGGCATAATTCATATATATGGCATGAATTATATACATGGCAAAATCCATATACGTGTCATAATTCATATACGTAACATAATTTGCACACATGTCATGATTCATATACATAACTTGATTCATTTACATGGCACGATTCTTTTACCTGACATGATTCATATATGTGATTTAATTCATATACATGGCATGTTCCGTATTCATGGCATGGTTCATATACATGACATATTTCATATACATGGCATGGTTCATATTCGTGACATGATTCATATACGTAACATGATTTGTTTACATGCCATGATTCATTTACGTGACATTATTCTTTTATCATTGCCCAAAGTACGCTATATGAGATCGAGGTACGCAAGTCATCTTGAAATGACACCGTAGTGTCTAACGTGAATGTGAAGATGAGTACGTACTAGGGGACGCTCTTTGCACCCCATAAAACATGAAGCACCTCGACAGTGCACTCGGCACAGTGGGCATGGATCCCCAGGGTGCATGTGACACAATCATTTTGTCACAATATCTGTTTGATAACATGAATATGAGGGTGCAGCTGCTAAAGACTCTATGGCATGCCAACTATACCATGAGCTCTCATACACAATACTTGGGCATTTCTTTTATCTTCAATTCAACATAATAATTAATCATATAAATAGACATTTCATATTTCATGCTTCATCATAAATATTCATGGTAAACATAGATTATTATTTATGCAAACAATAATTCGTACCTGGTATTCCATCAAGCTTGCCATGTCGAGCAATGTATCATATCATGTATTATAGAGCAATGCAATGCCATTTTCTATATAATGCAAAAATTTAAAAATGCACTCACCTGGGCCATTTAATTAAAATGCCTCACTAAATTCTACTCGGTCCTTTCCTTCAGAGTACCTCGAATCTCCTTTTCATTCAGATTCAACTTCATTTATCACATGAATATAAATAAATATTTGTTAGATTCACTTCTAACAATACTTCAATTAAGCTATTTAATCATTTAACATAAAAATTTTCCATAAATTTCTTTCCTTCCTTATACTATTCACAAACTCATTTATGGTCCCTAATGACCATTTTGATCTTTAAATAATTCCTCCAAGCTTGCTAACCAACTTTAGACACAAATTGTCTCAATTTCCAATTTTTGTCAACTTGCACTACCATCAAAGATTTACTTCTACATGACAGAATACATACTGAATATTAATCTCCTTTATACCGTAGAAACTAGATTCGATAACGGTTCTAACAGTATAAGCCATATAATTTTATAAAATCTAAAAAAATTATGAAAATTCATCAAACTCCCGTTTACAGGGCTGTCCTGACAGAAACTGTTCTGTAATTTTTCTGACCTTTATTCGATTAAAAATTAATATCTTTTAACTCGGAACTCAAAATCAGTTTATGTTTGTTGGAAACAAAACTAGATTTGATAAGATTTTCAACCATATAAACTAATAACCCAGATTCAATTTGTACGATTTATGGCAAATTTTCAAAGTCGAATTTCAGTATTGAATTTTGGAAGAGACTGCTATTCTGTTTTCTGACCTTTCATCACTTAAAAATTCATATCTTTTGATATATGAATCGAAATCAATCACCGTTTGTTTTAACCGAAACTAGACGAATAAGTCTTTACATCGATATAAAATTCACCATCTAACCATTTTTGTAGAATTTATGGTGAATTTTCAAACTTACTACCAAATCTAGTTTTCCTACACAACTCCCATAAATAACTTCAAACTTTATACTAATTTCTCCTTACTTTACTATTTTTCAATTTGGCCCCATTACTTGATTCAAACCACTAATGTATCACTTTCTCCATCAAATAATTATTCAAAAATAATTCCCTCTAATTTTTCGTTCTTTCCGAAATAGTCACTAAAAATGCAAAGATAAGGATTCAAGCTTCTTGACTTTGCAAACTAGTCCTCAAATCAACATTACTACTTGAATTATATTATTTCAACTAAAATCAGATTTAGTCCTTCTCTAAAACCACATTTCCGAATTGGTCACTTAACTTTGACAATTTGTCAAAATGGTCACTAACTCGATTTAACATCGGTTTTGCATTCTAAGTTCAATTTCACATCTCCAACTTCAATAATAACATAAATACACTTCAAAATCATAAAATTCAGATTATTCCTTTAGCTTTCAGAATTGCCGAAATGGTCCCTATACATTTAATTTAGGGTTTTGCTTCCAAATAACAATTCAAGCTTACTAGATCATTAATTCAACATCACAAACCCTAAATTAAACTTGAATCCATAATCCCTAATCATCTTCATACAAACTAAAATATGTAGGGTTTAAATCTCAACTCAATAACATGATTTTAATATTATACTAACTTGATTTCAACTTGAATTTCATCATAAAATTCCAAAAGCCCCAAACTTTTTCCATAAACCCTAATTTCTTCTCATGCAAAATTCTCATCAATCAAGCATGTTTTCCATGAATTATTTACACCAAAAGATAGAGCTTGAAGAGTAGAACAACTTTGCAGTTGAAAATATTACCTGAAAATCAAGTTTTGGGGCTTGAATCGAACTTGGAAAAATTTTCTCCATTTTTCTTTCTTTCTCCCCCTCATATTTCGAAATTTTAGGATGAATAATGGTCTTCATCTTTTGTTTTTCATCCAATTTGGTCACTTGTCTTCTATAAATGAATTTTAAATTCATTTAGATAGTGAAATTACTAAAATGCTCTTTTAATCCAACAGTTGAGATTGATCTTATCATTAATCAAGGGCCAAGATTTAATATTCCATTTTCTTCTTCCAAAATTGTCCTTGTAACTTTTTAAATATTTCAAAAATTCCATTAGGGCAAAATGACCAATTTGCCCTCTAACTAATTTTTATTTACTAGTTTACTTCAAAAATGCCATTCCATTACAATCCAACTAAAATAGTTCATTCCCAACCGACCCTTATTCCTTAAATATTATTTTATAACTTTTCCATGGCTTATGGAACAACCTCTGAAATTTCGATTCGATTCGATCCGATCTCCCGATATTCGTAAAATACTTCTATTGCGATTTTACCTTTTCTGAACTATCGGATTTATTCCAAAAATTCCATATTCCCATATTCGGGAAATAAACTCTATTATCTCATAAAAACTTCCTTTCCCAGAACTTAGATTGAATTTTCCTAAATCAGTCTACTATTCTGATAATTATCGAAAATCTCCATAGAATAAAATTTCTCTTAGAAATCCTTTATCGATAATCTATTCGAATATTCTTTACTTTTACTGAGTTCAAATTATCGATCAGAAACACTTTTATGGGACCTTCCCAAATGTCACCCATCCTTGTATTTCTCTGGCCTGAGCACGTTTAACAACTTCATTCGATCTAAATTCGGTACCTTTTTCTGTATCTTAATTCTTAAAACCGATATCAAGGTACCCGTTTCGATCCGATTCACTCTTATACTGAATAAAATTACTTGTTGGGGAAATTTACACTTTAGTCCCCAAACTTTTCTAAAGTTTATACTTTAACCCCCTAAACTTTCAAAAATTATATTTTAGTCACTAATAAAAAAATTGGATATTACAACCGCCTAGTAGTGGCCGAGGGGTGGCGCAGCGGCTAAGGCCGGCTGGATTCTAGAAACTGAAGGAGGAGGGGAAGAATTCTTTCAGAGCATTTCTTTTAAAAAAATGTTTTTAACTCGTTTTTAAGCAAATAAAGATTATGAAGCGATTTTGACCTCGGGTTTTGATATTTAAGTGGTTCGCAAAATATCGTTGTTTTGGCCAACCTCTCGACAGGGAGGATCCGCGCATTCTGGTTGAGTGGCAAATTATCTGTTTGGTCCTCAAGTTTTTGTTCCACTTCCGTTTTATCCACGGTCTAATTCTCGTTTCAATCCTCCCACCTTCTTCCCTTTTACATTTCGACCGTGGGATAATTTCCTTTTCGATCCCTCTCATTTTGTTTTAAAACCAATTTCAACCCCTTTAAGTTTCATTTTGTTTTAATTTCTTCCCCTCATTTTTGTTTCTCTTCTATTTTAGTCCTTTAAACATTACAATATATTACATGTATATTATATAGTTATTATATGGTTTGTTATATATATGTATATGCTATAATATTATAGTAACTATATTGATTATGCTAAAGTATATATATCATATATTATAACATTATATTATATTAATATTATATACCATTTTTTATATATTATATATTATCTATCTTATATTATATTATATATATTATTATAACATATAGCTACGTTATAATATATTATTTATATAATTTTTATACACTATTCAATATATATATATTATGTTATATATTATATAATACATACTATACATATTGTATATATATTTATTCTATATTTGTATTTATTATTCCATATTCGATTTGGCCTTACAATGACCCGCGACGGATGATGACCCAATTATTACGGCACATTTAACTCCTAACATCTAACACCTAAACATTTAATTTTCGTAATTTAATTTCTCGCATTTTAATTCCCGCATTTTCTTTTACGCTCTTTTTATTCGATCCAGTCCTTCTTCTGAATTATTTTTTTGACTCGGTCCTTTTTCCGGATTGCTTTTTTGATCCGGTCTTTTTTCGATTTTTTAAATTTTCGCAATTTTTCTTTTTGTTTGAACCGGTCCACCTCCGGATCTTTAATTTTCACATTTATTTATTTTGTTCGTATTTATTTCCCTTATTTATCCTTATTTATCTTTATCTGTCTTTATTTGCCTTTTTGTGACATTCATTATCTTGTCATTCATTTCACTACCAATCTATTTGATTTCACATCATTAATTAATCAACCTTAATCATAAAAAGGAGGTATCTATTATTTCCGATATTTGTGTCGTAACAGTCCTGGCTCATCGGATGTTGACCAAATATTCGAATTAATTTTCACCGTCTGAAGGTAAACTTTAATCCGAAATAAAATTTGACAAGTCATTACATCATTTCTAACTGCTTGTATCATGCATAAAGGTGATTTACTCGATTCGAACAGTAAATTAACACGACAGTCAGGCTTATTCGATGTCGGTTTAATCTACGGTCCGATGTATAGTCACCCTCATTAATTAATTGTTTAATTAATTCAAGCCCACCAATTTGACATAAAGCCCGTCTAATTAAAGAACATAGATCCAATTAAGACCATTTAATTAAATTTAATTTGTATTTTAATAATTTCCATCAATTAAAAGCAACAAATATTTTGGTACCGATTTCCGGGAGTATGGAGTGCTAATCCTTCCCCACAAATAACCAACTCCCGAACCCATTTTAAAATAAATCTCTGGTTTTATATTGTCCAGCCTACCTTAGTGGCCGGCGGCGACTCCAACCCTCATATAATTTTCAAAATATTCCCAACCTTCATTTTATCTTCAAAAATACCGAGATTTTCCGACAAAACACTTATTTTTCAAAACTTCACATTTTTCAAAAGAGATTTTTCAAAGACAACATCTTCAAAGAATTTTCAACCATCAAATTTAATTTTCATAGCGATTGAAATTTTTTAGTCACTACACCTATAGAGACGATCTTAATATATACTATTACTTGCGACGTGTATACTCGCACCATTTGTGTTACACTTAAATCACGTAACATCAACAATATTAAACACTTAAATATCAAAACAAATAATCTAAAACAACTCTTCAAAATACTTTTCTATCACACTCTTTTTTGAAAAAAAAAAGCAATTGTTAAATTGACCCTGAACGTAGGCAGGTTGATCCAAGGTGCCTTGAGTGTGTGGTGACGTAGACGAGTCAAGGGAACATCTATTTGGCACTTGTTCTTTCTCTAAACGGATATGATTTATGGTTATGCAAGCTTGTAACAGTTCTGTTGTCCTTGGAAGCTGATAAGAAATGACTGAATGGATGTTTAAACTCGGTGAGTCTAGGGTGCAGCAGGGTAATGGTACGATTACGGTGCAGCACCAATCGAAATGTTACAAAATACGGAACCTAAAATGTTACCCACCAACTTAAAAAGTACTTTAGTTTCAATCATATTGAGGCTGGTTTGGAAATCTTTCATCTACATGATAGGGCAGGAAAGAAATAAGCGACTGCATGGAGGAAAGTCTAGCCAGACAAACTCTTTTTATTCAAATCAAATGGCTTGTAAATACTCGTTTAGTCTTTAAAACAAATATTTTCTGTCAAAAAAAAAATATTAATGTTGACAATCTTAGTCTTAGGCGATAGGTATTGTTGTTTGGATTTTTTTGAGCTATTCCTCTTGAGTTTTGATTGTAGTAGTCTCTGCTAATTTTGCTTTTTTTTTTTTGTTACAAGTATACAGCTACGAGCTGTGTGCTACGCTTAAAGCGACCCAAACAATCAAAAAAACATACAGCCACCCAAACAATTTCTAAGATCTCACTTGTTGTCTTTGTCTTCGTTTCAATTTAAAAAAAAAGTAGAAATATTATTTTATTATTATACTTAGAGTTATTATTTAATATACAGGCTTTGTAAAGAAGTTATACAACACTTTAAATTATAAAATCTAAATATCTAACATTAAACTCTAAATCTCTACATTTTAAATTATAAATAAAAAATTTTAAACCCTAAAATAAATAAATATATTACACAGTAAGTATATCAAATATTTATTAATGGGTCCACCATCATTAATTAAATATAAAAGATAGTTAAAATTTATTTAGTCTAAATATTAGTGCGTCTTAGTGTCATAATTTGAATTTTAATGGTAGTTTATTTTTTCTAATATTTGTTCTTAGGGGTTTAATTTTGGCTTAAGGGTATTATAAGCCTTTGAACTTTTGTTATTATAGGCTCATTTTTCAAATATTTGTTATTAGGGTTTAATTTTTCAATACTTATTATTATAGGCTCATTTTTTCGACATTTATTATTAGGGACTTACTCTTAAAATTTAAATTTTCAATATTTATTATTAAGAGCATGCTCTTAAATTTTATTTTCTCGGTATTTATTTTTAGGGGTCTAACTTTTTTAATATTTATTATTTGAAGTCCATTTTTCAATATTTGTTATTAGAGACTTAAGCTAAAATCTCAAAACCGGCTATGCCTACTTATATAATATTTATACATTATAAATATTTTAAAGATAGAAACGACCGTTTCCCTCCAAATTATTATTATGGATTTTTTTTTTGATCAAATGGATATTTTGTTTTCTTTGGTAAAGTTAGGTATATATTTATTAATATAGTAGGTATAAAGTATAAGCTATTATATTACTTAATTAGGATTGACCCCAACCACACAACGTGGCACACTTGGATCGGATGATTACTTTGATTTACCTTACAAGCTATCCTTGCGTGCCATTTATGTCTTGTTCAAATCTCTAAGGAGTATGGACACCCAACACCTTAACTGACGTCTCCATTCCCATCTCTATCTTCATTAACCGACCTACCAATTCTCTCTCTTTTACTGCTGCCCTTTTCTTCTTTTTTGTTTCTATCCCGAATATCTAATTCTCCGATCAGAAAAGTAAACAAACCATGGCACTTCACTCCAACTTTCAAGGTTCGTTTGTTCCACCAGTTGATCATCAAAGTTTTAGCTTTCTTTCTTTCTTTCTTGCTGGTTGATCTTAATCTTTCTTATCTTTGTTTTTTGACATCTCACAGATGAAACCGACAAAAGTGACAAGCCTTCTTATTTCCACGCACCACCGTTGGACGTCTCGGTTGCATTCCCTCCCTCCGGTATGGATTTCCCATTCATTATTATCTGTTTTTAACTCTTGGTTCTGGACTGCTTGATCATTTCATGGGAAGCCTTGATTTCTAATTTACATACCTGTTTTGCTCTTGGTACACAAAAACTACAGTTTCTGATTATTATCAATTCGATGATCTGTTGAGTCCTGAGGAACAGAGTCTTAGAAAGAAAGTAAGAGCGTTCATGGAAAAAGAAGTAGCTCCTATAATGGCTGAGGTATCTTTCCGATTGTTCTCTTCTTTTACTTGCACGTTTACTGAGAAAGCAACTGATTTGAATACTTTCCCCCCAGTACTGGGAGAAGGCAGAGTTTCCATTCGAAATTGTTCCAAAACTTGCTCATCTTGGCATTGCTGGCTATACTACCAAGGTTATTCCTGTACTATTTTTTTTTGGTTTTTTAACTGTCTCCTTTCTTGAAGTGTAAATCAAGTGAATAAAGTGTTTGGTTATTTCTAACTTGCAGGGTCCTCGATGCCCCGGTCTGAGCAGCGTCACCGTATTTATATTTCAAGACTTCATTTTTTCTTTTTGACGTGGGTTTAATGATATTTGACTCTTCTCAGTTTGACATTTTCTCCACTCAACCTTGTGACGCTCTCGTCACGAGCTTCCGCTCTCGTCACGAGCTTCCGCTCTCGTGATGGGCCACCTTATCACAATTGTCCATCCTGCCTACCCCATTCATAGACGCTCGGCGTAAAATCAGACAGTTAAAGGGTCGCTCTGATACCACTTGCATATCTTTTGGGAAGAGGGCAATGGATCCGTGACATATTGCAAATGCAGAGGTTGCTAGAGTTGATGCAAGCTGCTCCACCTTTTTATTTGTGCATTCAGTTGGCATGCTTACTATTGGTGAGATCTTAGAAACAACTTTCCTTTTTCCCTACCTGTATACATATATATGTAAGAAATTATGACATTGCATTGCCTGGACAATCAAGAACAGCATTATGGGGTCGGAGGAACAGCGGCAGAAGTATCTGCTTCCTTTGGCACAGTTAAAGACTATAGCTTGTTGGGTTTGTATCTCCTTTCGGCACTAACGTTTTGGGGTGATTTATACCATCATTTGTCAGCTTTAACTCTAAATCTTTACCATCTTCTCTTTAGGCTTTAACGGAGCCCGACTATGGAAGTGATGCTAGTCATGTGAATACAACTGCAAGAAAGGTCTGCCCCCAACCTCGTTTATTGGTTTTCGCCGTCTTTTTAGTATAGCTGATTACAATTTCCAATCACTGCTGAACATTCTAAATTTCGTAATGTATTGTGTTTGCTATCGGATCCGAACTTCAGGTAGAGGGAGGCTGGATACTTGATGGACAAAAACGCTGGATAGGAAACAGTACTTTTGCCAATGTGTTGGTGGTTTTTCCAGGAATACCACTACCAATCAGATAAACGGGTAAGTGGAAATTTAGCATTTGGTCTTGCACACGAGAGCCATTCGATGAATGCTTGCTAGTCACTGCATGCTCTTTTTCCTTGAAATGGAATGTTTCTGTCGTCTGTTTCAGATATATTGTTAAGAAGGATTCCCCTGGACTGACAGCTACAAAAATAGCAAACAAGATCGGATTGCGAATGGTTCAAAATGGTGATATTCTATTAAAGAATGTCTTCGTTCCTGATGAGGACAGATTACCTGGTCTGAACTCGTTTCTAGATACAAGCAAGGTTCGTTTGTTCGATAACATCTCATCTCTTCTTTCTGGTTGCTAGTCAGCAGATTATATGCATTATTCATGCAAATTATATGATCTGCCACCGTGCACAAGCAGGTACTGGATGTTTCACGAGTAATGGTTGCGTGGCAACCTATTGGCATATTGATGGGCGTCTACGACATGTGTCTGAGGTATCTACAATGGATGCAGTTATTCCCAATTTAAGCAGTGACATGTCGAGCTTACGAGATGACCTTGTTCTTCATTTGCTATGATGTAGGTATCTGAAGGTGAGGAAACAGTTTGGAGCACCATTGGCAGCATTTCAAATTAATCAGCAGAAACTTGCTGTAATGCTAGGTAATATTCAAGCCATGACCCTCGTTGGTTGGCGCCTTTGCAAATTGTATGACAAGGGTACGATGACTCCCGGTCATGCCAGCTTGGGAAAGGTATAAACATTTAAGATGTATAATCCTGTGGTTTCATAAAAGGTTTCGATCTGAATTGCGTAGCCATGACAAAACTTTTATGGTGTCCAGTCATGGATCACATTGAGGGCGAGAGAGACAGTCGCTCTTGGTGGCAATGGAATTCTGGCTGATTTTCTTGTTGCAAAGGTTTGCACTCTCTGTTCTCGAAACAATCTCACATACTTGTCCTTGTTATTTGAGTTATAAAGATTCCTTCGAGAAACATATTTGAGTTTTGCTTTTCTCGATGTCACCATTGCATGCAGGCATTCTGTGATTTGGAACCCATTTATACATATGAAGGCACATATGACATCAACTCTTGGTAACTGGTAGGGAAATCACTGGTATAGCATGTTTTAAGGCACCCACGACGAGCAAGCGGAGTCGCCTGTGATCTTGGACTCTCTTCTCCATTGTAGGAGGAGATTTCTCCATGGGAGAAGAAAGCTAAAACGAAGTAGATAAACTTATTGGGTAGACTGTTTATGATAAAAGCGATTAATTCAGCTCAAAACGAATAAATTTGGGATTCGGATAAGTTTATCTAGGTTGTTAAGATGTAATAAGCGTCCTTATACATTAATGAAGCACTTATGTTGTATTAACTGTAATAATGGATACTTGTTCAGTCAAAAAAAAAAGTAATAATGGATACTTTAAGCAACAATTGATAAGTTAATTGATTTTTAAATCAGGTGAAGCAAGTAATAACTCGTTGATTGTCTTCACTGCTATCAATGACAATGGCCCACTACAATTCATTCTCCCGGTCATAAACTTCTCTAAACTACAATTCAAAGAATAGATGACTTGTAGATTCAGCACCATCACTACACATAATACATAAACTGTCCACTTCAATACCCATTCGTAGCAGCCTATCCTTTGTAGCTAGTCTGTCAAGGATGGCCAACCAAGAAATAATCGCATGAAGAGGGAACCAAATCAATTGGTGCAAAGGCACTTTGTCAAACCGGATCCTAATCTCAGCCCAAATCAGATTAGTGTGAACAGCGTGAATATTCGAAACAACAACAAAGAAAGAAGCCTCGGCCCTCATCGAGAAGATCTTCCTTAGGCTCCAGCTCACGGACCTCTTGTATTCAAAAAGCCAAGAATCAGAATCTTTAAGGACATAAGCGTTAATCCAAGCAACCCACAAAGACCCTGCATTGGTGAGGATGTTTCTAATGAGCTGAAATATGCAGGCTTTGTTCCAAGTATGCAAACCTTAAGGATGGTTCATGTTCAGAATTCAATTTTCACCTATAATCCAACCACCTTTGAATTCCTAATCACCTTTAGTCACTGTCTGATTGATCTTTCACCTCAAAATCTGAGTCGGAAAACAATCGATTCCGGCACATCCGATAAAACACAAGAAAGAGGATACAAAGACAGGAGTATTCTGTTCTGGGGGAGTATAAAAGAACAACCTGCCAAGGTAAACAAAGGTGGAAACTTGAAAGTAGAAAGATGTTGATTCTACCCTTTCCTAATGGAGTTTGGACCATGCATGTTCCAACTTTGGAACAAATGCTGTCTGAAAACGTGATTCGGAAGTTGGAACTCCAAACACAATTCAAGGAAATGGATTATTTTCTGTTGACGATCACGCTGTTACTTTGCATTTCATATAGCTTCTTGTTCCCATGTCAACTATTGGGTTTGAAAATGGTTGCATTTCAAGATGGGCAAATTTGTGTATTGTTTTCCAGCACACAGCTGCCTTTTCCAAATTGCTAAGCATTTAACCAGCTAATGAATTCTGCATGTGAGTTAGTGGATTTAATTATTGATTACAAATAATTGCTAGGGACACCCTATCAACATTAAAAAGAATTTCTAGTTAGACCATAATTAAATACATAAATAAATAGTGGGGAAACTTTTATAAGGATCAGCTTTGTACAATATCTAAAACTTCAACCATAAGTTATTGTATTGTCACTGAATTAATATGTACATATAAAAAAACTTACCATTGAGTTATTGCAAAACCGTAAAACAAATATAAAAATATTTAAAAGAATGATATTCGAGAAAGATGATACTCCAAAAGACGGGTTGAGTTCAACTTGTACAGAGACAGAGACGTCCAAGCTTATTACAGAAAAGTAAACAGAGGAAATGGGGTCTCAGATTGATATTTTTTCTCTCCAGAGTAATAGAAATGAGGATATTCTCCAATGGATTGTTGATTTATAGTATATGTATATATATGAATTTGACACTGTACCTTCAAAAGAAGTCATTTCAAACTATTGAGATCTTTCCTCTCAGCTTCAAAACTGATCACATTTACTAATGGTGTATATGAAAATAGAATCTTTCACGGGTTTAAGAACTGCTGGAAAACCAACAGTTTCGAACTAAAATAAGAATCCTCCAACTCTGAAAATACTCTGAACTTGATGGCAACCACACTCAATTGGTTAATTTAATGGCTATTGAGATGGTGTAGCTTGCACAAAGATGTTAGCCTTTGAGCTTACTCTCTAACCACCCACTATTTTTTTTTTCCAAAATGGGATGTCAAAGCCCCCAACCCCAACCATACCTGGTTTTAGCTTTAGCTTTACTCCTACTCAACCCACCTTGTAAAGTTTTTAAAAATATAATTCAAATAAATAGTAAATAACACCAACAATAGTTGGTCTGGTGAGATTAGACGTGTCAAAGGTTCGAATTCTGATGTTGTGAACGAAGAAAAATGGATTGGGAGGATTGCACCTATATTTGGACTTTGCAAAATCCGATCCAATTTAGTTGGCCAATGAGTCAGATTCCGGTGTTTAAACAAAAAAATAAATAAGTTGCGCCTCATCACACTTATTCTATCCCACCGTTGAGTTCCAGTTCCTCTCAGCTTAATTTCCCTCCAAACCATGAGCTTCGTGGCATCTCCTTCAACCATCATGATGAAAGCTTACAGAGGAAAGCTACCTCTTTCTGTTATTACAGTTATAGTCTGCGCTTTTGCATTCCTCGCTCTTTTAATCACTGAAAGGCTAACTTTTCTTTCTTCAAATCCTATTCTCAAACCCAAGTCCTGTGCTACAAGACCTGCTGTTGTAAAAGCTAGTAAGTCATTCGGTTATGTCTTTTGTTCGCTACTAAATTCAAATCATTTTCTTGTTCAATTTGGACTTGTGATATTGAACTGTCATTGTCCAACAGATGATCATAAAACCGCAGAGGAGAAACTAGAGAATACCGAAACCGAGACAGGTTCGAGTTCGACCCCGACGTGTGTGATGTTACTAGAGGGAAGTGGGTGTTCAACCGCTCTATCAAGCCATTGTACAATGATACTAGTTGTCCATACCTGGACAGGCAATTCTCTTGCGTCAAAAATGGTCGCCTTGATTTCGACTACCGTCACTGGGAGTGGCAGCCCCACGACTGCAACTTGCCTGGGTAACGAAATTTTGCTTCAAAATGGTCGCATTTGATTCTTGAATGGAATCGAAACCGGTTCTTTTTTTGTCTGTGCAGATTTGATCCAGAACGTGCACTTAAAAAGCTTCGAGGGAAAAGGCTGCTCTTTGCTGGGGATTCCCTACAAAGAAATCAATGGGAGTCTTTCGTTTGTATGATTGAGAGGACTATACCTCCGGAAAAGAAGTCTATGAAACTAGGCAAAGTTCGTTCAGTCTTCAAAGCCAAGGTATTCATTTCATTGTCACGCCATCTAAGTCTAACACTTGAAAACGAAGCTAAAGTTTTCCCTATATCAGGAATACAATGCAACTATTGAATTTTACTGGTCCCCGTTTCTGGTTGAATCGAATTCTGACATTGACGTTTTGGATCCGAAGAAGAGAATATTAAGAGTTGATTCAGTGGCCAAGCACTCTAAATACTGGGAAGGAGCTGATATCCTTGCGTTTAATACTTACGTGTGGTGGATGAGTGGCCTTAGACTCAAGACACTGTAAGTTGTCTGTCGAAACTCGAAAACCCTTTTAATCTGTTTCAACGAAGCAGTTCCTTGTGAGTAAAGGTATTAATTTGGAAAATGTAACTTTGGGGTAAGAACAGATGGGGTTCATTCGCTAATGGGTAAGAAGGTTATTCAGAGCTGGATACACCAGTTGCCTACCAAATCGGTTTGAAGACATGGGCGAACTGGATCGATTCTACAATAAATCCCAACAAGACTCGTGTTTTCTTCACAACTATGTCGCCTATACATACAAGGTTAGTGTCTGATCAAAAAACAAGAAGATAATTTTCATTCATTTGATATTTTGTGGCAATTTAATCTGTCTTGCCTGCAGAAGTGAAGACTGGGGCAAGAAGGATGGGCTGACATGTTTCAACGAAACGAAGCCAGTGATGAAGAACATGTGGGGAATTGGTTCGGACAAGACGATGATGAGCGTGGTGGCGGATGTGGTGAAGAAAATGAAAGTTGGGGTTAGGGTTGTTAATATAACGCAGCTGTCGGAGTACAGGGTCGACGCACTTTCATCGATTTACACGGAGACAGGGGGAAGGCTGTTAAATGATGAGGAAAAAGCAGACCCCGGACGCCATGCAGATTGCATTCATTGGTGCTTGCCTGGAGTCCCAGATACTTGGAATCAATTACTTTTGGCACTTTTGTAAAAAAGTTTCTTCCGTTGCAAACTGTAAAGTCCGTTCCAAGGTGTGTCAAGTATTCAAACTTGGTTGGTATTACATTCGAATGAGTCGAATCGTGTAAGCCTAAGACGAATATGTATTCTAGAGGCGATGAATAAAATTTTAGTTCAACATTTGGCATGGTAAAAGTAATCCAACAAACTAATCACATAATACTAAACAGCACAGCTGAAATTTAATACCAATGCATGCATATGCGCAGCTAATTACAGGTCGATGGTTACTCCTCTTGATCCATTGACGTAAGGTGAAGGTGAAGTCACCTCCGACGCATGCCAACCATGCTTTCTTTGGTCATATTGTTCTCCTTCACCCCAAAGAGCATATGCTTCTTCTCCGTGGACGGCGTCATCTCCGATCTCCAGCTGGTTATAGGGCATTCTCAACGGTATACACAGCCTTATCACTAGAAGAATCAAATTCGTGGACATCACATTCCAAGCAATAACAAACAAGGCCGCTACAATTTGCTTCGCAAATTGAGCCCCTCCATTCCCCCCATAAAATGCACCCCTTGTGTCCTCCGGAAGTATTAGCCTGCAGAGGTTCGGCTCAGCCAGTAGCCCCGTGAGGAGACCGCCTATCAGGCCGGCTACCGCGTGAGTGTGAAATACACCCAGAGCATCATCTACCTGTGGCCATGATTATGAAATTGTGAAAATATACTTTGATGGGTTCAACATTAGGGTGCGAAATAATGGTCAACAATTCACTGCTATGCTAATGAGTTAATAAAAGTGCCCATAATTCCACACCACTGAAAGAGACTGAAAAGTTAAATTCAATGGCCTTTGACATTTCCCCGTTACCACTTGTTGTCAAATTCAAAACCAGCTACTTAATTTTAATCTTTCTAGTTTCTAGATATTAATGTAAATAAATTTCAATGTGGAACTGCATTTCTTGTGAATGATCATCATGGATACCCATGGAACACTGCCGGCAAGCATTCCCATGAGTATAGCAGCCCAAGATTGCACCAAGCCTGCTCCTGGCGTGATGCAAGCGAGTCCGGTAATCATTCCCTGAACCGCGCAGATAACGGAAGGCTTCCCGAAGAACACGACATCGAGACATGTCCAGACAAGAATGCTGGTTGCTGCAGAAACATTTGTGTTGAGTACTGCTATTGAAGAGTCAATGCTTGCAGCATACGGAGCTCCTCCGTTGAACCCTGACCATCCCATCCACAGCAACCCGGCACCCGCCAGCATCAACAGAACGTTGTTCGGAGGAAACCTTTCTTTGTCACTCTTGATCCTGGGGCCTACCTGTGTCGTATTGTTCGAACTTCGAATCAGTCATGCAACAATGAAACGAAATTAAACAAGTGTGAATGGTTTATGTTACCCAGTATGCGGCTGTGAGACCGGAGATCCCGGAGGAGAGGTGAATCACGTACCCGCCGGAGTAGTCGATGGCACCCCATCGGTAGAGAAAACCTCCACCCCAGAGGCTATAAGCTCCGACGGTGTAGGAGAATATAAGCCAAAGCGGCACAAACGCCATCCATGCCCTTATATCCATGCGACCAAGAACAGAACCAGCGAGCAGAATAAGAGTGATGGCAGCAAAAGTGAATTGGAAATATACAAGCGTTGCAATGGGATAAAGAGGCTGGGTGGCGACCCTCTCGGGGACATTGGCTCGGCCAATGAGGTAGTTTTGGCCAAGAGCCGGCGCACCTTTCCCCCAAAAAGGGAGGAGCTCGTCACCAAAGGCCATACGGTAGCATAAAAGGACCCAACAAATGAGAACAGCGGCGAAGGCATAAAGGGCCATGAAAGCCGAGTTCACCGCCCATTTCTTCTTCACAATACTGGCATAGAGAATTACAAGTCCAGGCATGCTCTGAATTCCCACCAGAGTGGAGGCCGTCATTTGCCATGCGTTGTCTCCTTTGTTTAGCCATACGGGCACCGAAGGAGAAATCTCGTTTGCTGTGTAAGCTACCTGATCAGCCATGGAAGTTTGACCAAAAATGACGATCCTTAAAATTAAAAAGATTTACACCCTTTATTGTCAACGAATCTTATCATATATCTATATATTAATTTAGGGCTAGTTGGTAGAAAGAAGGTGAGAATGCATAGTTTTAACACTGTATTAGTTGTTTGTGGTTGAATCTTCCAAAGGTTGGTAATGTATCAAAAAAGATATTTTTTATTTTATTCTATTTGATGATTCCCTTATTTAGATTAGTCTTTCCAAGTTCTTTTGACCGAAATTGTTGTCGCGGTTGGGGATGAGCAAAATTCGACTAAAAAAATGAAAATTTTAACTCGATCTGAAGCAAAAAAACTTGACTCGACTGGAAAAAATTTCAAATAAAGTTTAAGTTGTAAAATGAAAAGTCGAATAACTCAAAATTTTTGGCAATTAGTGGATTGATTTTTAAGTTCGAGTCGAGTCCCTCAATTTTTCCTAGTATATATATATACCGATATAAAAAAAATATGAAGAAATATGTCACATATGAAAAAATATGAAGAAATCTATATGCAAATCTTATATGATTAGATAAAGTCGTTTAAATTGGAATCAAATTATAATATAACATTATAAATAGTTACAATTAAATTTGTTTAGGGACTTGAAAACCCGACTCGAGTAAAAAAAATTCAAATAAAGTTTGAGTAGTAAAATATGACGCGCCAGCTCGAATAATTCAAAATTTTTTGACTCGACTCGACCGAACGCTCACCCCTATTCACCGTGCAAACGTAGAGATGGTATTCAAGTTGTAGGCAGTAGTTAAACATAGGGATGGGTCAAGTTTTGGTCCACCCGAGCCCGACCAGAAAATAAATACCCTAAACACGAACCCGACATGTAACACTCTTACCAGTATTTAATATTCAATACTAGTCAGAGTGTCACGTAATGAATTGCTAACATTTCATAGTAGTTATTTATTTGAAAATCACAATTAATCCATTTGTCTATTTATCGCGAAATATCAGTTTTCAAATTTTAAATCAACCAAATTAATTCTAATTTTAGGCAGCAACATAGCAGTTCATATTTATGACCTATAAACAATATAACTACTTAAAAACTGCCTAAATTAAAAATCTAATTGATTACTCTATTTATTTTTTTCTAATAGTTACCCGATTTTTACACTAGTAATTCATATAACCATTTTAAATTTTAATATAACTACTCACCATTCATTATCAACATAAACTAGATTATAAGTTATTACAAACCGTATCTAGACTAGTTTAAAACCAACTAATATTAACATATACATGCCATCTAGTAATATAAAAATATATCAAAAAGATGTTATTACTGATACCGTAATTATACTCATTGCTAGTAGGATGCCAAATGCTCCTACTCCAATTTCTGCTTTTTACCTACGCATGAAAATCATCACACGCTAAGTTTACACTTAGTGAGACAATAATAATATCCAGTGCAATACAACATGTCTATAAATATAAAGATGTAACAATACTCATGCATCAAGATCACTAGATATGTATTAACATAATATAAACCGAATATAAAATTCTTACCAATATATATACTTGCCATTTATTCCAAAAGCTCATAAACTTATTCACCTGTTTGTCTTTTATTAACCAATAAACCATAGCCCAAATATAAGCCTATAAGGACCCTGGTACACGAGTCAAATATGCACCGAAGTGCTAATACACATAAGGTCGTGCCCACCATAATACATATAAGGTCGTGCCCACCATTATAAGCACAAGGTCGTGCATTCCATATGCACTCAGTATCCTTTATATACACAATAGTGCTAAACCGAATATGTAGCCTGCTGCTGGACTCTATGACATGCCAACTATACCTTGTCCCTCGATAATATACTTGGGCATATATTTCATCCATGGCAATGTATATCAACCTAATTTAACATTGGGCAGTTCATACCCGAAATAACAATCATAATATAACACCATATATAACTAGTGATCCATGCATTTATATTCAACTTTTGACATATTTAGAACATGCCAAATATATGATTAATGACATAAATATCATGTCAATATAAGTAAGGTAGACTCGTCGCAAGTCTTCCTAATGATGTATAAAACATTCATGTATCATGTTATGTATGCATTGCACTCACCTTGACACTTTATATAGGTCAAAATTTAAATCCTCACTAAGCTTTAATTTTGATATTTTTTCCTTTCTTTAGTTGTTAGCTTGATCCTGGTTTTGATCACGGTCTATATGTACATCATTTACAACACATGTACATTTCAAAATACATGTTAGTATCATACTAACATAGTAACATAATAGGAAAAGAAATTCCTATAAATCCTTTCGATGTTTACTCGATACTAATTCATTTCATACAATTTATATCAATCTCAACACTTCAAATCTTCTTTAATATCCAAATCAAAGAATGGTTCATAAATCATTTCAACAATTATTCAAGCATGATATCTCAATTTAACCAATTTCCATTTGAAACCCCTTAATTTCCATAACATCCGATTTTAATCCTCTAACCTCAACAAACTTCCAAATTGGTCCAAACAACATTCTAAAGCTTGTAGAATCATCAATTCCACATATCTAACCTCAATAAAATTTCTCCATAATTTTTTTTTATTTTTTTCACTTTGGCCGAATATGAAAGGTCACTATAGGCTTGATTTACAACTTGATTCAAGCATGAACTAAACTTCAAGACATCATTTCTAGGCATACTTAATAATCCCTTTTCATCAACCAATACAATAAATTAGGGTTTCAAACATGGAAAGCATGAACAAATGACATCAAATGATAGAGAATTTTATGTAGATCAATTTCATGTTTCATGCTTTCATCCAAATTCCAAATAAATTGGCTTGAAAATCAAAAAGAAAATATTTTCACACCTTAGGTAGAGGTCTCAGCACTATAGAGAAAAGATGAAGAAAAGTCTTGAATTTTCTATTTGTTCAATTTAGGCCATTTGTTATTTATTTATAGCAAATTAAATAAAGATCTATTTTATGACAAAATGACCATTTTACCCTTGTAATCCAATGCCTCTCATCTTTCCACATGTCAATTTATTCATCCAATGGTAAAAAATAAACCAATAAGTTAGTGATTACCAACTTTACCCTTGTAATTTTCTAAAAATTACAATTGTACCATATTTCATCCAACGATTCATATTAAACATGGAAAATCTACTTTAATCCAATGGCCCATGTTAAATCCTTCTAAATTAAGGCATGGAAAAGATATTATTAACTTGCCTTACAAAATATCTCAATTATTCAATTCGATTCGATTATCCAAATTTTTCTCGAATTTAACTCTTTATAGCTTTTAACACAATTTCTGTACCAAAAATCCGAGTAACACGAAAACATCATTCTTGGGGGTAAATTATTCATTTACGGGACTAAAATACACGACTTTCAAAAATTATAATTTAGTCCCTAAACTTTTCCTAAGTTTATACTTTAGTCACCAAACTTTCATTTTATTCATTTTGATCACTAGCCAAAATTTCGAGGTACTAAAATTCTCCCCCTTGAGAAAATTTATCCTCAAATTTTTTTACGTACTTGGTTCAAAAGATACAGATACTGCTCTTTTATTGTTTCCTCTGTTTCTCAAGTAGCTTCTTCTACTTTACGGTTTCTCCATAAAATTTTAACTAGAGGAATCTTTTTGTTCCTTAATTGGTTTTCTCCTCGAGCTAAGATTCTTAGAGTTTCTTCATCGTATGTTAAATCCAGTTGAATTTCAATTTCTTCTGGTGTAATGACATGCGAAGAATATGATCGATATTTTCGAAGCACGGACACGTGAAACACATAATGAACCTTACTCATTTCCGGTGGTAATGCTAGTTGATATGCCACTGGATCAACCCTTTTCAAAATTTCATAAGGACCAATGAATCTTGGACTAAGTTTGCATTTCCGTCCAAATCGTAATATTTTTTCCAAGGTGAAACCTTTAAAAATACTTTGTCTCCAACTTCAAACTCAATATCTTTTCTTTTAAGATCTGAGTACGACTTTTGTCTATCAGAAGTGGCCTTGAGATTATCTTGAATTATCTTTACCTTGTCCTCCACTTCTTGAACAAAATCTGGTCCAATGATTTTTCGATCCTCTAGCTCGAACCAATTCGATGGTGTTCGGCATTTTCTTCCATATAATGCCTCATAAGGTGCCATCTTTATACTTGGTTGGTAACTTTTGTTATATGCAAACTCAGCTAATGGAAGATATTTTTCCCATGAGCCTACAAAATTCATTATACATGCTCTGAGCATATCTTCGAGTATTTGAATAGTCATTTCTGATTGTCCATCCGTTTGAGGACGGAAAGCAGTACTGAAGTGTAGCCTAGTTCCCAATGCTTCATGTAATGCACTCCAAAACCTTGAAGTGAACTTTGGATCTCTATGGATATAATAGACATAGGAACACCATCTAATTTAACAATTTCCTTAATATATAACTCCGCTAACTTATTCAAGGAGTAGTCTGTTCGAACTGGTATGAAATGTGTCATTTTAGTCGATCGATCCACAATCACCCAAATCGAATCATTCTTACTTGGCGTTAGTGGTAAGTCTGTTACAAAATCTATAGTAACATTTTCCCACTTATATTGTAGAATTGAAATTGGTTGAAGTAATCCTGATGGAACTTGATGTTTTGCCTTTACTTGTTGGCAAGTTAAACATTTAGAAATGAACTCGGTAATAGCTCTCTTCATGCCAGGCCACCAAAATCGACTCTTTATTTCTTGATACATTTTGTTGCCTCCTGGATGTATAGTTAAAGGATTGTAATGTGCCTCCAAAATAATTTCCTTCTTTAGTTCCCCATCTTTAGGAATGTATACACATCCCTTGTAGTATAGGTGTCCATTTGATTTTATTTCAAAGTCTTTAGATTCGCCACGTTCAACTTGCTTCTTCTTTTCCAAACATTTCTCATCCTTTGCATGTAACTCTTTAATTCTTCCTATCAAGATAAACTTAATTTGAAGTTTAGCCACTATTGTATTATTTTCCTGTAATTTCAACTGAGCATTCAATGCTCTCAAAGCATAAATTGTTTTTGGCTAAGTGCGTCTACTACTAGATTAGCCTTCTCCGGATGATAATCAATAATTACATCATAGTCCTTGACCAGTTCTATCCACCTTCTTTGCCTCAAATTAAGCTCTTTTTGGGATAACAAATATTTCAAACTTTTATGATCCGTGAAGATGTAGCACTTTTCACCATATAAATAGTGACGACAAATCTTTAAAGCAAACACTACTGCAGCTAACTCTAAATCACGAGTAGGATAATTTTTTTCGTAAGTTTTGAGTTGTCGAGAAGCATATGCTATAAAATTTCCTTCTTGCATTAATACACACCCCAAACCATTATGGGATGCATCACTATATATTATAAAATCCTTCCCAGATTCTGGTTGTACCAAAATAGGAGCTTCTGTTAATACCCTCTTTAATTTGTCAAAGCTTTCCTAACATTTATCTATCCAAACAAATGACACATCCTTTCTTAATAGCTTAGTTATTGGAGCGACAATCATTGAAAAGTCTTTCATGAACCGCCGATAATAACCAGCTAATCCCAAGAAACTTCTCTCCTCAGAGACATTCTGAGGAATTTTCCATTATATGATTGATTGAACCTTTTTAGGATCGACTCGAATCACTTCAGCTGAAACTATATATACAAAGAAAGCTACATTAGACAGCCAAAATTCACACTTTGGAAACTTTGCATATAATTTATTTTCTCTGAGGATCTGAAGAACTACCTGGAGGTAAGTATCGTGATCCTTTTTGGTTTTAGAATAAACTAATATATCATCTATGAATACCACCATAAATTTGTCTAAACATGGATGAAATACCCGATTCATTAGATTCATAAAAGCTGCTGGTGCATTCATAAGTCCAAAAGGCATTACTACAAACTCATAATGCCCATATCTTGTTCTGAAAGCTGTCTTTGGTATATATGCTTCTTTGATCTTCAATTGATGATACCCCGATCGAAGATCAATTTTAGAAAATACTGTTGGTCTTTTAAGTTGATAAAAGAGATCATCAATCCTTGGTAGATGATATTTATTCTTCACATCACTTTATTAAGTTGACGATAATCCACACATAACCTTATTGATCCATCTTTCTTTTTCACAAACAGGACTGGAGCTCCCCAAGGTGATATACTAGGTCGTATAAAACCTCGATCTAATAATTCTTGTAATTGAGCCTTTAGCTCTTTAAGTTTTGTAGGAGCCATCCTGTAAGGTGCCATTGATATTGGTGCTATTCTAGGAAGCACATCAATACCAAATTCTACCTCTCGATCTGGAGGTAATCCCAACAATTCATCTGGGAAAATATCTGGAAATTCCCGTGCTGTTGGTATACTTTTCAGATTTATCTTTGTTCCCTGAGTATTTATCACATGAGATAAATATGCTTCACACCCATGTGATAATAACTTTTCAGCAGTTACAGCTGATATCACATTACTCAGATAATTCAGCCTTTCACCTACAAGTATTGCTTCTGAGCCACCTGGTCCTTTTAAAATTAAACCTTTTCAGTCGGCATTCAACCGTAGCATCATATGCTGATAACCAATCAATTCCAAGAATGAATTCAAACTATTGGAAGGGTAATTTCATAAGGTCAGCAGGAAATTCATTTTCTTGAATCTTTATAGGACACTTTTTGCATATTCGACTTACTTTGTCGCTTTGTCCTATTGGATTAATAGCAACTACCTCACTCGAAATTGGTTCCACGGAAATATTTCTTTCAAGTACTACTTTAGAACTAATATAAGAATGAGTAGAGCCTGGATCAATTAATGCAAAAATGGGTCTTCTAAAGAGTTCGATCATACCTGCTATGATCTCTGAGTCATCTCAATCATTAACAGTCTTGATATTATATACTCGAGCAGTAGTCTTGCCTTCTCGATTAGATGTGGTAGCAGGTACTCCTGGTTTGCCACCTTTGTTTCCTCTGCTTTTCTGAGGTGCTGCAACTGACTGATCCGAGTGAAGCACTAGACAATTCTTTTTGAAATGACCAGCTTTCCCACAATGGTAGCATGCCCCATCAGCGAACCATCACTGACCAGGATGCATTTTTCTATAGTGTTCGCATTCTGGAATATGACGAAATCTGGAGCCTCGAGTACTTGCAGTAACAGTCTGAGCATACTTTAACTTTCCTCCGGAATAACCCTTTTTGGCTGAAGAAGCTAATGCTATTGGATTTTGCTATGGAAATCCTTTACTGCGTTTAAATGAAGATGCAGTAAGAGAACTTTCAGACCTTTTTTCGGTTTGAGCCTATTTCCCTGCTTTATCTTCGAGGTCTACTTTTTCCATAGCCTTTGCTCGATTTGCTGCCTCTTGAAAAGCAGTGAAATTGTAAGAGACCAACATTCTTTTATATTAAGGATCTAACCCAGCTATGAATTTGTCAATTCTTGATTTTTTGGTTGGAAAAAACTCTGTTGCAAATTGGCTCAGTCTATTGAACTCACATTCATATTCATAGACTGACCTGCCAGACAGTTTCAGATCCAGGAACTGCTATCTCATTTCATCAACAAACACGTCCCCAATATATTTTTCTTTGAATTCTTTTAGAAAGAATTCCCAAGTAATCTGTTCTAGAGGGACTTGTGCAGCGATTACATTCCACCATACACTACCTTGCTCTATAAGTAAAGATACAACTCCCTCCAACCTTCCTTGATTATCACAATAGATTCTACTCAGTATGATTTTGACATCATTTAACCAGTAATCAACAGCCATTGGATCTGCATCAGTATCACCTCGAAATTCTGGTGCTTTCAATTTTCTTAATTCCTTTGGAACTTGTACTGGTGCTTGATGATTTATAATAACATCCAATGCTTGAAGAAATGGGCCTTGATCTTGCACAGACATATTTTGTTGTTCCTGAGTTGGTAGCTCTACGTTCTGCTAAGCAAGAGGCGGATTCTGGTTCACCTCATTACTCCCGCTTTGTACTGGAGTAATACGCTCAGTTGCTTGGCGAGATTCTTGATGATCTGACATCTGTTAAATTCACAATCATCCCCCGTAAGTAAGGAGCAATATTACTAATTAGTAGGCATCAAAGTATATTTATACAAATATCAGTAATTTTTGACATCCTAGTGGCATGTATATAATCTCAACTCTCTACAAGCCCGATTCGTATTCAGAACTGGCTAAACCTGTAGCTCTAATACCAAATAAATGTAACACTCTTACCAGTATTTAATATCCAATACTAGTCAGAGTGTTACATAATGAATTGCTAACATTTCATAGTAGTTATTTATTTGAAAATCATAATTAATCCATTTGTCTATTTATCGCGAAATATCAGTTTTCAAATTTTAAATCAACCTAATTAATTCTAATTTTAAATCAACCAAATCACAATTTTCTATTTGTTCAATTTATGCCATTTGTCATTTATTTATAGCAAATTAAATAAAAATCTATTTTATGACAAAATGACCATTTTACCCTTGTAATCCAATGCCTCTCATCTTGCCACATGTCAATTTATTCATCCAAGGGTCAAAAATAAACCAATAAATTAGTGATTACCAACTTTACCCTCATAATTTTCCAAAAATTACAATCTTACCATATTTCATCCAACGGTTCATATTTAACATAGAAAATCTACTTTAATCTAATGGCCCATGTTAAATACTTCCAAATTAAGGCATGGAAAAGATATTATTAATCTTGCCTTACAAAATATCTCACTTATTCGATTTGATCCGATTATCCAAATTTTTCTCGAATTTAACACTTTATAGCTTTTAAAACAATTTATGTACCAAAAATCTGAGTAACATGAAAACATCATTCTTGGGCACAAACTATTCATTTACGGGACTAAAATACATGACTTTCAAAAATTATAATTTAGTCCCTAAACTTTTCCTAAGTTTATACTTTAGTCACCAAACTTTCATTTTATTCATTTTGGTCACTAGCCAAAATTTCGAGGTATTACACGACCCGAACGAATGCATTCTTTAAAAAATGACCCAAAAATAAATACACTAAACCCAACCCCGACCCGACCAGACCTATAGAAAAAATTAATTTTAGGGACCTAATTGTAAACAAATAATTTTAGGGGACTTAATTGTAAAAAAATATAATTTTAAAGACTAAATTGTAAATAAAAATTCAATTTTAAGGACCTAATTATAAAAAATATAAAGAGGGGTATTATTATAAATATCCCTAAAAAATTTAGGAGAAATTACACAATTAGTCATAGGTCGAATATTTTCCACCCTAAACCCGAACCCGACCCGATGTCTCCCTTAATAAAAATCTGACCCGACCTGATTTTTTCATTAAAAATCCAACCCGATCGGGCCGGGCCAGATCGGGTAAAATGCCCATCCCTAGTTAAACATATGTACGGCTTTTGTTTTAAAAAGACATGTTCGAGATTCACTAATTGACCTAGTGACTAAAGAATTTTATATTATCTCATACAAATCTTGTGTAGATTCGAATTTCAGTATGAGAATGTAATACCTCTCCATTTAATCAAAAAAAGACATATCCGGTTTGGATGGTTTCATACAGGGACGGATTGAGGATGTTTGAGGTAGTCGTATAATCTAAATTTTAAATCTTTATATTTTAAATTTTTAT
The DNA here is from genome assembly GCA_019671005.1 of Hibiscus mutabilis. Taxonomy (NCBI): domain Eukaryota; kingdom Viridiplantae; phylum Streptophyta; class Magnoliopsida; order Malvales; family Malvaceae; genus Hibiscus; species Hibiscus mutabilis. The sequence continues at coordinate 66,123,899 of CM033719.1, read as the reverse complement.
ATTTTATATTATTAATCTAATTTTACATTTTTAAAATTTTTAAATTCTCATATAATTTTACTAAATATAAAATTTACACCCTTCTATATTTGCAACTTTGCATCCCTTTCTCTTTATATAGACTGCCCAATTAACCATCCCTTTCATTTATTACTATAGGATTTTGATTTACATTAATTATTAAAATTTATTAAATAGATCTTATTTTTATTTTATGTTGTATCAATCATATAATCAATCCGCGATTATATCAAATCATACAACCGGTCCTAAATATTAACGTGAATTTCATAAAAATATTGAAAAAAATTAAAGATATATAAGAATATTAGGAAAAAAATCTGTTCGTTTTTTATAAGAGAAAAACTTCAATACACAGGCTGTGTAAACTTTAGTTTACACTAGTTTTTTAGTTTTAGGGGTTAGGGGTTTTGTTTATGGTTTAGAGTTTAGGGTTTGAGATGTAGGGTTTAGAATTTAAGGTTAGTGTTTAGAATTTAGGGTTTAGAGTTTGGGCTTTAATTTTTTAGGATTTAGGTTTAATTTTGATTTATAGTATAAATAAGCAGGCTTCTGTAAGACCTATGTATCAAATTTAAACCTTTTTATAAACATTAAAATAACATAGCTTTATTTATCTTAGGGTAAACTAATAAACGGCCACCAAACTTTTAGGCTGCTTTTATTTTGGTCACCAAACTTTTAAAACTTTCATTAGGGTCATCCAACTTTTATTTTACTTTCATTTTAGTCCCTCCCGTTATCTTCCGGTAGAAAATGATGATGTAGCCCGTTAATTTTCATTTTCTGATTAAAATAAAATAAACTAATACATTTGCAGCTAATTAAAAATAAAAACAATTTCCAATAAAAAATCCGGTAACCATTTATGTAATTTACCCTTTATTTTATTAAGTATAAAATGATGAATTAAGTAAATGATTAACGATGATAATGATAAAAATAATAACAAATCTACAGAATAATCGCTAAAAGCTTAAATTATTATGGCCGAAGATTAATTTCCAATATGTTACATATTTGCTTTCTTCTTATTTTATAGGAAAACTTTAGAAATCAAAGCTTTTTGCTATAAAAGGATTTTTTTTTATTGTTTACATTATATATATGGCCTTGAAATTTTGAACGCATTCTGTATCAATCATAAAGGTAAAATAATATTTTAATCACTGAAATTATATTTTATTATCGCTCTTATGGATAAAAATAATGTATGATTTAGTTGAACTTTTTAAACTTTCCAAATATGAAATATGTTATCTTATTGATTAGTGCTTAAATTATGCATTATTCTATCTCTAATTACTCCTTGATTGATTGTTTTAAGTTGCTAATGTGGACATTTTTGTTCATTTTTCATGTAGGACAGTAGATTCTAGGAATATTGCTTAAACTGCTGAAATTGTGCAATTTTTGATTTTCTGGATTCATGGCTGGATTAGTGGGCATGAATCTGGGCATGAAAGTTTGACTGGAATGCCACGTCAGCAGCTTCTAGAAGACGCCATGTCAGCAGCAATGATAGCTTATCAACCGCATATCAGATAACTTATCAGCCGAATTTTAAATTCAAACTTTGGATTTATCTTTTGTAATTAATTTAAATAATTTGGGATTTATCTCATATCTCTTTAGGGTTATTTTTAGGGTTTTAGGCTGCTATAAATACCTCATTTGGGGCAAACTCAAAAATCATCTCATAATCTTATTCTTAGCTTTGTTTCTACTTTTAGAGTTTTATAAAATTCTTTCTTTTCTTAGTTTTTACTTTAAGTTTTTTTTTTTTATAATGCTAAGTATAATTTTTCCCATAATCATACTTAGCTAAGTTTTCCATAGCCAAGGGCTAAAGCAATGGCTCAATTCCAACGTGAGGATTGAAAATCACTTAAACAATTTCGGGTATCTCTCTTAGTTTTCTAAACTTAATTTCAAAATCAAAATGATTTCAAAACCAAAGATTGACGTTGGTCAGGATGTTGTTTTGGTTAAATGTGTGGGAGGAAGGATCAGCTATTGAAGCACATTCGACTTCCTGGGAACACACTTAGCAAAATTGTTTGCTAAGAGAAAACTGAGATCGGAATCAGTTATTATTGAAACGACATAGTCCGAGTTGGCTTTACTTAAACATTTTTGATCTACAACATTGTTGTTGATTAGATCAATTTCCAAAATCGATATCAAAGATGGCACTTGGGTATTCGGCATACAAGGCACAGTCACAGGGATTGATCCTTGAAGACGAGTAACCGACGTGAACCTCGAAGTGAAAAATCCTTTTTCCAATGATCCGAGGAAACTAAGTCAAAGCAAAAGCCCGAGGCAAATCTTTACCATATTTAATCCACTTCCTAAATTTTGCCTACAATCTCTTATTATTTTTACTTAATTCACAAATCCCCACCATACTTAAATATTATTCAACTCTTTTCTTGGCTCCCTGATTGAATAAACATAAATCAGGAAGTTCTCTTAGTCCCTATGGGATCGACCCTTACTTCTCTTTTACTACGTTTGAATTCCTTTATTTATTATTTGAGAAGAATGAATTATTTTGACGCGAGAACGACGCGTGTCAAATTGGCGCCGTTGCCGGGGACTACGGCGAAGTTACTAATCATTTTTGTTTGATTTATGACCAGGAGGAATCCGGGGGAACAAGCAGAATATAACTTTGAGATCGAAGCATACGCCCGAAGACTACACGCCCAAACACTTCAAGAAAAGAAGCAAAGACAACGACAACAACGATTAGAACGTGATCTAGAAATAACATCTGAAGCAGAATCACATTTCGACCACACAATCGAAGAACCAGGTCCGATGGGAGATAATGACCAAACTACTCGACAACTGACTGCGGCCCCTGATGATAATCAGCCGATGTGCATAACATTCCCGAATGGCGAGACACCATTCGCTCTCAAGACAGGCTTAATACACCTTTTACCAACCTATCACGGTTTGCCAAGTGAAAATCCACATAAACATTTAAAGGAATTTCACATGGTTTGTTTAAGCACAAAACCACAAGGAGTCTCTGAAGATCAAATAAAACTTCGCGCCTTTCCCTTTTCTCTAGCTAATATTGCTAAGGATTGGCTATTTGATTTACCCTCCAACTCGGTTTCAACTTGGACTGACATGGCTCACCTATTTCTTGACAGGTTTTTCCCAGCAGCTAAGGCAAGCGAGCTAAGGCGAAGCATCCTGAGTATCCGACAAAAGGATACTGAATCTTTATATGAATACTCGGAGAGTTTCAAAAAGCTATGCGCAAACTGTCCGCAACACAGATTGTCTAAACAAACGCTTCTCCAGTATTTTTATGAAGGTTTAACACCCATGGACAAGAAAGTGGTACACGCAGCAAGTGGATGAGCTCTTGTTAACATGACTCCGATGGCGGCAAGAACGTTAATATCTACTATGGCTGCCAACTCACAACAATTTCACCCTTTAAGTGAACCATCTCGACGGGTTCATGAGGTAAGTACAGTTTCACTGGAAAACAAAATTGATAAATTAGCTGATATTGTTCAATTTCTTGTTGCAGATAAAAGAATTGCAGCCAGGCTTTGCGAGATATGTACGAGTCCAGAGCATCCGACGGACTGCTGTCCGATTATACAAGAAGAGGACACTACGCAAGTGAATGCCATGGGGAATTTCCCAGGACCTCCACAAAGACAATACAACCCCAACGCCAACTCGTATAATCCAGGTTGGAAAAATTATTCGAACTTCAGTTATGCTCAAAATCAAAGGTAAAGTCAACCATATCAGCAGAGACAGCCCATTCAACAACAATAGCAACAACCGAAGTTATCATTGGAATCCATTGTTGAACGGTTGGCAATATCCCAAGAGAAGTTTCAAACCCACACTGAGGCCCACCTACAAGATTTGGACAAGCAAATGACCCAGTTGGCTCAAACCGTGGGGAGACTGGAGTCACAGGGAAGACTTCCTTCTCAAACGGAGTCAAATCCGAGAGAGAATGTTAGTGCTATCACCCTCCGAAGTGGAACCGTTGTCACACCTAAAGTCCCAAAAGAGAATACCACACGGTCCAAGAAAGGGAAGGAAAAGCTACCCTCCGACGTCCAAGGTACATCTTTATCGCCACCACCACTTTCTCCTCCTTCTCATGAAATCGCACCACCCTTCCCATCAAGATTGATGAGGCGTGGCAAGAGAGCCGAAGAGAAGGAAATCTTAGAGGTGTTCCAAAAAGTACAAGTCAACGTACCTCTCCTAGAAGTAATCCGACAAGTGCCAAGGTATGCCCGATTTCTAAATGAGCTTTGCACCATAAAGAGGAGACTAACTGGTCACGAGAAGGTAAATCTGGGAGAACATGTCTCAGCAGTATTTCAGCGGAAGCTTCCACCAAAGATGAAAGACCAAGGTATGTTCGCTATACCTTGCAAAATAGGAAATGTTTTAATTAAGCGTGCAATGTGCGACTTAAGAGCTTTAATTAACGTTATGCCACTTTCTGTTTATAAAATGATTACTAAAAAACCTTTGAAGGAAACAAGAGTAACTATCCAGTTGGCTGATCATTCTATTATCTATCCAGAGGGAGTGCTTGAAAATGTCTTAGTGAAAGTCGATGTTCTGATTTTTCCTGCCGACTTCTATGTCATCGACATGGAAAACGATAGGACAAACACTTGCTCTGAGGTACTTTTAGGCCGACCCTTCCTAAACACCACCCATACAAAGATTGATGTGAGAAGCGGTATATTAACAATGGAATTTGATGGTGAGGTCGTAGAATTCGACGTTTATAAAGCGATGAAATACACAGATCAAGTTGAAAGAATTAATTCTGTCGATATTATTGATCATTTAGTTGATGAATTTGTTGAAACTAATTTTTTCAAATTTTTTTACAGGGATCTTAAACTTTGTCGCAGAGAGGAAGGAAGGGAGTTTGAACATATTTTATCTATCAATTCTGATTTATTTTTATCTCCCTCTAAAACTAAAATGTTACCTTCTGTTTTGCAGGCGCTAGAGATAGAATTAAAACAGTTGCCGGAGCACTTGAAATATGCCTTTTTGGGAGAAAATGAAACCTTGCCGGTGATAATCTCAAACAAGTTGTCCGAAGAAGAAGAGAATGCACTAGTAAAGGTATTGCGCACGCACAAGGAAGCCATAGGATGGACTATTGCCGATATTAAGGGACTTAGTCCATCGACTTGTATGCATAAGATTAAAATGGAAGAAGGAGCGAAACCCTCTAGATAAGGACAACGCCGTTTGAACCAACCAATGATGGAGGTAGTAAAAAAGGAGATACATAAACTCCTTTGATGCATATGTAATCTATCCTATTTCTGACAGTGACTGGGTAAGTCCAATATATGTGGTACCTAAAAATATCGGAGTGACAGTGGTCCAAAATTCTGAAGGAAAGTTAGTTCCAACGCGTGTACAAAATGGATGGAGAGTCTATATCGACTACGGGAAGTTGAACTCCCTCACTAGAAAAGATCATTTTCCCCTTCCCTTTATAGATCAAGTGATTGAGAAATTAGCCGGTAAAACTCATTATTGTTGCCTTGATGGTTTTTCAGGTTTTTTCCAAGTTCCAGTTGCGCCAGTAGACCAAGAGAAAACAACTTTTACTTGCTCGCTTCGGTACATTTGCATATCGACAGATGCCCTTTGGCCTTTGTAATGCACCAGCCACTTTCCAGAGATGTATGCTAAGTATTTTTTCTAAGTATGTGGAGAAGGGCATCGAAGTCTTCATGGATGACTTTACGGTATATGGCAGTTCTTTTAATGAGTGTCTTAGTAATTTAATTAATGTACTTAATAGATGCCTAGAATTTAATCTTGTTTTGAATTATGAAAAATGATTTTATGGATGATAATGGATTAATTTTGGGACATATTGTGTCATCTAATGGAATTGCCGTTGATCAGGCCAAGACCAATATTATACGCTCACTACCTTACCTCACTTCTGTGAGGGAGGTTCGTTCTTTTCTTGGACATGCAGGTTTCTACCGAAGATTTATTAAAGAATTTTCAAAGTTGGCGCAACCGTTGTGTGAGCTGTTACAAAAAGATAAAGTCTTCGACTTTAATCTTGAGTGCAAAGAATCGTTTGATGTACTTAAAGAAAAGTTGACCACGACACCGATCGTCAAAGCACTAAATTGGGAATATTATTTTGAGCTTATGTTTGATGCATCCGATACGAGCGTTGGAGCTGTTCTTGGACAAAGAATCGGCAAAGAACCACATGTTATCGCCTATGCTTGAAGGACTCTGGACTCGGCTCAGAGAAATTACTCCACAACAGAAAAAAAATTACTTTATATTGTTTTTGCTTTAAAAAAATTTAGATTTTATTTGCTTGGAACTAAAGTGATTGTTTTTTCTGACCATACAACTTTGAAGTCCTTATGAGCAAAAAGGAGGCGAAGCCAAGGCTTATCCGATGGATCCTGCTTTTACAAGAATTTAATTTGGAAATTAAAGAATAGAAGGGAAGCGAGAATCTCGTAGCTAATCATTTAAGTTGCACTCCTATTTTTACAGCCAACCCGCCAATTAACGATCAGTTCCCGGAAGAACATTTGATGTTGGCGCAGAAAGTGGTTCCATGGTTCGCAGACATGGTAAATTACTTGGTCACAGGTAAATTACCCTTAGACTTGCCTAGATCTGGAATTAATCGACTAAAGCGGGAGTCCCGATATTATATTTGGGATGATCCTTATTTATGGAAACACTATTCGGATCAGGTAATTAGGCGATGCGTCGCTGAGGAACAGGTAAATTCTATCATAGACTTTTGCCATTCTTATTCGTGTGGTGGTCACTTTGGACCAAAGCGAATTGCCCATAAAATTTTGGAATGTGGTTTCTTTTGGCCTACTATATTCCGTGACGCTTACTTATATTGTAAATCATGTGATAAGTGTCAACATGTAGGGAATTTAAGCCGAAGGAATGAATTACCTCAAAATCTGATTCATGTCTGTGAGATTTTTGATGTGTGGGGAATCGATTACATGGGTCCCTTTACTTCTTCATTTGGAAATTTTTATATCATTCTTGCAGTTGATTACGTTTCTAAATGGGTGGAAGCTAAGGTTACCCGAAATAATGATGTTAGAACCACTGTTAATTTTTTGAAAAATTCTATCTTTTCCAGGTTTGGCACACCACAAGCGATAATTAGCGATCGAGGAAACCATTTCATCAACAAGGTAATTGATGCGCTCATGAAAAAGTTTGAAGTGACTCAAAGAATTGCCACTGCTTACCATCCACAGACCAACGGACAAGCAGAAGTGTCGAACCGCGAGATTAAAGCAATCTTGAAAAGATTGTAAAACCGAATCGTAAAGATTAGAGTCTCAAGTTGATCGACGCGTTGTGGGCGTACCAGACGACTTATAAAGGTCCTATTGGGATGTCGCCGTTTCGATTCGATAAGCCATGCCGTTTGCCGGTTGAATTGGAGCATCGAGCCTTTTGGGCAGTTAAGCAATGTAACATGGAGATGGAAGCAATTGGAGAAGTGCGGAAGCTACACATCCAAGAATTATAAGAAATCTGACAAAACGCTTACGATATCGCTCAAATATTTAAAGAGAAGAGGAAAGAATTTCACGATCGAAGAATATCCTTTAAATCATTTACAATTAACCAAAAGGTTTTGTTGTTTAATTCAAAACTAAAACTTTTTGCAGGTAAACTTTGATCGAAATGGCTCAGCCCATTTACGGTAACTCAGATTTTTCCTCGTGGCGTAGTGGAGATAGAAGATAATTCTGGAGCTCGATTTAAAGTAAACGGCCAGAGGTTGAAGCCGTATTATGAGAATGCTCTAGTAGGATTAGCTGAGGAGATCAAATTAGAAGAACCTACGCTTTAAAAAATCGGCTCGTCAAGCTAACGATGTTAAATAAGCGCTGGATGGGAGGCAACCCATTTTTAATTTATTTTGTTTATTTCTTTTGGCTACAATTTTTCTTAATTTATTTTCTTTCTTTCTATTTTATTTTTGCATTAAATCGTCTGCTATCCCTTGTTGCTGATCGTATTTCGCATCGATTACGCACAGGTTTTTCAAGCATGGAGCAAGTTAGAATCTCCCTTTTAATTGGTGCACTATAGCCGGCCCCTATTCAAATATTAGAATCAAATTTTGAAATTTCCCTATCATAATCGGTCAAATTTTGACCCAATCTTGTTGATTTGTGAGATTTTGTGGGCCCCACTTGTGATAAGATGTGAGATTTTGTGGGCCCCACTTGTGATAAGATTTCACAATCCATTCCAAATTTAATTTTTTTTAAGTTTCCCAGACCTAAACTATTACCCTTCTTCTTCTTCAGCCGTTCCCTCAAGCAACCAGCCTTCACCCACGACAACCTTCGATGCTTCAACAATGGTGCGCACAGGGGATCAAGCACGCTGGCTCCCCCAAACACCGACACCCATAATGCTTGGTGGCCGTCGTCGGATGGCACCACCGCAGTTCGTGACCGTGCCTAGCAATTCAGACTCGCAGCCCTCTCATCCGCCGCGTCCCTCACGTCGCAGCCGTAGGCAGCAGCAGCAGGCGACCACCACTCAACCGAACGACTAAGAACCAGCCCCCGATTACTCAACTGGCCGGGCTACTCGTTCGATGGGAGCAACGCTACTGCCGGGTCTTCACGCCTTCGACCACCGCGTAGCCAGCCGGCATCGTCGTCCCTTTCCTTCCACTCCATGCCTTCCGCCGCATCCTCACAGTCGATGCCAGATGCCACCGATGCTGACCAGCCACGACAAGACAGATTCTCAAGGAGGCCGTCACCGTCTTTTCGTTCCATGCACGGCGATGCTGCATTTTCTCATCCCATGCATCCGTCTCCGCCGCATCAAACACTCGAGGTAAATTCTAATATTACCTCTGTTGCCCCTCTACTAATGTTCCATCCGATTTTTGGCTTTACAAACACCCTCAAAGCTAATCTCTACACGAATAGCCCATCGATGGAACAATCGGACTTTAAGCATGGATATCAGTCTGACCAGCCTGCCTCATCCCACTCGAACAACGAACGTCTAGATTCCCCACTGTAGCGATATCCTTTGACGCTAAAAACATATTTTTATTTTGTTTTTTTTTGAAAATAATGTCTTCCGTGGGGTTTTAAAGAAACCGCATTTTATTTAGAAATTGGAGTCGCCACCTGTCACTTAGGTAGGTCGGACACCATAAAACTAGAGATTTGAAAATTGTTGGGTTCGAGAGTCAGTTACAGATGGGGAAGGATTAACACCCCCACACCGCCCAAAATTGGTACTTTAATAATTACCGCTTTATTAATATTAAACTTTCTGGATTAAAGTGACGATTAATTTAAAATTTGGTTATAAGTGCGGGTAAATTTTAAAAGCCCCGTTATCCGAGAGTAAACGCCAACCACCATCACTACGCCTGATACTGGCCCCGTTTACGCTCGGATAAAAGGGCACCGCATTGACATTATATATTCCACTATGCAACCTTAGAAAGAATTGGATAAATAAAGAACACTCACATTGACATGGTACAAAGATAAAACATGGATATTGTAAAATTGGACAAGAATAGTAAAATGCATTAGCATAATTTACATGGCATATTATAACAACAACAAAAAATAAAGCATAAACAAGTAAAAAAACTACTTCCAAATTGAAAGAAAAGAAAACATACTTCAAAGAGAAATTAATAAATCAAATATTTACATGTTGAAATGCATAAAAAAACAAAAATATGCATGACATATATGTAACATGATATTAAACTAAATAAATCTAAGCAACATGCTTCTAAAAAACTAATACTTAACATATGACACAACTTAAAATAAAAAAAACATGACATTAATATGTGACAAACAACACTCGTTTTATCATATAACCTAAAATGCAAAAACAAGAAAAAAAGCATACTAGAACACACATATATATATGACAAAGTATAATACCCAAGTAACAAAACAACCTATAAACATAAAACTAAAACTTAATATGTAACACAAAATATGCATGCACAATATAAACATGTCATGACATGATTAACAAATTTTCATACTAACATGTAACCTAGGAAACAAGGCAAACATAAAAAAACACTTATTTTATCACAACCAAACAAAGCTAAACATATAAAATACACATAAAGGAAAATAAACATAAATAAACATGGCTAAAAACGCATATAAAAACGTAAAGAAAGATATGGATATAAAAACTAGAGATACTATGAATTGATATGTAACATACTATGCAAAACAAATAAAAACATACTAACATGCGGACGTGGTATGCAAATTAAATTAAACACAACGTATAAAATAAACCTATACGAACGAAATAAATAAATGAAAAACCAAAAGCATGAAATCACAAAAAAAGAGCGTATTATAAAACATAAATATACGAAATACAAGGAAAAAACATATATAAAAAACATGCAATATGACATGGCAATGTACATATACAAAGAAAAAACATAGTAATTTAAATCAGACAGAGGGACTGAAATAAAATAGAAAGGAAACATACAACCCAAATCAAAAAACAACAAAAACAAAACGGGGACATGGTTGCAAACCGAATGAAACTTGAAAGGACCAATGATGTAAAATACCCAAGGGGCAAGCCCAAAGTGTAAAATTCAAAAACGCGAAGAGACTTAGGGCGTAATTTCCCCTTTAAAAGCTGATTACAATTTAATTTAGTGACCAAATTAAAAGACTTTGAAAAGCTACAAGGACCAGGCTTGCAAATTACCCAAGGGGTGAGACAGAAATGAAAATTTCAAACTCAATGGAGGACTTATGAAGCAATTTGCCCATTTTTATTTTAAATCTTTAAAACTCAAAAATTGGCCCCCATTTCTCTCTTTTCCCATTTTTTAAACCCTAAAAGAGACTCTCTATTCTCTGAAATTCCAGAGACACCAACCCTCAAACTCTCTTCAGCCACCGCAATTTCTAAAAGCTGGCGGTGGCCCGGCTACTCCGGCCACTGCCCCTAACATTCAAACGTCCTAAAACCTAGCCACGACTCCCGTCCAGAATCGAAACCTCTCTACTTTCAAAAGGCCGAACCAAAATCCTTCTATTTTGAGACCACAAAACCTAGATCCCTGACGTTTCGAAATAAAAACAAAGAAAAATCCCTTTTTGTGGCTCACCCGTCAGAGTTTATTGCTGACAGGGAAGGATTTTTCCATGGGTAAACTCTACCTTTTCATTTTTTATCCATTATCTTTCCATGCATGTATGCGATTAGAAAAAGAAATGAGGAGATTACCGATGGAAACTCGTATATTTTTTTGACTGATAACTTGAGTACAAAGGATTTTTTTACATCTTATATATATATATCTTTTTTCCTTCTGATTTTCTTTGTTTGGTAGATAGAAAAAACAGCAAAATATATTTTTGGTGGATTTGGTTGTTGATAATCCCTGCTTTTTGCTGTGATTTTGCATGTTCGATTTGACGAGATGGTTGGTACGGCGGCATGGTGGAGGGCATGGTAGAGGTGACTCGTTCAATCAGAGTGAATCTCGGCCGTTGGATCAGATCTGATCCAACGGGTGGGATGTTTTGCTGCATGGACGGCTCAGATGCACTCTGGAAATTGACAGGATGGCACCAGATGGTGACACGTGGCTCGTGGGAGAACGAACGGCCTGGGGGTACGCTCCACGCGCATCTGCTGGATCATCTTGGGTTGATCGTGGCCGTTGGATCTGGATCTGATCCAACGGCCCTCCTTTGGCTGCTGCAAACGAAGATGATGTAATTTAGGGTTTTTGATATATTTTGGGCTGGCCAGCTTGGGCCTGATGTAACAATTTTTGGGTTTTAGATATCTGATTGTAACTTGGACTGGACATTCAATAATAACTTAAGGGTTTTTATTATTATATCTAATCTATTTTAACCTATTTAACATGTTGAGAAAATAATAATAATAATAATACATGCGTACACACATATAATATATGTACATACAAATTAATATATACACATGCAAACACCTACACGTATGCATACATATACATACATACGCATAATATTTAAATAACATACCTACACACGTATATGCAACACTATCATATATATTATATACGTTTAAACACATAACACACAAGCATATATTTGTTCACACACATAATGTGCACATACAAACAATGTATACATAAAATATAAATAAACATATGACACACATATACCATAATAAATATTAACATGTACACGTATCACACACATATTTTACGCATATGTTAATCACACGTACATAATTAACATACAAACTAATATAATATATGCATACATGCAATAATAACATCTATTAATTATTATACTAATATATTAACATTATTTACAAATCAAATAAAAATAAGTGATTACAGTTGCCCCTCTTTGCTTGTTCCCGTAGAACGGGAACAAAGGAAAGACCGAAAGCACTCATTTTAATCTAACTTCCCTGTTTGTGGCTTCGAAATCACGTGTTCTTCTTTAACTCTCCGTTTTTCCTCGGCTAGATCTTTAGGCTCGTAAGCTCTTCCTATATAGAACTTTTTCCGATCTGGGAACTATAGGTCCCTCCTATATAGAACCTTTCGTCCCGAGGTCTTGAGTTACGAGTCATTCCCATATAGAACATTTCACTCTAAGACAGTAAATCTCGGAGCCCTTCCTATATAGGACTCTTCGCCTCCAACACAGCGGGTTTTCCCTATATAAAACCTTCTGTGTCATGGGTGAATTCTTTCGGCTTGGAGTTCTTCCTATATAGAACTGCTAGTCTTCACCCTGAAGCCGCAAGCCCTTCCTATATAAAACTTTCAACTCCTGAAACCTCGGAGCGGCGGATTCTTCCTATATAGAACCCCTCACTGCGGCACTTAAAAATATAAGCCCTTCCTATATAAAACCTTTATCTTCACATTTTGGATTCACGCAAAAATGGCTACCGATCTGGCCTTACGCTACCTAGGCTGCCATTATCTCTAGACTCACGCTACTAAGGCTACCCATGCTTCTTTAAATCTGCAGATACCTGTCTAGAATAGACAAAATGCTGTGACAAATGAGTTAGCATGCTCCTAATCCTAGGGATGTCTAACTATACATGATGCATGAGTGTCAATATCTTGGTGTGTCTGCTTCGGCCATCAGTCAATCTCGACTCTCCGCTGCTTGCTTTCCCCTTCTTCTTCTTCTAGTGGCGATACCCCGTTTCACTGTCGGGTTCAACCATTTCAATCTTTCTTTTCTAAATTTCTGGTTCGGGTTTCTAAAGTGCCCCTTTGGGTTTTCACTTTAGAGGTTTTTTTTTCTTTTTTTGAGGTGTCCTTCCGGGTTTTCACCTAGGAAATCTCTCTTGTTGTCTCGAATGCTTTCTTTAAACAAGCGGGGCATGTGAAATTGGTCATCTTGCACTAGTGCTCGAAGCCTTCTGCTCGTCCCACTTCAACATACATCATGTAGGCAGCTGGAGGGCAGGGTTAATATAGTTTTCTAATCACCTGCATCTTCAGGGTTAGATCACAGTAATGCTCAAAAATCTCTTGTTTATCATAAGCCTATGTTAACTTATCTGCATGATGTTTTATGGCAACTAACAATAAGACAAGGAATAGAGCTCAAAATATGATTTTATTACGATTAAGGATTTTGAACAATTTCGAGATGGTCATGGCAAACATGAGGAAAAGGAAAAGGAAAACATGAAATGCAAAACCTCCAAGTATCCACTGTATGAAAGATGCATGATCTCGTTAATCGGAGTAGAATCTTTGCCTGGAGCTTCTTCTTCTAGTACTCGTGGGGATGACTCTTCTCGCCGGAGGTCCAACCTCAAAATTTATCTAAGTCGCCCTTTATGGGTTTTCGACTCAGATCCTTCATTTGCTTCAAGACGCCCTTTTTTAGGTTTTCGCCTTGAGCTCTCAACTTTTTTTTGGAAAGCCCTCTCGGGTTTTTGCTCCACCCTCTTCTTTTTTTTTTTTTTTTTTTCTCTTTTTTTTCCAAACATAGTATTTCTTAACTACATCAGAATTCACAGGATTTTTCAACTCGTCTCTATCCATTTTGGTTAAGATTAATGCTCCTCCTGAAAATGCCTTCTTGACAACGTATGGCCCTTCCCAATTGGGCATCCACTTTCCCCGAGAATCTTTCTAAATCGGGAGGATCCTCTTAAGTACCAGATCTCCCTCTCTAAATTCTCTCGGGCACATTTTCTTGTCGTATGCCCACATCATCCGTTTTTGGTACATTTGACCATGGCAGATGGCCTTTAGCCTCTTTTCTTCGATGAGATTTAACTAGTCGAATCTGGCTTGCACCCATTCAGAATCTTCCAACTTTACTTCATTTAGGACCCAGAGCGACAGAATCTCAACCTCAATGGGGAGTACTGCTTCTGTTCCATACACTAAAGAATAGGGCGTTGCCCCCGTCGATGTCGAACAAATGTCCTATAGGCGAAAAGAGCGAATGGCAGCTTCTCATGCCAATCCTTGTAGGTATCTGTCGTCTTCGCAATGATTTTCTTTATGTTTTTGTTTGATGTTTCCACTGCTCCATTCATCTTAGGGCAATAGGTTGTGGAGTTATGGTACGTTATCTTGAACTGGTTGCACACCTCCGTCATCAATTTGTTATTCAAATTGAAAGTGTTGTCGGTGATAGTCCTTTCCGGCAAACTGTATCGACAAATGATCTCCTTCTTTAGGAATTTACATACCGTCATCCTTGTGATTTTGGCATAAGATGCTGTCTCCACCCATTTAGTGAAGTAGTCTATGGCAACTAAAATAAAGCGGTGCCTGTTGGAAGCCTTCGGGTGAATCTACCCAATGACGTTCATGCCCCACGCTGCAAAAGGCCATAGAGAATTCATGGTGTGTAAAGGTAACGGAGGAGCGTGAATCTTGTTAGCATAAATTTGGCATTTATGGCATTTACTGGTGTAATCGATGCAATCTCCCTCCATGGTCGACCAGAAATAGCCATATCTCATAATTTTTCAGGCTATAGACAACCCATTGGCGTGCGTCCCACATAGACCATCGTGTACCTCTGCCAAAATCTCCTTCGCCTCCCGGGCATCCACACATCTCAATAATGTCTGATCATGGCTTCTTTTATATAGAATCTCCCTATCCAGAACATATCCCGCTGCCATTTTTCTGAGTGTTTTTCTGTCATTGTCATTTGCCCATTCGGGATACTTTTGAAACTTGACATATTGCAAGATGTCATAATACCAAGGGTTGCCATCTATCTCTTCTTGCACATTACAACAAAGAGCCGGCCCTTCAAAAGTCTGCATCTCAATGAGCTTCATTTCTGCGCCCGTGTTCGCTTTGAACATGGAAGCCAAGGTTGCCAAGGCGTCTACCATCTGATTTTCTTCTCTAGGAAGGTAAGCGAAACTGATCTTTTCAAACTCCTTGGTGAGCTTCTGGATCAATTCATAAAATTTGACCAGCTTCGAATCCCTGGTTTCCCATTATTCGCGCAACTGATAAATCACTAAGGATGAATCTCTGAATACTCGAAGTTCCTTAATATTTCTTTCAATAGCTGCGTTCAGTCCCATAACACAGGCTTCGTATTCGGCTATATTGTTGGTGCAGAAGAATTCTAGTCTGCTGGTGAAGGGATAGTAGACATTCTCTGGAGAAATTAACACGTCCCCTATCTCGTGTCTGAGGGCGTTCGAGGCTCCATCAAAGTAAAGCTTCCATGAATTGTCGTCTGAAACATTATCCTCAGTTGTAATACACATCAAGTCCTCATAGAGGAAATTAAAGTTCAACGATTCATAATCATCCGAAGCACGACTAGCTAAGAAATCCGCTATGGCGCTTCCCTTCACGGCTTTCTGACTTACATACACAATGTCGAACTTGGATAAGAGTATCTGTCAGCAGGTCATCCTCCCTGTTAATGCCGGCACTTCCATTAGGAACTTCAAGGGGTCTAGCTTGGATATCAACCATGTGGTATGGTATAGCATGTACTGCCTAAGCCTTTTGGTGGCCCAAACCAAAGCACAACATAGCTTCTGAATTGGCGGGTACCGTGTTTCGCAATCATTTAACTTTTTGCTTAGGTAGTAGATGGCTCTTTCATTTTTCCCAGACTCATCGTGTTGCCCCAATACGCAACCTGTTGAATTCTGAAAGACTGTTAAGTAGAGGATTAAAGGCATGTCTGGTACTGGCGTGACTAAAATTGGAGCATTCGTCAAGTACCTTTTGATCTTCTCCATGGCTTCTTGACATTCCTCATCCCAGACACCGGGATTATTCTTTCTAAGTAGTCTGAAGACTGGGTCACACCTATTTGTTAACTGGGAGATGAAACGAGAGATGTAATTTAGCCTCCCCAGGAAACCTCGAACTTCCTTCTGAGTATAGGGCGGTGGGAGATCCTGGATGGCTTTCACCTTATCTGGATCAATCTTAATCCCTCTTCTGCTCACTACGAACCCCAAGAGTTTTCCAGATGTAACGGCAAAGGTGCATTTGGCCGGGTTAAGCTTCAGCTGGTATTTTCGCAGTCTTTGGAATAATTTTCTCAAGTTCTGTAGGTGCTCTTCTTCTGTTCGAGACTTAGCGATCATATCATCCACGTATAGCTCTATTTCTTTGTGCATCATATCGTGGAAAAGAGTCACCATCGCTCTTTGATAAGTCGCTCCTGCGTTCTTGAGTCCGAAAAGCATTACCTTGTAACAAAAAGTGCCCTACATGGTCACGAATGTGGTTTTCTCCATGTCGTCCGAGTCCATCTTTATCTGGTTGTACCCCGAGAAGCCGTCCATGAATGAGAAACATGAGTGTCCCGCGGTGTTGTCAACCAGCGTGTCAATATGTGGCAGAGGGAAGTTGTCTTTAGGGCTAGCTCTGTTGAGATCCCTATAATCTACACACATACGGACCTTCCCATCCTTCTTCGGTATTGGTACAATGTTTGCAACCCATTCAAGGTACTTGGCCGCTTCCAAGAAGCCAGCATCAAACTGCTTTTTCACATTTTCTCTGATCTTAAACAACATGTCCGATCTCATTCTCCTGAGTTTTTGCTGTATTGGTTTGTATTCTGGCTTCGTCGGTAGTTTGTGTACCACTATGTCAGTATTCAAACCCGGAATATCTTGATAAGTCCAGGCGAAAACATCCTTGAATTCCTGGAGTAGGGCTATCAGTTTGTGCCTGGTTTTTGAGAAAATGTAGTCCCGATCTTTACTTTTTTTCTCTCTTCTTCAGTCCCCAAGTTTACAACTTCTGTTTCTTCTTGGTGGGGCATGATTTGCCTCTCTTCGTTGGCCATCATCCTCATCAGCTCTGCAAGGACCTCGCGTTCTATCTCATCATCCTCTTCTTCAATTCCTGCTGAGATCTCGGGGCATTCAAAATCTACCTCGGGATTGGACTCATCATCATTCATATAGTTAATTATGGGAACCCTGCATTAAATGAGAACGAATGTATTGGGAAGAGAATTATTTTATATGAAGTGAATGAATATGAATAAAGAATGAATGAATGAGATAAATGAGATGTTTGCCATTTGAGAAAACGGGGAAGATATCTTTTCATTTTCAAACAAAAAGTTAACATAGGTGCCCTATACAAAAGATCCCCACTGCTTATGGGCAAAAACAAAAAGGTTGATTCGGAGCATTACTCTGATCTAGCCCTAAAAACCATAGGTAGATCAACGTAGCTCCAATTATCAAGAGTCTCCCCAGGGCGGCAGGGGCGGATGCTGGTCAACACGCTGCTGTCATGGTCATTTCCAGCTATCATGTTGATGGACATCCCCTCGAGTGATTCACTAAACATTTCTTTCTCATTGAGTATGTCATTTTCCTTAATTGCTTCTTCGACCTCCTGTCCTGGTCGGCTGAATCCTTCAGAGACAAAAATATTTCTCAAATGAGGGAAAGACATTGGTTTCCATGGAACGCCCTATCCCTTAAATCTGGCTCTTCTCTGTTCTTCTTTTCTCTTGTATTCTTCATTTCTATGCTGGACACTTGGTTTGTAACCCAGCTCGAAATGATCTTTCTTGGTTATTACACTCCTAGCTCGTAGGCTCCCTTGCAACCTTCTCCCTAGCCCTTTTCCTGCTTCAGCTCCCCAGCCCAAAGTTTCAGCAACGGTCATCTTGGTGCAATTAGATAATCCGGGGCAGGGGATCCGATTACCTTCTGCGACGAATGTGGCATTCACCAGCTCTAATGCTCGAAAAGAGCATTTTACAGTATTTCATCATTTTGAATGTAGGAGGCATTTGATGTCACTGAAGCAATGATCTCTTGCTCAGCCTCTACTGTGACCAACTTGCCTTCGATCAGAAATCTTAATTTCTGATGCAGTGATGAGGGGACGGCTCATGCAGAGTGGATCCACGGCCTTCCCAATAAGTAGCTGTAGGATGGTTTTATGTCCATCACCACGAAGTCAATCACGTACTTAGTCGGCCCAATCAATAGAGGCACCTCAATATTTCTAAGTGTTCATCTTTGTGTGCCGTCGAAGGCTCTCATGGAGTTATGACGGAGCTTTAGGTGAGAATCATCGATTGGTATCTTTTGTAGAGTCACCATAGGTAGTACGTTCAGTGATGACCCGTTGTCAATCAATACCCCCGGTAACACATACCCCTTGCAGTGGGTTGTGATGTTAAGAGCCTTGGTGGACCCATTTCTCTTTCAGGGATCTCATCATCACTGAATGTTATATGGTTATAGGTGGTGATATGCCCCACTATCCTATCCAACTTCGATACAAAAATGTCCTCGGGTATAAAAGTCTGGTTTAGCACTTTTAAGAGTGCCTCACGGTGCTTTTCTGAACTCAGGAGGAACTCCAGCACTGTAATCCTTGTCGGTTGCTTTCATAGTTGTTCCACTACGCTGTATTCACTATGTCTCAGGAATTTGAGAAATTCTTTGGCCTGAGTCTCGATTACTGGTTCATTTATCTTTGTAGGTGGTTTCTCACCGAATATCTACGCGGGGGTAACCGATGTATCATTTCCTTTATCCTTGGCAACTTCAGCAGCCTTCAAGGTTTCTAAGGAGTAACATCTGCCGCTCCTCGTGAAGTGGCCCACCTCACCAACATTCTCATCACTCTTGGCTTGCTCATCTTTCGGTGTAGGCTCTTCTTCAACTTTCTATTCTTTTACTTCACCAGATTCTGGCTTTTCTGGTATGATCATATTCACAGCATAGTTCCAGGGAGTTTGCCGTATATCCTTGAATGGGAACGGGGATGGTGCTGAGATGATGATCTTGGGAGTCACCTTAGTAGCTTCTCCTTAGGAGAAACTTGCACCCTTTGGCCTGGAGGAGATAACAAAAGGTCTGTCTCTCCCGCATTTAATGTTGGGACTGTCCGTCATATGTACGTCTGACCCTTTCCTTCCTGTAGGCTCTTCAAAGAACTCTATTTGCTTGTCGTTCATCAATTGCTGCACCAATCTCTTAAACTCGTCACATCGTTGGATGTCGTGTCCTCCGTCCTGATAGAATTCACAGTACACTCCACATCCATTCTACACTACTACCATGCCCCTATCGATCAAGTGGGCCATGCACAATTGCTGAAATATCCACCGCAAAGGAGACTTGATTTCTGACACATTCTCCTTAACCTTCATGGTAGAGTACTCCTCAATAGCATTCACTCCCCTGTTCCCGTGATTAGGCAATGGGTTAGCAGTTACACTTGGTTCTTCAAACTTTAGTATCCCAGAATTGATTAGACTCTGCACAAGCTTCTTAAAAGCAAGTCAGTTCTCTCTAGGATGACCAGGGGCACCATCGTGATAATCACAATGCGCATTCGGGTCATACTAGGACGAGAATGGATGTTTGAACGGAGTAACGTAGTATGGACGAACCAAATCCGCTTTGTGCAATTGAGAGTAAAGCTCAGAGTACAAAACGGGTAATGGAGTAAAAGTTTGCCTCTCTTTCTCATTTCTCGGGGTTCTTTCCTCTCTTTGGTTCGAGTTTTGTGCTTTCCCAAAAGACGCATGTGGCTGTGAGACTGTGAAATTCTTTGGGGCGGTGTAAGTACTGGCAGTGTTCACCTCATTCTTCTTGTTGTACTTCTGAGAACTTTCCCTGCTATCAATCCTACAGCTCTTGATTGCCAATTCAAGGGACTCCCCGGTCCTAATTAAATCAGTAAAACTCCGAGTTGTGTTATTAATGAGGCGATCAAACAGTGTCCCCTTCAGAGTATTAACAAAGGTGTAATTTCGTGTTCGGGGATGGGTGGCTGAATCTGGGCGGCCATTTCTCACCACCTCTAGGCATACTGTCGCAGACTTTCGTTGGATTTTTGCCCCATATTTTCTAGCATAATTCTACTGGGCGTCATGTCCGTCACTTGCTTGTATTGCTCGATGAATGCTCTTGAAAGATCTTTCCAGGTTTTAATGTTTACTCGGCTCAACTAGGTATACCATCGCAGCGCCGCCCCAGTTAGGCTGTCCTGGAAATAATGAATTAAAAGTTTCTCATCCTTGAGGTAGGCCGTCATCTTCTGGCAATAAATTGTCACGTGTACGGAAGGACACGTGGATCCATCGTATTTGTCGAACTTCTGTGTTTTAAATTTTGGTGGCAGGACAAGGTCGGATACCAGACTTAAGTCACTGGCATCGCTTCCCGATTCTTCTGTAGTTTGCAGGGCTTTAAATCTTTCTTCAATAATGCAAAACCTATCCTCCCATTTATTTTCTACCTTTGTCTTGATCTTTTCGACCAAGTTCAGGTCTGGCATCTCCTCCTCGTAGAGTACTTCTGTGTCAATGGGTTGATTCTCAGATGCCCCTACTTGAAGATTAGTAGACATCCCAGCAGGGTCAATATATACCCTTATGCCCAAATTTGGTGTAGCCGGTTGAACCTTACTGTGAGTTGGGGTACCTTCCGGCTCTTAAGAGACTTCACCTTTTACTTTTTTTCAAGGCTCTTAGCCAACAACGCAGTTATGTCAAACACTATCGACGCTTGTGACTTAGCAATATGGTCACTGAGGCTTCTCTGGGCCTCATCAAATCTTACTTCCAAATCTCTCTGTCATTTTTCTAGACTGATTATCCTATCTTCCATGAATTTGCTTTGTAGTCGGGTAAGGTATGGATGATGAATGATTGCGGCTTAACTTCTAATTTCACACTGCCACAATATTTACAATATTAATATGATTGCAAAGAAAATAAATGCATGTATAATGATGCGAATGTCATGATGTAATGCAGGAATGTATGCAAATAAAGGTACTGATTCCGCTAGTAATCACCCTTTTGAACTACTTTCACGGGAATTAAAGGATCTAGATTACAATAGAGTTCACATTACAAAAGGAGGGTTCCTAATACAAAAGAGTCCTAATTACAACACGGAGTCCTACAGATAAGCCCTAGCTCTATCCCCTAACTTTCCAATAGGCCTGAGTAGCTTGATGAACCTGGGTGCTTCTTCCATGCCTGCGGCTATGAAAGGTCGGAGAGTTTCGGCTTTGACAGCTAAGTCACTCACATGCCTTGCAACTCGTTGTATGTTCACCATTAGGTTCGCGCAATACTGGTATCTATCCTGCACTATCTGGGTAGCATCACACAATCTTCTTTGCCAATAATTGTCTCCTCCAGCCGCAGTTTCTTCGAATACTCTAATTCTTTCCTTATAATCCTGAACAGTTGTTTCAAGCGACCCAATCCGGGCTCGCAACGTGCCAACTTCACGCTCTCTTTCTTGTAGTTCGATGAAGCCATTCCTCTGACGGTAAGTCTGAAATGAGTGCTCTAATCCTTCCAACCTTCCCTCTAACTCAACATTTTGACTTTGGCTCTGATTCAGGCTTTGGATGGTGTCATCGTACAATCTTTGCATCTTTAACAGTCTATTCCTGCTATCCATGGACCTTCTTTTCCAAGCGACGATGTTCTCTCTTTCGTAGGTGACTGTTTGTTTTCCTTTGTTGATCTCTTGCCTAGTTCTTTCCTTCTCTTGATCGATGGCCTCCTTGAAAGACCGCATTTCCTCTTCGGTAGCTAACCTGCGGTTTTCTATCTCTTTCTCGATCGCTTGCTTGCCGATCTCTCATTCTTCTTCCACCAAATGGATACCATTCATCCTTTCCTTTTCCACGGCTATGAATTGACTTCGGCTGGCCTTCTTTACTTTCGCTTGGAGTAGAAGGGTATCCTTCTGGTAAAGAGCATTCTTCTCGATCAAATCCGCATTCAGTTTCTTCAATTGCCTAATGATCCCGTCCCGCTCGTCGACCTCTAAACTCGCTTTATAAAGCTCACCCGCATGTTGAGTATGTTGGGTTTCCATCTTCCTCTTGATTTCTTCGAGTTTATTTCGTAAAATATCAGCTTCAGACGGTACTACTCTTATAAGCTCCTCAAGTGACACAGCTGGTCCCTGATCGGGTTCTGGAATCTTATCATTAATCTTCAAACGTCTCCAAAGATCATAGTCCGGGGTGATCATACGCTCGGTGTCTCCTTCCACTCTGATTTGGTAACAATGGTCGCAAGCCCTCATGATAGTCTAAACTTTTTCCTTGAACTCACCTTTGAAAGGAAATTTACTTTGGCTCAATCCGGCGGTATTGGGAACAAACTGTCGTGATCCGAACTGTCGGGACACCAGAAGCAGAGCACAAGCAATCCCACCATGCAGCCCCAACATCATCAACCAATCATAATCACCGCAGCTGTACAAGAAGTAATTAACTCTACCGAGCCACGGAATTCTTCTTACTATATTTTCACCTTGAATGTTCCTGAAGAAACTGGACCATTTCTTCGTCTTCAAGTTTTCTCGCCACTATTTTGCTAAGCACTCATGTAAGGACGAAAAGCCTTGAAAGGATATCCCCGGTAGGACCCTCGTCGGTTTCTTCCACATGTGGCTCTAAATCCATACCTGTAACAGCTGTGCATATACAAGAAAATGTCTTTCTTCGTGCTTTCGACTGGTATTTAAAGAAATAAAGGTCTCGGTCAGGATTGCTGGTACTAGGTTCGCCCTCCGTTTCATACGCTCAAACAGATATAGAATGGCTACATCAATGCTTCCAAGAGTTCTCGGAAAGATTACCAAACCATATATTTCCAAGGAAAATAGGTCTATCTTTTTTCCCTCATCTGGATGTGCGGGTATGATGTCTCGAATATTCTCCCATGCAAAGACTGTACTGTCTCCTCAAAGTCGAATCAGACCATTAACCCAATCGTCACTCATCCCTGCAAAGGTTTTGAGCTTCGAAGTGTAATTCTGATTCCTCGGCGGTTTGCATAGATCCAATATTCCTGAACGTTCTTCTGATTAAGTAAGGCAGTGTACTCTTCTACTGTAGGCATCATGTCCTGTCCATTGAATGTGAAGCAGTAAAAAGCAGGATTCCAGAACTAAAAAATAGCTTGAAGTAAGGGCTGGTTGACTCGAATGTATAACAGTTGTGCAATGTCGCCATAACTATCACAAAACATGTCTTGTAGTCTTCGGTCCCATCCTTCTCATATGCTTTGAGGATCCCATAAGTCGTTCTGTTGAAGACTCACGTAGGTGTACCCTGCTACTAAGCGCTCGCTCGGCAAACTGTCCCCTTGGGCCTTCTGATTGACCTCTGACCAATGCCTGACTGACAAGCTAAGCTCTTCTTTCCTAATATGCCTTTTTGCCATGGTGAAAGACTTTCTGATCAGGTAAACCACTTGATCTAGTACCTTTATGTAATGCAAATGCAATAATGTATGCAAAAAAAGAAAGAAAAAGCAAAAACAAAAAGAAAACGAGTCAGTGCCGGATAAAATCAATAAATGCAAAATAAAAGAATAAAGTACATAAAGTAAACAAACAAGACAACCCTATTTATCCCGACTAAAACACCTAAGGTTATCCGCATGGCTCTAAAGGGGTGGGTTTCTATATGTGCTCTACATGCAGTTTTGGTTCTAGGAGGTACCCGAAGTGTCCTCACTGTCCTCTACTAAGAGTAGCAAGGCCCCCGATCATCACCCATTATAGACTCCTTTCAACCGGGTTCAATTCACGGGGACCCATTCGCTTATGCTTGCACGAAGGAACAATATCCTTACGAAAGCATAAGGTACTCGAGCCCCGAAGGTACTTACTAGGCCTACACGGGAGAACAATGTCTCCACGAAAGCATTAGCGTTTTTCCCCACTTAAAAAAAACAGGTTTATATGACATATTTTAAATGCGTCAAAATAAATGCGCAATTATAACTGAATGTTAGTTTAATAGTCACTTTAATCCGGAATTTCTAATATTAATAAAGCGGTAATTATTTAAAAAGCTCGACTCACTTTATTTTGTTTGAAAAAATAAAAAATGTCCCAAGCAGAGTCGCCATCTGTAGCGATATCCTTTTACGCTAAAAACGTATTTTTATTTTGTTTTGTTTCGAAAATAATGTCTTCCGTGGGGTTTTAAAGAAACCGCATTTTATTTAGAAATTGGAGTCGCCACCGGCCACTTAGGTAGGCCAGACACCATAAAACCAGAGATTTGAAAATTGTTAGGTTCGGGAGTTGTTTACGGATGGGGAAGGATTAGCACCCCTACACCATCCAAAATTGGTACTTTAATAGTAACCGCTTTATTAATATTAAACTTTCCGGATTAAATTGACGATTAATTTAAAATTTGGTTGTAAGTGTGGGTAAATTTTAAAAGCCCCGTTATCCGAGAGTAAACGCCCAACCACCATCACTACGCCTGATACTGGCCCCGTTTACGCTCGGATAAAAGGGCACCGCATTGACATTATATATTCCATTATGCAACCTTAGAAAGAATTGGATAAATAAAGAACACTCACATTGACACGGTACAAAGATGAAAACATGGATATTGTAAAATTGGACAAGAATAGTAAAATGCATGAGCATAATTTACATGACATGTTATAACAACAACAAAAAATAAAGCATAAACAAGTAAAAAAACTACTTCCAAATTGAAAGAAAAGAAAACATACTTCAAAGAGAAATTAATAAATCAAATACTTACATGTTAAAATGCATAAAAAAAGCAAAAATATGCATGACATATATGTAACATGATATTAAACTAAATAAATCTAAGCAACATGCTTATAAAAAAAACTAATACTTAACATATGACACAACTTAAAATAAAAAACATGACATTAATATGTGACAAACAACAACCGTTTCATCATATAACCTAAAATGCAAAAACAAGAAAAAAAGCATACTAGAACACACATATATATATATGACAAAGTATAATACCCAAATAACAAAGCAACCTATAAACATAAAACTAAAACTTAATACGTAACACAAAATATGCATACACAATATAAACATGTCATGACATGATTAACAAATTTTCATACTAACATGTAACCTAGGAAACAAGGCAAACATAAAAAACACTTATCTTATCACAACCAAACAAAGCTAAACATATAAAATACACAAAGGAAAATAAACATGAATAAACATGGCTAAAAATGCATATAAAAACGTAAAGAAATATACGGATATAAAAACTAGACATACTATGAATTAATATGTAACACACTATGCAAAACAAATAAAAACATACTAACATGCGGACGTGGTATGCAAATTAAATTAAACACAACGTATAAAATAAACCTATACATACGAACGAAATAAATAAATAAATAACCAAAAGCATGAAATCAAGAAAAAGAGCGTATTATAAAACATAAATATACGAAATACAAGGAAAAACATAAATAAAAACATGCAATATGACATGGCAGTGTACATATACAAAGAAAAAAACATAGTAATTTAAATTAGATAGAGTGACTGAAATAAAATAGAAAGGAAACAGACAACCCAAATCAAAAAACAATAAAAACAAAACGGGGACAGGGTTGCAAACCGAATGAAACTTGAAAGGACCAATGATGTAAAATACCCAAGGGGCAAGCCCAAAGTGTAAATTTCAAACACGCAGAGTGATTTAGGGCGTAATTTCCCCTTTAAAAGCTGATTACAATTTAATTTAGTGACCAAATTAAAAGACTTCAAAAAGCTACAAGGACCAGGCTTGCAAATTACCCAAGGGGTGAGACAGAAATGAAAATTTCAAACTCAATGGAGGATTTATGAAGCAATTTGCCCATTTTTTATTTTAAATCTATAAAACTCAAAAACTGGCCCCCATTTCTCCTTTCCCATTTTTTAAACCCTAAGAGAGACTCTCCATTCTATGAAATTCCAGAGACACCAACCCCCAAACACCCTTCAGCCACCGTAATTTCTAAAAGTCGGCGGTGGTCTGGCTACTCCGGCCACTGCCCCCTAACATTCAAACGTCCTAAAACCTAGCCACGACTTCCGTCCAGAACTGAAACCTCTCTACTTTCAAAAGGCTGAACCAAAATCCTTCTATTTTGAGACCGCAAAACCTAGATCCTTGATGTTTCTAAACAAAAACAAAGAAAAATCCCCTTTTTGTGGCTCACTCCTCGGAGTTTATCGCCGGCAGGGAATGATTTTTCCTTAGGTAAACTCTACCTTTTCATTTTTTTATCTATTATCTTTGCATGCATGTATGCGATTAGAAAAAGAAAGGAGGAGATTTGGTTGTTGATAATCCTGCTTTTTACTGTGATTTTGCATGTTCGATTTGACGAGCTGGTTTGTACGGCGGTATGGTGGAGGTGACTCGTTCGATCAGAGTGAGTATCGGCCGTTGGATCAGATCTGATCTAACGGGTGGGATACTTTGCTGCATGGACGGCTCAGATGCACTCTGGGAATTGGCAGAATGGCATCAGATGGTGACACGTGGCTCGTGGGAGAACGAACGGCATGGGGGTACGCTCCACGCGCGCCAGCTGGATCATCTTGGGTTGATCGTGGCCGTTGGATCTGGATCTGATCCAACGGCCCTCCTTTGGCTGCTACAAAAGAAGATGATGTATATTAGGGTTTTTGATATATTTTGTGCTGGCCAGCTTGGGCCTGATGTAACAATTTTTGGGTTTTAGATATTTGTTTGTAACTTGGACTGGACATTCAATAATAACTTATGGGTTTGTATTATTATATCTAATCTGTTTTAACCCATTTAACATGTTGACAAAATAATAATAATAATACATGTGTACACACACATATAATATATGTACATACAAATTAATATATACACATGCAAACACCTACACGTATGCATACATATACATACATACACATAATATTTAAATAACATACCTACACATGTATATGCAACATTATCATATATATTATATACGTTTAAACACATAACACACAAGCATATATTTGTTCGCACACATAATGTGCACATACAAACAATGTATACATAAAATATAAACAAACTTATGACACACATATACTATAATAAATATTAACACGTACACGTATCACACACATATTTTACGCATATGTTAATCACACGTACATAATTGACACACATACTAATATAATATATGCATACATGCAATAATAACATCTATTAATTATTATACTAATATATTAACACTATTTACAAACCGGATAAAAATGAGTGATTACACCCACCATTCGCGGCAAGTTCAGGAAACAGTGTCGTTCCGAACGACCACACCAATCAGGAAGAGCGTTTCGAACGCTATTGACGTGGCCGCAAGTATTCGGTTCCAACCAATGAGGTTTTACATGGCTACTTGGAGTTTGTTGGCAATGACTTGGAAAGATTTAATCACATTCGCCACTGCCACTTTCAAGTTTGTAAGTATATTCCTCCCCAAACTCTAGAAAGTTTGCACTTGCGCGAGTTTGTCATGTAGTTCTTTGATGCGATTAGATGGACAACTTATCCGGAAATTAGATGTAACACGTATTATGAACTGGTTTTTGAGTTTTATGCCACGTTTTCATTTGATAAAAATCGTGTTATTTCTGTGCACTCTCCTGATGTCGTATACTTTCGACTACTTGGTTAGTATTTTTCAATGTCAATCACGGAATTTAATTTTTATATGGGATTCGTGATAGATGTCACAGATCCTGGGTATTTAACTGCTTTACTTAAGATTCCGCAGGATTTTAATAGTGACGTATGCTATGAAACTCTTACTGGCTTGGCGGGTTCAGTATACGATCCGCGTACGACGAAAGGATGGGCCATTCATAATCCAGCACTCCGCTACATTCATCGCTTCCTTGCGTACAACTATTTCGGCCGTAATGACACTTCTTCCAATTTAAGTAAGGTCGAACTTTTCTTTTTATGGTGTATGCAAGTCGGCATTAAGGTAAATTTAGGCTTTTGGTTTGCCTATGCCTTTGAGCGTGTTGCGCGGACTAATCGCCTACTTATTCTTGGTCCTTATATCACACACCTTGCATCTCGTCTTTTCCCTCTGACATTTGATCCTTCACAGTTTACTTACACATTTGCCATGGATGCTTTGGATTCGAGGTGCTTGGATACAATGGGTCTTCTAGCCGGTACTCCCGATGCGCCATATATTATTCCTCTAGGCACTAGTACACCTCGTAATGAGCGCGATTTCCTTCGGAGGCCGGTTCCTCAACCCGCACAGGATAACAATCCGCAGCCGGATGTTAACGAGCGTCTGAACTCCATTGAAACCAATATTGCCAAAATCCTATCCTTCCTTCGTCCGAGCACATCTCATCGAAGACGTGGGCGTGGCCGACATTAATCGGGGAGTATTACACCCTCTCTCTCTTTGCACTTTATTTTTCCATAATGGGACATTATGATTAACTGAGGGGGTGGAATTAGAAATCAAATTGACTCTCACTTATGCTTTGCGATTGAAATTAAGTTGTTTCTTGATTAGAATTGTTGATGACCTTGGTTGCTAGTCTCTTGTTTGATTTAATTTCTTTGCATTTCTTTGTGAATTCAATCTTGTTCTTGTTGAATTTAGGATGCATGATAGCATGGCATGACTAATTTATGTAAATTTTTCTTGGTCGTTTCATGAATTTGTTGATTGAATTGGATGCATGACTTAGTTCAATAGACCTTTTGTGTGAGTTTTGAGCCTAATGAGCATATATTTGTATTCTTGCTCTTTGTTTCAATTGAGTGTGCCAAACTAATTGATTGCGTTCTAGAACTTGTAACTCGATGTTTGTTGAGACTACACATTTTGATTATGATGCTCTAATATGATAGAGGTATTAGGATTAAACCAACTTCTCTTACCAAACAAAATAGCCTACATTTTTATTTATTTTCCACTTAGTGGACCATTTTTGAGCCTTTAATCATTTTCTTTGTTTACCGTATCATTAAGCTAAGCCTATTTTATTTTTGTTTTCCTTTCAATTATTTTTGTCACCCTTTTCAGGACAAGTTGAGGTTACTCCAAAGCGAAAAAAGAGAGAAAAAATTAGATTCGAATCAGTTCGAAAAAAACTGTGCAGAAAAAAAACACTGTGCAGAAAAATAAATCAGTGCAGTTTGGTTCGAACAGTGCAAGAAAATAGAGCGCAGAAAAATTGCAGAACCGAGCAGTGAAGTTCGAATATACGGTGCTGTTCGAACAGTGAAAAAAAGCAGAAAAAAAACAGAAAAAAAGGACAGTTCGAATGAAAAAATGATTGATTTCTTCTCCTCTCTTCGAATAAATTCTTTGGAATAATTTTACTTGTCTTGACTTTTTAAACCTCATCTTCGGCCTTTTATCTTACCCGAACCTTAACCCCGTTACAACCCATTTTAAGTCTTCTTGATTTTTGCATCATTTTTATATTAAGTAGTGGAGATTAGATCTAGTTACAAGCCTATGGTAATGAGTTGATTAGTTTAGGCTTGAGCGATTCTCTTACCCGAAACATTTGAGCGAAATGAGTGAACCAATGTAAGGAGCTAAGTCTTGTATTCTTTGAAATTGGTAGACGATTGAAATGCCTTGGTCGATTTACACTTAATTGATTATGTCATGATTGATTGATCTTGAATTTCAACATTTACTTGATTTAGTTTACTTTAGAAATCTTGGAAATTCTTTGAAATTGGAGTTGGCGACTTAAGGTTTTTAGCATGATAATTGAGAAGTGCTTGAGGACAAGCATTGAATAAGTGAGGGGGAATTTGATTAGTCCTTAAATTATGCATTATTCTATCTCTAATTACTCCTTGATTGATTGTTTTAAGTTGCTAATGTGGGCATTTTTTGATTTTCTGGATTCATGGCTGGATTAGTGGGCATGAATCTGAGCATGAAAGGCTGACTGGACGCCACGTCAGTAGCAACGATAGCTTATCAGCCGCATATCAGATAACTTATCAGCCGAATTTTAAATTCAAACTTTGGATTTATCTTTTGTAATTAATTTAAATAATTTGGGATTTATCTCTTTAGGGTTATTTTTAGGGTTTTAGGCTGCTATAAATACCCCATTTGGGGCAAACTCAAAAATCATCTCATATTCTCATTCTTATTCTTAGCTTTGTTTCTACTTTTAGAGTTTTATAAAATTCTTTCTTTTCTTAGTTCTTGCTTTAAGTTTTTTTATTTATTTTTCTTTTATAATGCTAAGTATGATTTTTCACATAATCATACTTAGCTAAGTTTTCCATAGCCAAGGGCTAAAGCAATGGCTTAATTCCAACATGAGGATTAAAAAGCACTTAAACAATTTCGGGTATCTCTCTTAGTTTTCTAAACTTAATTTCAAAATCAAAATGATTTCAAAACCAAAGATTGACGTTGGTCAGGATGTTGTTTTGGTCAAATGTGTGGGAGGAAGGATCGGCTATTGAAGCACATTCGACTTCCTGGGAACACACTTAGCAAAATTGTTTGCTAAGAGGAAACTGAGATCAGAATCAGTTATTATTGAAACGACATAGTCTGAGTCGGCTTTACTTAAACATTTTTGATCTACAATATTGTTGTTGATTAAATCAATTTCCAAAATCGATATCAAATATGGCACTTGGGTATTCGGTATACAAGGCACAGTCACAAGGATTGATCCTTGAAGACGAGTAACCTATGTGAACCCCGAAGTGAAAAATCATTTTTTCAATGATCCGAGGAAACTGAGTCAAAGCAAAAGCCTGAGGCTAATCTTTATCACATTTAATCCACTTCCTAAATTTTGTCTACAATCTCTTATTATTTTTACTTAATTCACAAATCTCCACCATACTTAAATATTATTCAACTCTTCTTGGCTCACTGATTGAACAAACATAAATCAGAAAGTTCTCTTAGTCCCGACCCTTCTCTTTTACTACGTTTGAATTTCTTTATTTATTATTTGAGAAGAATGAATTAATTTGACACGAGAACGACGCGCGTCACTTATTTAAATTATCACAAAAGAATCTTGTTATACTCCAAGAATGTGACATGCAAAATATATTTATAAATTTCTATTATTTTTATTAAAAATTGATAATAACTTTTTTTTTATCTTTATGGGTTTTTAAAAACGTTTGTTAACTTAATAAATTTGTGTCATGTTCTTCAATAGATGTTAAGATACAAAATCAATCAAACCATATTAGTGAAACAATTTCAAAAGGCTCGAAAGGTCGAAAATGTCAACTTTCCAATACACTAACCTCATCATTTGCAGGTGTTGAAATACCATTACGAATGGAATATTTTACTTTAGAGACATGGACGTAGAGTCATTTCCGTATCTTTTGAAACGTGGACGCCTTGTATTGGACTTGAATCGATCTAAATTCCAGTGGAAACACATCAGCTGGATCATTGAGTTACTACATACTAGTACCAAAACTAAACAGAGGCTGTCAATCCCAGAAACTTCATTTGTTTTGATCGCATCCATTACGACTTTCAGCAATTGCCTGATCTGGACCACATTGCACAATCTCGTTTGTTCCTATTGGTGTGTACATGTATAGAAGCGATGTGCTTCTACTAGGAGTGTGCGAGTTGTACAAAAAAAAGAGCTATGTGATCACTCATTGCACAGTCTCAGCTACATATCGGAGTCTAGCACTGAGCTTCAACCCTGTTGTTGAAGACATACTCTCTGCTAATCTTTTCCTAAACATGCTCACATTTACGGCTCTACATTTACTTTGCTATATCATCGAATTTCAGGGAGGAGTTTACACTACATTTGATCTATCTGCATAAGCATAAGCATAACCATATCTGTGACTCTACCCAGTGTATACGGGTCTGAAAAATGGTTCGGTCAGGGGTGGCAACCAGGCAAGTAAGAATTAAATTACAAACAGAGTTGAACTCTTTGGATTGAACCAACCGGGGAAGGTGTGATTAATCCGCAATGAGAGCAGCAGGTAAGATACTATGGGGGAGCAGGAGAACCACAGTTCCAGTTTAAAAAAGCTACCTACATACTAACACTATCAAGAATAACTATATTCAAACCTGATTACATCTTTCTGGAAACAAAAATGATGTAGCAATATCTTAGGTTCAACCAATGGCAGGATATAACAGTAAAACGGACCCATCAGTTTATTTAGAAAAGCCTATAAACCAAATGAAATCTTCTTATTGATCTCCACAATTAACTAAATCACCATCTATGCTCTTGAGAATTCAAGACATCCAAACTTTGATGAATCAAATTTCAAAGACTATGAGCCATAATGTCTTTTCACCAAATAAATTAAAGTAATTTAGAGGTAAGAATAAAGAGGTTAAGTTCTGTTAGAATTATCTCATGTGGCCATCATCAAGCACCGTAAATAGAGAGCTCTTTTAAGCCATTCGCACACAAAAGGGGAAGGAAAACTGAAGATTTTTTTTTTTATGGGGGAGGGGAGACAATCAAGAAAACAATTCAGAAGATATGAAGAATCGATCTCACAAGTCAAAAGAAGATATGGGAAATGTTATTTGACTCCAAAATTTAAATCCAGTGCACTATTCAACTAAACATAGTGCATTTTCTTTTACCATTATTCCGAGTATCAATTGATTAGGGAAATACATCTTGTAACCTAAAAACAGCTGGGGTGACACTTCTCAATCTGGAAAACCACAATGTCCCATTTTGAATCAAAGCTCTATGCATTCCTACCATGTATCAAACAATCCAGCTGATAACATATGAGTTATGACTAGAACAACTAATTACTGGTCGAAGCTAGAAAATGCTTAAATGCCTTCCTGGTAACCATCCGCCCGCCGTGTTTTTATTTAGGACGGATTTTGATATGATGAGAAAATATATACAGTGAAATAAAAAAACATGCTGTACACAATATAAGAAGATATAGATTCGAAACATACTCGGTTGCTGTGCATAGCAATCGATAAACCATGTCTGTCTGCAACAAAAACAGAGTTAACAGAAGAAAATATGATAAAGAGAACCCCAAAACTTTCAACAGATAAACAGGATGGTAAACCTGGCTCATTGAGATCACTAATTCAACACAGATCACTATATGAACAAGTTCAAAGAAGCTTTTAGCATTAACAGGGTTTTGAAGGTCCAACATTAACAAACATTCATTTATTCAACCAAAGAACAAAGAGCATTAACAGTTTTTCATGCTATACTCTCAGCCTTTATTTTCCTAGACAAAGTAGGTACCACAAACCAAAGAAAAACCCACTCGGCCAGCAAATCAGTCGATTTGGAGCTGAATCACATCATTCATCTCCTCCTCACTTGACCTTAGGAACACCCATTTTGAGCAGATCCATCAATAAATGACGAATCCCATAATAAGTATGATAAGACAGCGCCAAGGCAGAAACTGAGGCGGAAACTAGGAACAGCTTTGCTGAATAAAATAAGAATTGGTAGAAACTCGAATAGGTTAAGCAAACCGAACCCATTTTCAGAGAAAGAAGATAAGAAAACAGAAGCACAGAGGTTAGGAAAGCCCCGGAGATTCTATTGGTAATTGAAAGCGTCGAATGAAGGTGTGGCTTGTAAACAGGAAGATGCGGAGACAACGGGCGAAGGATATTTTTCCGCTCGCCGGTTTCCCCCTCATTTGATTCTTTGACCTCGCCTTTCGCAAGCGTCGACATGTCACGGGAAGCGGACAGAAATGGGTTCTTCATGAACTGATCCCTAATGTTCACGAATTGGCTCGGGCTCCTTGTTGGAGAGAGTGGATCGAACACATCTGCAACATGAAAAATGGAAGCGCCAAAACCCAAAATCGGCATAAATTTTAGATAATCAGAAGAAAAGAAATCGAAACGACAAACGGATCGATGAAGAACTTAAAGCGTCACCTTCACGCGTGGCGTTGGTGTTAGAGAGTCGGGAACTTGACGGAGCGGTGACAATTGGGCGGACCACGCGCCAGGAGATTGGGAGGATGTTGGATGAGACGAGCCTCTTGAGAGCTAGAGAAGAAGCCATAGCCGTTGATTGCTACACAGAATTTGCTTGGAGATTTACGGATCTAACACTAATTCCAGATTTTGCCTGCTAAGGATGTTTTATAAGATAGGAGAAGACTGCTAGGTTTCCCCACTCAAAATAACACCCTGAAAAAAATTTCCATTTTTTAAAAAGATAGTTTGACTGAATGGACCTATACTTTTTCAGGTAAATTATCTTGTGGGTCAGTAAACTATTAAAATGTTTTTATTTTAACTACTGACTTATAAATTTTATCAATTAAATCATTAAAATAGTTTTAATTAAATTATTGACCGTTAATCGTTAACATAATTGTTGATGTGGCAATTAAGTTGTTAACGGCTTCAGCAATTTCGTTTGTGGATGTGATGATAATTTCTTGATTTGGTCATTAGAATTTTTATTTTTTATATTTTATTTTATCATAACAAAATTCTTAGATACTATCAAAATATTTTTAATAGTCTAAAGGTGATTACGAAGCATCATATGTTCATACATATTCTTAACTTTTCTACAATGCATACATATCTTGTAGACAAAGCGATTTGAACATGTGTCTCCTAAGATGACTATCATCTGATTTTCCACTATGACCACTTGTTGAGTTCTATACCGTCGAAATATTTTTTTGAATAGTCTAAAGGTGATTAAAAGGTAACATCTGTTTATAGACATTCTTAATTCTTTGACAATGCACACACACCTTACAGACATTACGATTGAACGCGAGTCTCCTCTAATGAACATCATCTGCTTTTTTATTGAGAACACTTATTGAGTTCGTACTATTGAAATATTTAAGTATTTACAAAAGTGTTTTACAATATGTCCCAACGTGTAAAGTAAAATTTATACATAACACCAAAAATTTTAAAGTCACTAACGTCGAAACATGTAAACAGATACTATAACATATAGCGCTACACCTATGTATATACACGAGCACCTAAATTATTGGAATATAACATGATTTTTAATGGATTACTAAAATTTGTATGCACCAAAAATTCTACTCTCAACCTAAATTTCTTAGGATTTACCAAGGTTTCTAAAATCACGTCATAACGTTAAAATATGTAATTGTATAACCAGTGATGAAGTCATGATTAGAGGTAGTAGGAGAAAATATAAACTTTAAAAAGTTGAAAGATAAACTCATAAATAATCTATTTTTTAAATATTTAATTAAAAGTAAAAAGATTTGTTTGGCGGGAGGACAAGAACCCCTCACAATATTAAGGGCTAATTTAGCATTGTTTTTGAAAATTGATTTTTAAAAGTACTGTCGGAAAGAGATTTTGGAAAAGAATTTTAAAAAGTTGACTGTAAGATTTTAGTGTTTGACATTGCTGTCAAAAAGTGCTTTTAAGAAGATAAATGATAATTTTAGACATAATATTGTAAGTTATATATGTGTATATATATATATAAATGATATTATATTTTTTAATGTTATAATATATTAAATATATCAGCTTAAATTATTATAAAAATATAAAATATTTTTATTAATAAATACGTTTAGGTTGAAAAGCACTTTTTTCTCCAAAAGTGCTTTCGAAAAATATTAATAAATTATGATAAAATATAAAATATTAATAAATGAATCATATAATTATGTATTTGTAAAAAAATATAAGTTTATAAATTATAAATAAAACAATAGCAAATGAAGGTTCAAATTGTAATTTGACTCCCAAAAGCACTTTTCTAACCATAAAAGCCTAGTTTAGCATTGCTTTTGAAAAGTTATTTTTAAAAATGCTGTCGGAAAGAGGTTTTAAAAAGGAATTTTAAAAAGTTGGCTGTAAGATTTTAGTGTTTGGCATTACTGTCAAAAAGTGCTTTTAAGAAGATAAATGACCATTTTAGACATGATATTGTAAGTTATATATGTGTATGCGTATATATATAAAAATGATATTTAAAATTTTTAATGTTATAATATATTAAATATATCAGCTTAAATTATTATAAAAATTTAAAAATATTTTTATTAATAAATACGTTTGGGTTGAAAAGTACTTTGAAAAATATTAATAAATTATAATAAAATATAAAATATTAATAAATGAATCATATAATTATGTATTTGTAAAAAAAATATAAGTTTATAAATTATAAATAAAACAATAGCAAATGAAGGTTCAAATTGTAATTTGACTCCCAAAAGTTTATAAATTATAAATAAACCAAAAGTTGGTTTGAAAAGCAATGTTAAACGCACAAGCTTTTACGTTTGAGTTGAAAATTACTTTTCAACGCAACTTTTCTCTAAAAGTTATCTGTTTAGTATTGTTTTTGGTCTCAAACCAGCTTTTGAAACCAAAAGCTGGTTTAAAAAGCAATGCTAAACGCACGTAAATCCGTCTTGTGTATAACATAATGTCTTACGTTATACCAAAATATG
The DNA here is from genome assembly GCA_019671005.1 of Hibiscus mutabilis. Taxonomy (NCBI): domain Eukaryota; kingdom Viridiplantae; phylum Streptophyta; class Magnoliopsida; order Malvales; family Malvaceae; genus Hibiscus; species Hibiscus mutabilis. The sequence goes on along the minus strand of CM033719.1, from coordinate 66,087,004 downwards.
CATTAGAGTGCCTAAATTTTATGAAATAACCCATAATTTATAACGGATCACCAAAACTTGTATATGCCAAATTTCTACGACCAACCTAAATTTAGTTTGAGCATAATACCAAAATCTCTACCGATCAAATTTTTATTTAGTTGAAAATTCAGTTTACATATTCTTATAAAACGTTCATCTTTTGTTATGTACATAATTCAGTAAACCGTTAGAGAATTAGACGTGTTCATAAAATTTAGGTACCTAGTTTCTGTTCTGGTCATCAAATTAAATTTTTTGTTAAACACGTCTCTGATGTTACATTCTTGTTTTCTTCAACAAATAGCATAGCATTTTTTATTATTTTATTGGACGAATTAGGAGGTGACATGTTTTATCAGAATATATATATAACAAAAGGTTTAACGTTTTATTAGAATATGTAAACTAAATTTTTAACTCTAAACACAAACTTGATTGGTAGAGATTTTGGTATTAGACTCACACATGAGCAATAAAAACACTGACCATGGTTACTAAATTATGCTCGTTTTTCTACTTTGGTTATCACACTAAATTTTTCGTCAAAAATATTTATAATGTTACGTTTTTGTTTTCGTTAGCTTATTACATTAGTATTTTTTTATTATTTTATTCTACTAACCAGGAGTTGACATTTGTCACCTCCTGATTTTGAACAAATCAAAGAAAAAAAACCTCAAACTTTGGTGGATGGAATTGAACCATGCCTAACCACTGATCTATGATTAGAGTATGATAAACTTTTATTCAAACTAATATTTGAGTAAACTCTCACCCTCTCAAAATCAAGCAAAACTACTACCTTCATGAAAAATTGAACTAGGAACTCATGGCTGGGGGTGCTAAAAAATATTCGGTCTGAACTTCCGACACACCGACCCGCACACCTAATTAAAAATTAATACATATTTTAATAAAAACACCAAAATTTTCAGAACGTACTCGTCCCACTATTTTTTGAGTATCTCGGTTGGGCCCAGGTTATAAAATGTCCATTATCCGGGTACCCAACTATTCGATACTCGGTTTGAGTATTTTTTTTAATTTTATTGCAGTGGAGATGTTGGGTTTGGATCAACTTTGCGGCAGCTGCAAACACACCATTAAAGTGGACTGTGCAATTGTTGTAATTTAACAATAAATTTGGCCTTCAAAAAATGGGAGGCAACTAAATATAAATAAATGGGAAAATACCAGTGGTTTCGTTGGAGAGCTCCCGACCGATCCAGCAGCACAAAGGTAGGTTATTGAAGAAATGTAGAAAAAAAAAAAAATCGGTTACCCTGTTACCTAGATTAGCGAGTATTCGAACTTTGCGGTACCTGATTTTTATGAGCCGAGTAATAGGTCGAGGTTTTAATATCCGTAATTTTTTAATACCCGGATATGACACCTCTACTCCTTGCACCAAAAGCTTTATGTTTAATAACTAAGTTAGCTTGAGAACTTATTAGAATATCACCAAATTTAATCTTTAATTTAAGATTTATTATCATCTCCAAATAAAATCAAAATACTATTAAAATTAAACTAAAATTATTTTTTCAATTCGTTTGTTAATAAAAAATTAATTAATTATTTTTATAAAATTGTATTTGATCATTTTAAAATTTTACTATTTGTAAAAGAATGTGTTCATATTAGGGGTGTTCATAGCCGGTTAACCGTACTGTTATAGCGGTTATTGAATTTAGCTAACCATAATCTAACCATTAAGAATCAGTTAACCGCTAACGGTTAACCGTTAAGATATGGATAACCGACGGTTTGGTTACAGGTTAACCTGTAACCTATTAAACTTTTTTCACATGTTCACTACTTCTTTTGAGAATAATAAAACTATATTTTTTATAAATATTATATTAAAATGTTCATAAAAATACTTAAATAGAGATTCTAAACACTAAGTCCATACTTAATTAAAAAAAGTACATACATACTACAAAGTTTTATCACAATACAAAATATGTAAGTTCCTTAGTTTAAAATTCTAAGTTTTAACAGTGTTCAACACATAGCAATACACCATCAAAGTTTTAAAGAAAAAAATTAACTAACATAAAACAAACATAAGGTAAAATGAAACTTCCGTGAGTTAGTATCACAAGCCATAAAAGTTTACTCTATGACCAAATCACTCAAGGTCTTTGCCGACTTTCTATAAAATGAAATATGACTCATCAATCATAATTATCTTGCTGATTAAGTGTTAGTCCTTCAATCCTATATTTAAAAATATGAAACAAGTTAATACAAGAAATATAATGTAATACTAGCAAATCGAAGACAAAAAATAATTATGAATTAGATTATAAAACAAGGTTTAGAAATTAGAAAATGGGTTGTGGGCTGAACTTTTGGTTGAAGGTATTTTATTTTTAAAATATACATATATCTAATAACGGTTAACCTATAGGTTAATCATTTGTCAAAATTCATAACCGTAACCATTAACCATCATTTTTTTTGGAAAATTATGATAATATGGAAAATTTGTGGCATATATTCAATGGGTAAAGATGGAGAATTGAATCATGAACTTTACGTCTTCATATTCTACTCCCTGAGATATTTATAACGACATCTCATATGCTTAAATTGATTGAGTGATGAATGAGAAATTGATGCTCAAAGTAGGCAACTTGCAAAGATTGGTGAGGAAATAGTAAGCTTGAATCCCGCATTAGTTAGAGACCAAGTGTGGGAGGTGTACATATAATGGAACCAACCAAAGGGTTGTTGAATAAGCTTACCAAAGATTGTGCCTTGCATGTAGGCACAACGTGGGCAAATGCGAATGTTTAGGCTAGTTGGGCTTAGCATGGACTTATTAAAATTTTAGCCCAAATTCGAAATCCTCAACCAAGAATCATTAAAATAATTTAAAATTCAAAATAGATTTTGTGAATATGAATAATCTATATGCAGATAGATTTTATCAGATAATATTTTTTTAATTTTAAATTTTGAATTTGAGTTCAATTGTGATTAGAACTCTATCTTTGCTCGCCTATAAAAAAAGGCTTCAGCAAGAAGAGAATTCACAACAACTCACAACAAACATTGCAAGCTAAGAGCATTTCCTCTCAACTCTTCTTATTTTCTCTAAAAAACCACCTTGCATTTGGTTTTCATTTTTTTCACAGTGATAGACGAAGGCAAACTTCCAGTTTGTGATCTTTGCATCTGTGCTAATGCAGTTGATCATTCTGCTATTATATCCTGGGAGATAGACATCCAACGTTTTTCAAGCACTATAGGAGCGAACGAATCTGTCTTAAGGAAACTGTGTGTTACATAGCCCTCAACTAATCTATTCATCCGAATTGTTTCCCAAATACAAGTAAACGATTTTGATTTACTACTTTAACATCTGATTTATATTTCAAATATTATTTTTGTACTTGTTTTGTTATGTTCGTTATAATAATAGTTTTATCGTATTTATTTTTTTTGCTGATTATTATTATTTCCTTGGATTATTAACGCCCATTTTCTAACAATCTTAAGACAGATTCGTTTTGGGTTTTAATCCAAGGCGAACAGATTATCATACTAAGGTAGTGATTCATACCATGACCAGGTTTAGCATTGTTTTATTTCTTATGACTTATGAAATATTCATGCTATACTAATGGTGGCAGGGAAATATAAATAGTTGATCTAAATTTCCATGCGTTGATCTCCCAAATGTGTTGTTCAACTTGGAATTTGCCGAGATTGAACATTGAGGGTCGCGTGCTCCAAAAGCTACAAGACGCGACTTCATTATTAAGGTAAATCCTAATATCTTGGCCTTAATAATTTTGGCTTTTATATGGTATGAATTAGAATATCTTGTGTTTCTACTAATAATTTTCTTTGAGAAATTTAAGAGACGAACATGTTATCCAGGCGAAAGTTTGATCAGATTTAAAAATTAAAATCTTGTAAATAATTCATTTCAAGATTTAATTCTTGTCGCTTCAATGAATTTACTTGATTTCTTTTTCCAAACAAGAGATAATTTGAATAAATTTGGTTTATTCAATTTTGCAGTGGACAAATCTGTTTTAACAGAAAATGTCATTGTAAGTAACACTGGTTACAGATTTTATTTCAGAATTTTAATTCTGTTGTATAACAAAATCGAAATAATCAAGAATTATTTTTTTGGTTATTACAGAATTATTGTTAATTCTGGTTCAGAGAAGGAAACACTCTTAAACGGATAATTGAAAAAACTATTTGAAAGTTCATGTCTAAGATTGATTCTTTGAAATACCTGATTTTTAAGCGTGCCTAGTTCACCACCTCTTTTTTCATAAGTTACCTACCTGGTGCATTGTTCATTATTGTTCTTTCTATTAAACTGTAATACCCAAAGTTTGGTTAGTGACTGAAATGATAAGATTGAAATTTTGATGTGCAAAGTGAAGCGACTAAAATGAACAAAATGAAAGTTTGGTGGCCAAAGTGAAAATTTCTGAAAAGTTTGAGTACTAAAATGGTAATTTTTCGAAAATAATTTTTATTCCATAAATGGATAGTTAACCTACAAGAAGTGGGTTGGAAACGAGGTTTTTAAATTAATCCAGGATTTTGATTTTAAGGAAATTATCTGACAAAGTTTCTAGAAATTTTTGGATTAATGGATCGAATATAAATTTAAGCAAGTAATATTAGCCATGGAATGAAAGGTAAGAATGTCAATATACATGGTTATAATGTTAGATTTAATGTGGACCATTAGATTAAGATAATTTTTCCATGTTAAATCCTAGTCATTGGATTAAAGGGACACGATGGAAATTTAAGTTTGATTCAAGGGAAAAATTGGAAATTAATATAGTTTAAGGGAAATTGGTAAACTACTAACTCAAGATTAATTTAGGCAATTGGATAAGGGATTTTGACAAATGGCATGATATGATTCATTGGATCAAAGGGCAAAATGGTTATTTTGTAATAAAATAAATATTTTATTCATTTTAACCATTAAAAATGTCATTTGGCATAACAAAATGGCAAAGAAAAATATGGAGAAAAGCTTTCTCCAAGCATGTCGGCAGCAAGCATGGAGAAGAAAAAAATAAGGTAAGTTAGGGGTTTTGTGATTTTTCTCCCTAGATTACTTGGAATTTGAGATTAATCATGAAACACAAAGTTGTTTTCCATAGAATTATCTACCATTTTGTATAAAAATTTCATGGTTTTGATGGATGTACGTACTTGAAATGGAAGAGAGGTAATTTAGGGTTTAAGGATCTAATTGAATTAAGGCTTGATTATGAAGGATTTAGTGTTTATTTAGCTTTTTCATACTTGATTGAAATTGAAATTTATGAATTCTCGATGGAATACAATTCGGTTAATTAGGGCTTAATTTAAGGTTTAAGTATTTAAGTTATATTTTGGGTTTGAAATGAAATGACAGATGTTGGAATAATTCAATTCAAGGTTAATTCGAAGTGTTGGAATGGTTGAAAGATGTTAAAGATTTGATTTGTGAAATCTTCCCACAATTTTAGTCTTTGGCAGTGAGTTTGAAAATTCACCGAAAATTCCATGAAAATAATTAGAAAGTGATCTTTATATCATTGTGTTCATGGTTCAGTCTAGTTTATTTAAAAAACGGTGATTGATTTCGATTTGTATATCAAAAGATATGAATTTTTAAGTGATGAAAGGTTAGGAAACATAGTAGCAGTCTGTTCTGAATTTCAGCACTGGAATTCGACTTTAAAAATTCATCATAAATCGTATAGTTGAATTTGTGCTATTCGTTTATATGGTTGAAAAGCTTATCGAATCTAGTTTTCGTTAGAACAAACAGAATCGAATTTCGAGTTGTAGATTATTTTATAGAAATATTTCTTTAAAGGTAGCACAGGCTGACAGATTATAAAATGAGTTTCTTATTGATATTATTAATTGTGCATGTAAGGGGATGAATGCGAAGCACTCAAGTAACCACAAGGATTTGGTAATTTAGAAAATAAAGCAAGGACCAAGCTTGAAGTTCTCTTAATTCATACATTTTAGTTTGGGATAAGTAGTGTCAAGGTGAGTGCATTTATCTGTTTTAAAATGTATTTATGAAAACTTGCGATAAGTCGACCTATACAATTTTACCAAATTGGTGATATTGACTTTTATGTGAAATATAATATTAACACAGTAGAAAGAAATGGTTTTGCACATGATAGGGTATGAACTGTATTGTGTTTTATTTATGATAATTTTATTATCACATATCAATGATATGTTACAGAATGATTTATGGTATAATGGAGTATGAACTGCTCCATTATTTTGATTTATCAATGATAAGTTATTTACCATCTACAAAATGATATATTGCAAAGGTAATGATATTGTTTTATTGCCCAAGATTACCATTGAGAGTTATAGTATAGTGGCATGCCATAGAGTCTAGCAGCTGCGCCGACACTTTTATGTGTCTATAACTCTGGGAGTTCATTGGTCTTTATGGCCTAGTAGTCTAGGACTGCACAACACTTTGGTGCTTAGTACTCTGGGATTACATCGAGCTCGTTATAGTTATCGCCAGTATCCTTGTGATACTTAGTAATCTGGGACTACACGACTCGCATACTTAGTTTCTCTCTATACGTAATTATTGGGCTATTGGTATAAAAGAACTTTTACAGAATAATTTTTTTAAGGGTAATATTCACCCTTGGTCCTTTTTGTTTATGGTTTGTTCTATTTTGGTCACTCAAATTTAAAAAGGTTATTCTTGTCACTTACGTTTAAAAACGTTTCTGTTTTGGTCACTGACCGTTAGTCTCCGTTACTTGGCTAACGGGTAGCTGACTGGTGCCTTTAAAATTAGGTAAACTACACCAGTAGTCACCAAACTATTGATTATTTCTTATTTTGGTCACCAAACTATTTTTTTTGGCAAAATTGTCACTAACGTTACATATTTTTTCTATTTTAGTCATTGGCCGTTAAGTTTCCATTAATTTTTAAGTGATATGGTGACATTTCATGGTATAATAAAAATTTTAGTCCCAAAACATATATATTTCATCGACTTAGTCCTCATTTTCTAGAGTTTAACTTATTTTTTTGACTTTTTTTATATTTCCATCCTCTTATTTCACTTCTCTTAATAAATAATCATCTTCTTACCTTAAAAATCATGCCACTGCCATTCATCTTTTTCTATCACTCCATGATATAATCACAACATAAATAAATTCAAAACAATGTAAAAAATCATAAAAAAATTAGTGAAAAAAAAGCAAAAGTGAGCTTACATCACGGTAAATTTTAACTTGAGTATCCAATTTAATCTCCAATTTCCAGATTATATTGTGAAAATAATGAAAAGATCTTTTTTCTAATCAAGAATTTAAATCAATATAAACCAAAATAAAGAAAAATGTGAAAAACTCAGAAGAGAAAAGGGTCATATTTTTTCATAATTTTCTATTTCAACCCTGCTCCAGTGCTCCTCTAGACCCCGTATTGTACTCGTTTTTAATTTTTTTACATTTTTTGTTATTGATTTTTGTAGTCTTAAAAGCTTGAAAATCGAGCTTTAATTTTTTGATTTAATAATTATTTACTTCATTTTCTAGGAAAAACGAGTTTTAATTCGATTCATAGGTTCTAACTTTATTTTCTAGCAGTAAGTTTGAAATTTCTCATTTTTTTCATTTTGTGTTTTAATAATTATTTACTTCATTTTCTAGGAAAAACGAGTTTTAATTCGATTCATAGGTTCTAACTTCATGTTTTTACCGAGTTTTAGAAATTGAATGAATAAAGGGATGAGCTACTCAGTAAAATTCAAAGGTTGAAACAAGTAATTATGGAAAATATAACTCTTTCCTTTTTTCGGTTTTCACATTTTTCTTTATTTTGGTTTATATTAATTTGAATTCTTGAGTAGAAAAGAAATCTTTTCATCATTTTTCAATAGGGTATGCAAAATTAGAGATTAAAATTTGATACCCAAATTAAAGTTTACCGTGATGTGGGCTCATTTTTGCTTTATTCACAAAATTTTCATGGATTCTTTTACATTGTTTTGAGTGTATTCATGTTGTGATTATATCATATTATGATTGTCGCGACTATTTTTGGAATCGTGTGTAAAAAAATAGCATGACGATTGATCATTTGAAAAAATAGAGTTTTGACCCCTTTATCCACTTTTATTAAATTTACCTTTTATTTCCTTAAAAAAACAATTGGAGTCGCCACCGATCACTTCGAGGTAGACCGGACACCGTAAAAATAAACCAGAGATTCATTTCTTAAAATTGGGTTTCGGTTACGTGTGTGGAAGGATTAACACCCGCACAAACGCCCGTTATCGGTACCTTAATTTTACGTGGCATCTTGGAATTTCGAATAATTATTTAAATTTAATTTATTCCATAGTTATTAAATGAATTTGAATTCCAAATGGAGATATCCTTTTATAAGGAAATTCATTTTTATTTGAATATGAGATTAAAAGCACCCTGTTAAGTGGCACTTCTAATCATATTAAAAACGAATTTCCAACATAAAAGGTTTAAATACATGATTTATTATTGTCTTGTTCATTTTAAGTTTGACTTAAAGAGGTTCTAATTAATTGAGTTATTTAAACTATGAATATTTTTAATTTAAAGGCTTTATAAGAAAACGACAGTTGCTTGAACACCGTCTATATAATAAACCCCTTTAAATTAATAATATTCCTAATCAATTAACCATTCTAATTAATTAAAGTGTCAATCCTAATTAAGGCTCTAATTAAATTGATTAAGTCAATATTTAATTATAGGTGAAAATGTATATTAAATATGCCACTTTAAGGTCAATGTTGAGATAACACCCCATTGTAAACAATGGAACACCATCCAAATTTGAACCCCAAAGTTTCTATTTAATATAAACTTAATTTCTACAATGATCTTTCTAATTTATTATTTAATTTCAATTAAAGAACCTAAAATCTAAGGGCTCTAATAATTAATTAAGTCAATATTCGATTATAAGTGGAAATGTATATTAAATATACATCTTTAAAGCCAATGTTGAGATAACACTCCATTGTAAACAATGGAACACCATCCAAATTTGGACCTCAAAGATTCTATTTAACATACATTTAATTAACTACAATGTTCTTCCTAATTAATTATTTAATTAGAGAACCTAAATCTAAGGCTCTAATAACTAATCCAAACTAAGTGATTTAATCATCTAACAAACAATGCTACATGCTATTTTAAAATAAGTATCAATCATATAAGTTAATTGCATTTAATTAAATAGAACAATTAAATAAATGACTAAATTGAAAACAATTGAAACACAAAGGTAATTTTTATTACTATTGGGACTAAATTGAAACAATTACAAAATCTAATGCCCAATTAAAAAACCAGTGACCCAATTGAAACATTACAAACCTAAGGGGTACAATCATGGGGTACGAGGGACTAAATTAAGAATATCACAAAAATTAAGGGCCAATTTAAGAGGAAATATGGACTAAATCGAAAGATGGGCAAAGCTTTGGGCCAAAACCCTAAGGGTTCTAAAGTGGGGCGCGAATCCTCTGACCCGGCCTGTATACATGCACGTGGATCTTATGACCCGGGACCAAAACGCTGCGTCTTGTCCCATGTATTTAAGGTTTATTCCAATGAAAGAAATGACAATTTCTCTCATAATACACCAAACCTCTCTCTCTCTCTGTCTACACTATCGGTATCTCTCCCTTCTCTCAAACCTCTCTCCTCATAACATCTTTTGAACCCAAAAAACCCTCGAAAATGGATCAAACATCCTAGTTTTGGATGAATGTTCATCTATGTTCATCAAGAACAGGATGAACATCATCAACTCCGGTCACAAGCTGCCATACCAACCACCGCCCAATCCTCAACCACCACTCTTCGGTGACCATCAACTGTTCACGGGCAACATCTCTTGAACTCCGACCACCACCCTCCACTGACCGGCCACCGTGAGGCGATTTTTGGCCGCCGGATGAAACCTTAAAAACCCATTTTTCCTTTTTCGAACCTAAAGCCTATGCCTAAACCCTAATCTGATAAGATTCTCAACTTTACCCCTAAAACCTAAATCTAACCTTCACTGGCCCTATTTTTCAGGTAATCAAAGCGATGTCCGTTCGACGTGCCAGTGGCTCTTCGGAGACCTTTCGATGCCCGGTGACTGATCGGATTCCAAGGTGAGCCCCATTCTCTTCTCATTTATTATATTTATTGTTATTATTATTAATGGACATTATTATTGGTAATTGTTGAAACTAACAAAATTTTCTCTCTATTTATTGGGCTTGACTAAATGATGACATCATGTGCCAGTTGGATCCAATAAAAACCACAATCCGTGGCTACCCATTTTGGCCAATGGTTGGATGCCACGTGTCCCTTGGGATTAAAATTTGGGCAGGAAAATGAGCGTTTGATCCATTTGTGTTTGTTGGGTTATTTATGTATTAAAATGGACGAGTAAATTGTAAAATTGGGTTAAAATCTGGTGTAAGGGATTCAGGCCTTGTAAATCTAAATTGGGCTTTGGGTTTCTAAAACGTAATTGGACACTTGGACTATATTTATGGACTAATTTTATTTATTTATTTACCCAAACAAAATACGGGTATTACAGCTGCCCCTCTTTGCTCATTGATGTGGAACAAGAAGTGGGCAAAGACTAAAAAGACACGGATTTTGTTTGAATCCACTGGCCATCCTCTAAACTACTGAAACTTGAAGCTGTTCTTCTCATTTCGAAATTTTTCAACTTTCTACCAAACTGTGGAATCTGAAGCTATTCTTCTTATTATGAAATTCTACATCCTCCAAGGCTCGGAATTGCTCTTGTAATCTTCATTTCTTGAGGTTTGAAGTTGTTCTTCTTATTATGAATTTCTTCATCCCTTTGTCAAACAATTTATCTCTCTACAAAGGTGTCAAACAATCGAGTTTTTCTTATTACAAACTTCTTATTCTTTTGTCAAGGCTAACCGCAAATTCCGAATTAGTTATTCTCATTATGAACCCATTCATTCCTCTTAGTCATGCCGATCTACCACTCTTCAAAGATGTCGAACAAGGGAGCTATTCTCATTAGGAACTCCTCGTTCTTCTTGATAGCACTATTCTACCTCTCTGTAAGGGTGTTGAATAGGCAAGCTCTTCTCATTAGGAACTTCTCATTCTTTCAAAAGGCGAACTCTTCTCATTGTGAGTTTTTCATTCTTTTCTGGATGAACTCTTCTCATTAAGAGCTCTGTGGAGAATTCTTCTCATTAGGAATTATTCATTCTTTACTGGGCGAATTCTTCTCATTAGGAATTATGGGGGCGAACTCTCTTCTCATTAGGAGTTCTTCAATTTTGCTAGTCTACCTCTCTGTAAAGGCACGAAAAAGTAAGGTCTTCTCATTATGAACTCTTCTCATTCCTCAGCAAATGAACTCTTCTCATTAGAAGCTCTTCAATCTTTCTTGGCGAGTTCTTCTTATTATGAACTCTGAATTCTTTGATGGTTGAGCTCATCTTATTAGGAACTCTGGATTCTTTACCATAAATGTTGAATCTTCTTTCCTCTGGGGAACGGTTAATCCTGCAAAAAAGAAATATCATCAATTAATTCAAACTCAATCTAAAGTAATATAAATATTCTCAATTTCTCTCTTGAAACACTGAGTTCTTTAATGTCATTGCTTTTCTGTCTAAGCTGTCTTGATCTTTCTATCTGAATCTCATATGGGATCTCATCTCTCGCTTCTCTTTCTCTACTGATCAATTTCTTCTATGCTTGGAATGTATGTGACTGATTAAATCGAACATCTTCTTCATCTGCCTGTTATTGATCTTTCTGGCCTTTCGATCAAGTAGCACGGTTTTTTCTTTTTTTTTTTTTTGTCCTCCCTATTTCTTTTTTTATTTTTCATTTTCCATTTTATTTTTCTCTCTCTTTTTTTGAAACCTTCGATTTTCTTTTCTTTTTTATTTTTTTCTTGAACCATCGTCCCAAAAGCTTGATGTTTTCAATAACATGCCCTACCATCTCATTTTGACATCCCTCGAGAAGCTCTCATCATTTTTGAATGTGTCAACCCAAAGGTCTTTACATCATGCCTACAGAACTTACTGATGACCCAAAGAATTTAGGGTCGTAATGCATTTCATTTTCCTATGCAAAAAAACAGAGCTTTTGCTGAAAACTACCCTTCACATCTTGCTAAATATGGCTTCACAAACATCATGTCTTACTGAAATCTGCTTCTGTAAATAGAATATTTGTTGAAATCCACTTCTACAAACATAATAACTTGAGATCTACCTTTGCAAATAGAGCCTCTTACTGAAATCTGCCTCTATAAATAGAATGTCTTGCTGAAATCCGCCTCTGTAAACGGAATATCTTAAGATCCGCCTCTGTAAACAGAATATTTTGGAGAAATCCACCTCTGTAAAATGGAATGTCTTTGCTAGTCTGCATCTGCAAACAGAAAATCATGAATTAATATATTTGATTTCTCACAAATGTGACTGAAATCTTTTCTAGATCTATCTCTCCAAGATCTATGCTCCCTCTTTGTCGGATTTTCTTCTCTAAGATTTCTGTTCATTCCTTGCTAAATCTTCCTCTTTAAGATCTTTATTCATTCTTAATTGGATCTTTTCTCTGAGACCTCTGCTCGTTCTTGATTGGATCCACTTTTCAAAACTCGAAGCCACAAATTGATTTTTTTTGCCCTTTCCTGTATTGAATTTGCAAATTCCTGCCAAAATATGCAAAAATGCTTTGAATGTATGAATTAGCATGCTCCTATTTATGGATGCCTAACTATATGATGTATGAATATTGTCACTTGATGACCACTTGGTCAAACTTTCATCTTCAGGGAAGCTTCAAATTTCTTCACTTCATCTTTCATTAAAACTTCTTCTACTGACAACATAACCTATTTCACACTCAGGTTCAATCTTCAAGATCTTTGCATCTTTTGCTCTAAAGCGTCTTTTCAGGTTTTCACTTTAGTTTTTCCTTTTCTTTTCTTATTTTTCTTCTCAATGCGCCCTTTCGGGTTTTCACCTCAATTTTTTCTCTTTTTCTTTTTTTTTCTTTTTTTATTTTTTTGAAGTGCCATGGCAAGTTTTTACCTTGTTTATTTCTTTTCATCTTTCTTTGCAATGATATTTCTCATTTGTTCCAAATAGAGTTGACTTCAATTCTGATGGAACTCATACTTGCCTTTCCACTGCTTCATCACATGAACTCTTCTCTCGGCATATCTCACCATTCATTTCTCAAAATTGAATACTGTGGATCACTCTGAAAGCTGCTCTTGCTATGTCTTCATTCAACTTCTCGACAAAATTCTTTCTAAAAGAGATCATAATTCATTATTGTTCAAGCTTACCGATTTTGTTTACCAGCATGTGACATATTCTTCTGTAATGTTTTTGTTGAAACATTGCCCCACTCAGGCTTAAATTCGATTATCATATTTAATAACATCCACCTTGTTTCCTTATTTTTGAACAGTAAAACCCTCAACAGATTGATCTGGCTGCATCTTTGCCCCCAAAATTGTCCATGCTCTCTCTCTTTGCCCCAGAATTACTTATGTCATTTTCTTGCAACTTTTGTTTGAATATTTTTGGCGCTCAGAATTGTGTCTTTTCCTTGTCATACCTTTCATCATTAAACAAGCACCAAGGCTTCCTTCATTTCTTCTTGCACTTAAAGGATTAGTACATCATAGTAAAACCCACGAAATATTTTGTTTTCCTTGTATCTAATCAATTTATCTGCAAAAATTGGTTGTTGAAAAGATAAGTGAATGGCTCAAAATATTATTTTACTAGATTTGAGAAATTGGAATAATTTAATAAGTCATGGCAAACATAAGAAAACAAAAATCAAGATTAGGCCCCCTAAATATCAAGTACAACAGAACCTTTGAACCAAATTGGCAAAGATCAACTCAAATGTAACCCATTTCCAAATTATTAGACTTCTGGGAGAAACACTTCCCATATACCTAATTCTATCCCATTTAAGGTGGCACTCTTTACCTCACTAACTCACCATGCCCAACCCTTCCCTCTTTTCTGATCTTGATCAAGCATTAGAAGTCTGGAAGTCCTTGAAGAAAGGTAACCCTAATAAGCGGGATATATTCTGAAGACAAAATCACCTTGCTCCAATACCCGTATATGGTCAAAATGGTCTTTTAGGGCTTGTAATGTAGGCTATGGCTCACGGCTACCAAAGAAAGTATATATAGGCTCAAACAAATACTTAAGGGTGATGAAACCAATGATCATTTCTTCTAAGTGAAATATCATTTTTGCACTGATCTGAATATGTTCGTATAAAATGCTCTTTTCTTTTCTTTTCTCTTTTGCTTTTCTTTTCTTTTCTTTTCTCTTTTTTTGTGGATTGCTCTAGACTGCCCATTTCTAGGTTTTCACCCTAGAGTTCATTTCCTTTCCTTGAAATCAATCTTCCACTGCTCCTTTAGATAGAGACTTGTTTGAATGGAAAATCTCACATATATTTATTGCTTTTCTTTTCCACTTTTCAACTTTAGTGCCATTTTTGCTTCAGCTTGATTCATTTGACTTTTTGAACACAGACTCCATTGTTTCTTTTTCTTTTTTTTTTTTTTTTTGACTTGATTTAGAATATTCTTATTTATTCATCTTGCCTTTCTGGATTTTGTGCTTGATATATTCACTTTTGTTTCTTTTGCCCCTGATTCACAAGGCATTGCTATCATAGCATGATCAAAACCGAACACTTTTCACTTACAAACAAACTTTCATCCTCCTTGCCCCCAATATAAGGGTGATCCTTGGTTTGGGTTGAATCGAAAGAAAATCATCAGGCTCAAAGGGGACAGCAAATGATATTTTTCTTATTTTCTTACTTTGTGAAAGGAGATGAAGGAATGCCAAATGTCCTTCCATACTTGGATATCTTTGAAGAAAATACGTCTTCAAGTGAAAGATGTTTTGGGTTATCACTTCATTCAAAGACCTTATCCGACAATGCTTGAGAGGTCATTCACTCAAAATTTGTATTTAGGATTTTACCGTGATTCCTGAACACTCATTAATGTCTTCCCATTGGCCTAAATAAAATAGAAGATAGTCATATTTTTTAGATTGATCTCTGAATTTGGTTCAAGGTCACTCTTACAATTAATATCCAGGGACCTAAGAGAAAAATGCTATTGAAGATATATACTTACACGTATGGGAGAACAAAACTAACCCATAATAAAGAATGAATGAAATACTAAAAAAATCAAAGAATGCAAAGTGTTTGCCATTTGAGAAAAATATAAGAAACAAGCATCATAAGTAGATAAACCAAAATAACCTCCCTTACAAAGGACCCCCAATGCTCACAGGCAAAAGCGATTGGGATGATTCAGGGTATTACTCTGCAACAGTCCTAAAATTGCAGACAGATCTCTCGTGGTTCATTGTTGACCATTAATTAAGGAAGATTGAGTTAATTTTGGTCACTCTGCTTCTATCATCATTTCTTTATTTTCCTTCACCATTACAAATACATGCTCATTCTTGCTCATGCTCTGATGCTCTCATTCTTTCTAAACAGATTTTTTAACTCTTCAATGATCAAATTCCTTAATGACTCTCCACTAGTCTCTTGCCATATTAAGTTTGCCCCCTTTATTATTTAGGGCGAACAAATGCTCCAAGTCCTTGGACATTTTAAGTTCCTGAACTTTCATCATGTTTATCTTTAATTTTACAGAACCACCATAATTCCATGGCAAAACTTGCTAAGTCCCTGAACTGGCTGATAAATGTATTTCATCATCATCTCTATGACTTATGATAGGCGATTTTTCCTTAATAAAGAAATACCAACTGAAGATGATTGCCCCATACTTAGCCATATCCTCCCTATGAGTGATCGAACATTTGCAATCATGGTCTTATATCTTGAAATCATCTCTGAACCAATACAAGAGAATCTTTGGGTTTGAAGTAACAAAATTGATTTCATATACTACTTCTGAGATAATTCTTGCAAGCTGTACCCCCTTGATGCATAGACATGAACAAGACAAACTTCTCAAAGTTCCAGACAATCTTGGAAGCATTCATTCCAACTTCTTGATTTCCTCCATTAAGGGCCTACACTTCTTGGTAGCATATCCTGGTTCCCCATGTGAAACTTGCAAATATTATTGGGATCGTAACTATGAGCAGATGGGCTTGACATTTTCTTCACCGGCCTAGGGGTAAGATATTAACCTTTGATAAGGGAATAAGTCTGAAATTGGCATTCCAAACTTGCATTTGTCCAACGAATCTTCCATGATAGACCTGGTGAGTCAGTTGACATTTCCCTCTTATGACCTTAGGGAGTCTGATCATTGCATTCATTCACTTCTTTCTCTCTTTTCACTTAAAATTTTTCAGCACTTGTTTTCTGAGCAATCCAATTGCATTTTCTCCAATCATGGAACTAATTCTTAAATTACATATCTTTAATAGTTGATCTTCAGTGTCGACTTCCAAAATCTCCCATTTCAGAAAGTTTTAAATTTGCAGCCTGAAAATGTAGCAATCTTCAATGCCTCAATCATAACTCACAATAGTCTTGATATTGTAACAACTTAATTAATGGGATTCTGGTAACTTCTCATAATGCGGTGGAGCTTCGAGCAATTTGAAATATATCTCACAATAGAAGACATGAATGAGATTCAGTTTAGATTTTGACTTTCCACTGACAGGAACATCTTGAGCATCTGATCTTTGAGCATTCTTTGGTAACGAAAATATTGCAAAAAATACAAAAACATTATTCCGACTCTAGTAGACTCCAGATTGTAATGAGATATTCACAAAAGTTTATCATAACTGTTGTTCTTTTCTTTTTATCTCAACTACTTTAGCAAATGATAGTCTTTGATTAAACTGGGCTCCTTACTTTCGGAACATAAATACCCATTCCTGATGAGACCAAAAACTTTAGTGGGACATTATCAGAAAGTGATTTTAGAAAGGGTAGAACCACAAATCTGAGCATTACATTGGATAGGAATAATTGTATCCCTTATCTGACTGAAATCTTTAGCTTCCTTGTCTTGTATCCGTATTCTACTTCTATTGCAATCAATTCCTTTGTGAGCAAACTTCTCTCTTCAACTAACCTTGGCATTCATCGCTTTAGAGAAAAACTCTTGTTCCCCTCGTCTTTGTTGGGATCATGATATCCTCTGACTGTCACTAAACCATCGATCGACAAGACTTTTGGCTAAACTCCAGAATCCTTTCTATGTCTGTCCACTGGCTTCCTTCATTTTTAGCATTTTCAAAATCCACCAATGCCTCTATGTCAAGCATCTGTTGTTCTCTTCATGATCCAAACTCAGATCTTCTAGATTCTTTACAGATGCCTTGGCTATATTGGTCTGAACTTGCTCCTCTTTTTTTTCTTTTTTTATTTGTTTTTTTCTTCTTTTTCTCTCTTTTTTGACTCTCGTTGTGTCTTTTCTCTCTTTTTTACAAAAAGAATCCTTTCAGACTGAACCCTTATGTGAGATAAGTTTCCATCTTAATCATCCATGTTACTATTTGTCTAGAATATTTTCTTTATCGACCTATCTGACTCCAAGCAATGTGGTAGCTCATGTTTCCATCTTGTTCTCGGACTGATCAATCTTTTGCTCTGTGCGATCCAAGTGGCCCTCAACAACTTTTGAGACTGCTCAACCTTAGCAGATTGTTGCCCATGCTTCTCAAAATACAATTTTACTTTAAAAGAATATAATATTTTAAACAAAATACAATTTTTGCTTTATGCAATATTTTAATGATGCAATGCATGAATGCATGAGGCATCGACTTCAAGGACTAGTCATTAGAGCAACACCCATTTCACCAAAAAGTCGAATACAAAGAGAAGACAATATGTTTACCAGCTCCAACTCTTTTGGTTGATCACTTTGTTCAGTCTCTGAATCAATGTATGCCCTAGCTCAGTATCAATATCAGAAGATTGTTATAAATTCCCAACAAAATCTACATATGCCAGGCGACTCCCTACACTTGGCTCCTAAAATTAATCACTTCACAACATTGTTTCTGAATAACCCAGATTACTGCCTCAGCTTGACTTTCAGTGTCTTATTTTTCACTTACAGTTTCTCTTTGAAACCTCCGAGCTAGTCTTTTGAACATTGTACTGCCTTTTTTGATTCTGTCATTTTCCTCGGCTCCTTATATTTATCAACATTTTCCTTAACTATGGTATCCTTCAATAAATTCATCATTTGTGAAACTGGTATATCGCCTCTGAATTCCAAGCTTTCTATTCTTCCCCAGGTTTAAAAATAGTCCTTCAATGCCCTTCAATTTATCTGTTATCTATCCTCTTTCTGGTTACCATCACTTTTTCAGCTACTGCGTCTCTTTTATCTATGTAACTGTCGTTGATTCTACCTTGAAACTTGAACTGTTGTTGTGCCTTGTATAAACCTCTTTTTTACCCCCTAGAGCAGTGTAACAAAGCCTCGTATTTCTCTATTGTTGGTGTCACATCTATCCTCCCGAAAGGCGAACAATTATACCAAGCTTCATATATGGGTAATGGCCCTAAACAACTCTTGATTCATTTGACTGTCTAACAACAACACTATATCCCAGGAATCTTATTAGAAATGACTCTCCATATCCTCGTCTTATGGTTATCAAATTAAACTTGGTTCTGGAAAAACTTCATTATGTTCTGAAATTTCTGGTACAACCTTGCATTAATGACACCTGGCCACCATGGATATTGTCTTCGTACTTGTACTGAGTCTTCTCAAATCACGTCTGCAATGACGTATTGTCCCCCACTTGTCTATCATACCCTTTAGCCCCTATAACCACTGCTTACTCGACTGATCCTCGAATCGATACCTCTCATGAATGCAATGTGATGTAACATATATAAGATATATAAACAAAACAAAAAGCTGTGTCAGTATGGCGAAATAATACTGCAAGCAAAAATAATTGCTAAAAAGAACAATTTATATTGCGTAAAAATAACCAGAGAACAATTTATTTTGCATACAAAAATAACCAGAGAAATGTATTTAAATCAGCAACACCCTGTCCTAGGTCCCTTCTGCTATAATGGGGTGGGCTTCTATTACAACATGTGGGTTTTGATCTAGACTCTATGTACCCGAACTGTTGTTACTGGACTACAGTAAGACATCGGTTCGAGAGTATACAACCCCTTATAGCGAAGGCGTAACCTCACGGTGTATAAGGTTGGTATATCGGAATGAGGATAAAATTCCGATCACGGAGCTGAATAACTCACGTAAGATCATGCCTCACTCCCGCTTAAGGGTGAAAAGCCCGGGTAAAAGGATTATGCATGAATGACAATTTATATCACACAAGAAAAAGCTATCACCATTCTTTCTAAAATTTCATCCAATAATTATGGGGAAAATTAAATTCAAATTACTGTCCTAAAATTCCACGTAAAATTAATTAGGCCTGACTCTCAGTTTTTTAAAAAAATCTTCAGCGGATTCGCCAAGCTGTCGCGACTATTTTTGGAATCGTGTGTAAAAAAATAGCCTGACGATTGATCCTTTGAAAAATTAGGGTTTTGACCCTTTTATCCATTTTTTATTAAATTTACTTTTTATTTCCTTTAAAAAACAATTGGAGTCACCACTGATCACTTCAAGGTAGACCAGACACCGTAAAAACAAACCAGAGATTCATTTCTTAAAATTGGGTTCGGGAGTCGTTTACGTGGGGGGAAGGATTAGCACCCCCATAAACGCCTGTTATCGGTACCTTGATTTTACGTGGCATTTTAGCATTTCAAATAATTATTTGAATTTAATTTATTCCATAGTTATTAAATGAAATTGAATTCCAAATAGAGATATCCTTTTATAAGGAAATTCATTTTTATTCAAATATGAGATTAAAAGCACCATGTTAAGTGGCACTCCTATTCATATTAAAAATGAATTTTCAACATCAAAGGTTTAAATTATTGTCTTGTTCATTTTAAGTTTGACTTAAAGAGGCTCTAATTAATTGAGTTATTTAAACTATGAATAATTTTAATTTAAAAACTTTTATGAGAAAATGCCAATTGCTTAAACACCGTCCATATAATAAACCCCTCGAATTAATAATATTCCTAATAAATTAACCATTCTAATTAATTAAAGTGTCAATCCTAATTAAGGCTGTAATTAAATTGACTAAGCCATTATTTAATTATAGGTGAAAATTTATATTAAATATGCCACTTTAAGGCCAATGTTGAGATAGCACCCCATTGTAAACAATGGAACGCCATCCAAATTTGAACCCCAAAGTTTCTATTTAATATATACTTAATTTCTACAATGATCTTTCTGATTTATTATTTAATTTCAATTAAAGAACCTAAAATCTAAGGGCTCTAATAATTAATTAAGTCAATATTCGATTATAAGTGGAAATGTATATTAAATATACATCTTTAAAGCCAATGTTGAGATAACACTCCATTGTAAACAATGGAACACCATCCAAATTTGGACCTCAAAGATTCTATTTAATATACATTTAATTAACTACAATGTTCTTCCTAATTAATTATTTAATTAGAGAACCTAAATCTAAGGCTCTAATAACTAATCCAAACTAAGTGATTTAATCATCTAACAAACAATGCTACATGCTATTTTAAAATATGCATCAATCATATAATTTAATTGCATTTAATTAAGTAGAACAATTAAATAAATGACTAAATTGAAAAAAATTGAAACATAAAGCTAATTTTTATTACTATTAGGACTAAATTGAAACAATTACAAAATCTAATGCTCAATTACAAAACCCAGTGACCCAATTGAAACATTACAAACCTAAGGGGTACAATTATGGGGTACAAGGGACTAAATCGAGAGCATCACAAAAATTAAGGGCCAATTTAAGAGGAAATAGGGACTAAATCGAAAGAGGGGCAAAGCTTTGGGCCAAAATCCTAAAGGTTCTAACATGGGGCGCAGATCCTCTGACCCGGTCCGTATACATACACGCAGATCTTATGACCCAGGGCCAAAACGTTGCGTTTTGTCCTGGGTATTTAAGGTTCATTTCAATAAAAAATGACAATTTCTCTAATAATACACCATACCTCTCTCTTTCTACACTATCGGTCTCTCTCCTCTCTCTCCTCATAACATCTTTTGAACCCAAAAAACCCTCAAAATGGATCAAACATCCTAGTTTTGGATGAATGTTCATCAATGTTCATCAAGAACAGGATGAACATCATCAACTCCGGTCACAAGCCGCCATATCAACTACCGCCCAATCCTCAACCACCACTCTCTGGTAACCAACAACCGTTCGCCAACAATCTTTCCCGAACTCCGACCACCACCCTCCTCTGACCGTCCGCCATGAGGCGATTTCCAGCCGCTGGCCGGAACCCTATAAAACCTATTTTTTTTTTTTTTCGAACCTAAAGCCTATACCTAAACTCTAATCCAATAAGATTCCCAACTTCACCCCTAAAACCTAAATCTAACCGTTCCTGACCCTCTTCAACTCCACCATGAAAATCAACTACGGCCATCGAATCTTTTATTATTTTTTATTTATTGTTTTTTCTTTATTTTTGTTTTGATCTAACTTTTGTTTTTTATTTAACAGGTAATCGAAGGTGGGAAGGAAATTACCTCATCGGCTATAAATCGGCGATGTCCGTTCGATGTGTCGGTGGCTCTCCGATGACCTTTCGATGCCCGACGACCGATCGGATTCCAAGGTGAGCCCCATCTTTCCTCATTTATTATATTTATTATTATTATTAATGGTCGTTATTATTGGTAATTATTAAAACTGACAAAAATTTCTCTCTCTATTTATAGGGTCTGACTAAAAGATAACGTCATGTGCCAACTGGGTCCAAAGAAAACCACAATCCGTGGCTACCCATTTCGGCCAATGGTTGGATGCCACGTGTCCCTTGGGATTAAAATTTGGGCGGGAATATGAGTTTTTGATCCGTTTGTGTTTGTTGGGTTATTTATGTATTAAAATGGGCGGGTAAATTGTAAAATTGGGTTAAAATCTGGTGTAAGGGATTCAGGCCTTGTAAATCTGAATTGGGCTTTGTGTTTTTAAAATGTAATTGGACACTTGGACTATATTTATGGACTAATTTTATTTATTTATTTACCCGGACAAAATACGGGTATTACAATGATAGAAAAGAATAACGGTGATATGGTTTGTAAGGGGATAAGATGGTTGTTTTTAAAGGAAGTAAGGCGTGTGTTTTACTTGTGTACATGTGGGTGGTTCGAGATATTGGTGTAAGTAAGGCGTTGCATCAAGTATAAAAAATTTTCATCAAGCTACTACAGTAATGACATCCTACTTGAGGTTTTTTTAATTAATTTTAATGGCATCTATAGATGTGATAAATTTGTCTATTTTGGTTCAGAGTCTGTTATTTATCAAACAATTAATTTATTTTTTGTAATGTAAAGGAGCTCCGATTTTATGCACAAGTCAATTTAAATATTTTCAAAAGTTTTTAAATTTTTAGCATTCTGAATAAATTTCATTGTATGTATTGTATTGGTTTTGTGACATTCCCGACTCGACTCTGATGAATGCGGTAGATAATGGGGTGTTACATAAACCGTGTGAACTTTTGTTCAGGGTTTTTGGTTTACTAAATTCCTAATGTCTAAGAAAAGTTGGAAATTATGATTATGTTTCTGGTTTTAGTCTTTGTCTAAATTTATGACATTTAACAGATTCATAATCTTCTGTTTTTAGTTTGTGACTATGTGACACAAACAAAAAATCATTGAAATTCATTGGAAATAATTTCAAAACGTGGCAACAAAAGATGTTGCATATTTGACCATGATAAACCTGGTCAAATATCTGAAGGATGATCCTTCTATTGTTAGAAAGGATAAGATAAATATTGTTACCACCTTCAAATGTTGCTAAAGTAAATATCGCTAAGACAAATTACCATGACAAACGCAGTGGAAGTCATAAAAATTTCAAGAAAACAAACTGCGAATTAGACGACATGTTCAAGAAGCAAATTTCATAATAAATGCTTCAATTGCCATACAATGCTGAACAAGTCTTCGAATTATAGACTTCCAAATGAGGTCAATATTATTGGCGTAACAATGGACATGTTCATTAATGATAGCACAAAATAGTGCTACATGTATTTGCTTAAAAGCAAAGATGAAGATATAGAGAAATTAATCTCTTTAAGCATGATGTTGAAACCCAAATTTAATAAAAATATTAAGATGAGGGAAACTCTATATGAGTAATATCCATACTATAATTTTAAATATGACTTCTGAAAAGAACTAAAACTTAAAAAAATATGCCTAACATGTGGGGGGAAGATGTTCTATTAGCTAATTACATTTTAAACAAGATTCCTCACAATTAAAGAGATAAGACACTATATGAGTTATGAAAGAGAATAAACCCTTCCTGTAAGTAATTAAAATTGTGAGGGTGTTTTGCAAAAGTAATATCCCCATTACCGAAGCAAACGAAAATATATTCCCAAATGGTGGATCGTATTTTATTGATCATGTAGATCATAGCAATACATATCAATTTCTTGTGTTAATCATAAAACTCTAAGATTCACAAGATGATGGAATCAAAGAATGCATGTTTCTTTGAAAAATGTATTCCCTTAGAAAGCTAGGAAGCTGATCGAAGTTCAACGAAACGAACTTTAAAAAGTATCAATAAAGATAGTCTAGATGTTCAACAAAAGTTTGAAACTAAAATGTTGTCATAGTGACAAATAAGTGTGATAAATGTGTGTATGTCAAACTTACCGACATTAAGATATATGATCCTATGTTAATGACATACTCACTGTTATAAGTAACAATGAAATGGTAAAATGTATCATTGACATGTTATATTCAAGATTTGACATGAAATATATGAGACTATATGACATGATTTTGGGCATCCAAATCAAACGGTCACATGAAGATCTCATATTGAATTAGTCGCACTATATGGACAAATTCTTGATAAATTTGGCAAGGATGATTCTGGTATAGTCAAAACTCCAATAAACACGAGCCAACACGTGTCCAAGAATAAAGGTCAAAGTGTTTACCAAGTAGAATATGCAAGGGTCATAGGCAGTCTAATGTACCTCATGAGCTGCACTAGACCAGATATTGCTTTTTACTATGAGCAGTTTAAGTAGATTCACAAGTAATCCAAATGGAAACCACTGAAAAGCAATTGTAAAGGTATTGAGATATCTTAGATATACTCGAGATTATGGATTGCATCATTCCAAAGATCCTACTGTTTAGAAGAATACTCCGATATCAAAGGCACAAGTAGATAGAAATCCTCAAGATAAACGGTTACAACCAAATCCATAATGGAATCTGAGTTTGTAGCTCTAGACAAGTCTGGAGAAGAAGTCAAATGACTTTAGAATGTCTTGGAGGATATTCCAGAATGGCCAAAGCATGTGCCCACAATATGCATGTATTGTGATGACCAAACAAAAAATTGGTAGAGCACAGAGCCTTATGTATAATGGTAAGTCGAGACATATAAGTCATCGACATAATACCATTAGACAACCGATCTCAAATGTGGTTATCTCTATTAATTTTATAAGATCAAAAGATAATATTGCGGATCCACCAACTAATGGCTTAAATCAAGATCAGGTTGAGAAAACATCGAAAGGAATGTGACTAAAGCCCAAGGAAATTTAAGGCGCTATGTAAAGAAAAACCCTACCTAGTTCACTGGAGATCCCAAGATATAGGTTCAAAGGGACAGCCTAATTGCATAGACCTTGTGCGGTCACTGTGGGGGTTATTCTCCCAAGTCCATTCCTATGATGTAAACAATGATCAAAAGTAGTATAGGCTAAGCAAAGCTTTCAATGTCCATTGCGTGTATCAGTGAGCCGAACAACATAAGTCACCTATGTGAGAGTGAAGTAGGGCTGCTTCAAGAAGACTATTGGGCATAGTTCTCTCAAAACTTTTGTAGAACCAGGCGATGTTCACGGTTATATAGACATACCCATGATAACTAATACTCTTGTCAATGAGATAGTTGTGTGAAGTGTATCATCGTTTACACAAACGGCAGAACAGTTCAAGGACATCATGTCTACTGGTTAGCCAGCAAAGTAAATATACTTTCACAAGAAAAAGGTTCAATGATGGACACCTACATTGAGTCAAAATGGTTTTTAAAACATCAATTTCATTCATGTGGGGGATTGTTGGAAAATTGTGATAACATAGAAACTTCGAGGCATATATTCAATGGGTAAAGATGGATAATCGAATCATGAATTTACGTCTTCATATTCTACTCCATGAGATCTTTACAACGACATCTTATATGCTCAAATTGGTTGAGTGATGAATGAGAAATTAATGCTCAAAGTAGGCAACTTGCAAAGATTGGTGAAGAAATACTCCCTATGTCCCACTCAATATGTCATTTTTGTGTTTTAAAATTGTCCCACTTAAAATGTCTTATTAAAAAAATCAACAACTTTTAAAAGACATATTTCTCTTTATACCCCTTTTTTAGTTTCCCAACAAAATAAAATTTAACTTTTCAAAGATAAAATTGTCGTTTCAATTATTTTACATCATCTTTCTTACACAAACCTTTTCTTCCTAAAACTATGTGAAAAGTCAACAATGGATGTTTTTGGTGGGACAGAGGGAGTAGTAAGCTTGAATCCCACATTGGTTAGAGACCAAGTGTATGAGGTGCATATACAGTGGAACCAACCAAGGGGTTGTTGAATAAGCTTACCAAAGACTGTGCCTTGTGCACAGGCACGATGTAGGCGAACGCAAATATCCAGATCGGTTGGGCCTAGCATGGACTTGTCAAAATTTTAGCCCAAATTCGAAATCCTCATCCAAGAATCAGTAAAATAATTTGAAATTCAAAATGGATTTTGTGAATTTGAATAATCTATATTTAGATAAATTTTATTAGATAATATCTTTTTTTTTTATTTAAGTTCAATTGTGATTAGAACTCTATCTTTGCTTGCTATAGAAAGAGGCTTCAGCAAGAAGAAAATTCACAAAAACTCACAATGAACATTGCAAGCTAAGAGCATTTCCTCTAAACTCTCCCCAATTTTCTCTAAAAACCATCTTGCATTTGATTTCCATTTTTTCCACGGTGATAGACGAAGGCAAGCTTCTAGTTCGGGATCTTTGCATCTATGCTAATGTAGTTGATCATTCTATTATTGTATCCTGGGAGATATACGTCCAATATTTCTCAAGCACCATAGGAGCGGATGAATCTGTCTTAAGGAAATTGTGTGTTACACATACCTCAACTAATTTGTTCATCCGAATTGCTGCCTGGATACAAGTAAACGGTTTTGATTTACTGTTTTAATATTTGATTTATAATTCAAATATTATTTTTGTAATTGTTTTGTTATGTTCGTTATAATAAGAATTTTATCATATTTATTTTTTACTTATTATTATTATTATTATTATTTCCTTAGATTATTAACAACATTTTCTAACAATTTTTAGCGATTCGGTTAACTGAAACCGTTTAATCTTTACGGTTCGGTTAATTAACCTGTAAAATATAACGGTTATATGATTTACGATTACGGTTAATTATGTACACCCCTAATTCATATACATGTCAAAGAATTAAATGTTATTTAAAAATTATATTTTATCCTAAATAATGATTACAAATTTAATTTTTAGAATATTTTAATATTAGTTCTATAAAAGAAATAAAATATTATTTTTATTTCAAAACGAAGTGATTTTTTAAAGAAAATTGAAATAATAAATTCAAATCTAAATAGTTATTTTTAAATAATTAAAAAACTATATTCTATCATAAATATATATTATATTGTAAATTTTTAAAATGATATAATACAATTTTATAAAATTAATAATTAGTTTTTTGATGTAATTTACTGATGATGAGAGAGTTGATGACGTGAAAAATAAAAAAATTGTCAAATCAACAATGTCGTTATTTTTTAACAATTGGTGACCAAAATAAAAAAGGAATATAATGTTAGGGATGTTTTTGATAAAAAAATAATTTTGTAACAAAAACAAAAAACGTCCATAGTTTGATGATCACCCATATAATTTTCTCTAAAATTTTTGGTATAACATGATATTCCTTGTTTTCATAAAGAAGGCTAACAAATATGGTGTGCACATGTTATGTTTGTTAGTTTCAGAATGTATTGCCCATTTTTAGAGCGCAAAACACTTGAGGATCAGTTATAAAAATAAATTTCCTTTTTATTAGGACCCGTGAAACATTTAGGGATGGTACATTTATCCGGTCTTGTAGGGTTTAGACTCGATCCGACCCGATAAAGATGATATATCTTTTGAAAAAATAGGTTTAGATTAGGTTGAGTTTTGAAAATGTTCGAGTCATGTTATGTCGAGTTTGAATTTAAGGTAAAAATTTATCGACCCGACCCGAACCAATTTATATATATATATATAAATATTTATATTTATATTTAATATTTTTTGGGGGCGGTTTGGTTTAGTCGGTTTTTTTGTTAAAATTATAAGGTCGGGTTAGGGTCAAGTTATGCTTTTATCAGGGGCGATTCAAAGATTGTGGGGACTATGTGCACTTTTTAAAATGTGGCCCTTAATTTATAATCGATAAGAGATATAATTTTTTTTCATCCAAAAAATCGCCTTAATAGAAAAAATATTATTATATTATCCTCTTGAGCAAAAAAAAAATTGACTTATAAACATCTAAAAATCAAATATTTTCACTTAAAATGTATCATTCTTTTTGCTTGTTTAAAGTTTTAGATAATTGTTATATATATATATACATATAATTATATATACAAATCTATAATTTTTTACATTTATTTAACTTAATTTCTCTATTTTTGGGCCTCTCTCGGGGCCCTGTGCGGTCGCTCCTATCGCGCCTGTCCAGAACCCCCACTAGCTTTTATTATGTTGTTTTAGAGTCGGGTCGGGATAAAATATATAAACTCAGATCGAGTCAAAATTTTAAATTTTCAGGTCGGACAACCAAAACTCGATCTACCCGTTACCGTCCCTATAAACATTGAGCTTGGTTAGGGATCGAACTGAATATTTAGATATATAGAGATTCCTACTACTCAAATTAATAATTGGGAGGAGGTATAATCACTCCAAAGCTTGAAAAAAGAAAGGAAAAACAACCAAACGACCCATAAACATAAAAGAAAAGGTAAGCATTTAATTAAATCTGGCCACGTCACTTGAATTGAATCATAGTACTTTTGAAATGAAGACGTCGTCATTTTATCCTGGATGCCAACTATCAATACAACAAAAACGATGGCGTATTCCTCTTCAGATAGATTGCATTCATTATGAACGGTGCGCTTATATTAAACTCCATTTATAAGCTTGCAAAATGAGACCAAAGTACTGGGTGACGTGAGGAAAAACAAGAAACACTGTTGACGGAAGAAGACAACAAGAAAATGAAGAAACTTGTAAAAGAAAAAAAAATAGATGTTCGCCGGTTAGCATAAAGGTCATCTCTAACGACAGCAAGAAAAGGGGTTTAATATGTTCTTACGGTTTAGTTGAGAGAAAACAAAAGGTTTTTTTAATTTAATATTATGGTTAATTTGTTTTTTTTTTTTGTTGAATAGTTAGAGTTAGTTAATATTGTGATGATTAGAGGTGGCAAATGGGTTATTCGGTTCGGTTTCATTTGGGTCATTCGGTTCGGTTTTCATTCGGGTCTGACTACATTTAGTTTAAATTCGGTTCGGGTCTGATTTGGTTTTAGTTCGGGTCTATGGTGATTTTGATTCGGGTATCGGGTCAAGACTTTAGTTTGGTTGATTTTCGGTTCGGTTAACTTTCGGTTTGGTTGATTTCGGTTCGATTGATTTCGGGTCGGGTCAATATCGAGTTAATAGGAGATCGATCGTTTTAATCGGGTTTTCAACCCATGTTAGGTTTTTCCACCCTATATATAACTTCATATAGCCTGTATAATTGGCTTTTTGGCATGTTGTGCGATAATTAAAATCTCGTATTTATTTATTTATTTTAATATATTTTTTATTTCGGGTTGCCTTCGGTTTGGGTTACTTTCGGTTCGGGTGAAATCGGTTCGGTTCCATTCGGTTCGGTTAAAAATCAGTTCGGGTCCATTCTTGGTTCAACTAAAATTCGGTTCGGTTTATCTCGGGTTTCGGATCAAATTTGGGTCATCGTGTTCGGGTCGATTTCGGGTATCGTTTCAAATAAATCGGTTCGGTTTTCGAGGCTCGGGTCAAGTTTGTCTGGTCTAGCGATAATATATTCACTAATTTCTTTAGTGACTAAGAATAATTATCTTGTATGAGAATGTGATATCTTTACTTAATTAAAAAAATATATATTATTTGAGTTTGTGTCATATATTAATAAGAAATCAATTAGCAGAAAAGATTTATTTTTGTTTAAATACATGTGCGAGGTTTATTGAGAGTTGTTTTTTTATTTAAATTCGAATTTATCCTAGTGTATTGCAATGATTCATTCTTGTGGCTGGATTTGAACCATGTCCTTAAGAAGCATTAATTAAGCAGTGTAATCCATTTATAGATACAAATAGCGTCATGTAATTTCACATCATTAAAAAAGTTTACATTATTTATTTAATTTTTTCTTAACTGAGAAGACATTTAATTAAGCAGTGTTCTATAAATATCACCTTTACTCCTATGACATTTGTTTAACATTTCCTTCATTTTAATATTTGTAATGCGTTTAAACAACGGGTAAACTTTGATACATGCACAAGCATGTGTATTTACACTATAAAAACTTAAATTTTAAATTTTTAACTCTAACTCTAAAAAACTAAACTACACACTTTAAACCCTAAATCATAAATTCTAAACACTAATCTTAAATTCTAAACCCTAAGCCTTAAACCCTGAACTAAAACCCTAACCCCTAAAACTAAAAGGCACGTATGTGTATCAAAGTTTTTTCTTAAACAACACCCATAATAATTTCGATAGATTGAATATAACTGTTAATGTACGCTAAACCAAAGTCCCTTTCAGGGTTGGTTTCGTATTGCTTAATTAATATAAAATGTAAGCAAAAAGTGGAAATAAGAAGAGAAATGGATTTTCCAAAAGAAAACGATAGTTTGATAAGGTTTGAAAAGTCTCTTCTAATTATTAAGTAAATTTTAAATAAAAGATAATTATATTTATGTTATTATTTATTTATATGTAATTAAAGAATTAATATAATAATTTTTTAAAAAATTAATCTCACAAATAAATTGTAAGAGTTTGTAATTTTTATGGAACTTCTAAGAGGTATATTTTCTTTAAACATTTGATGCACAATTCATATAACATCATCCAAATTTCTCTCCGTCCATAAATAGAAGATTGTTGAACACTTAAATATACTCGATTACACATCATTTTATATATTGTAGAAACGATAATATCATTTGTATTATACTTAAACAGCTAGATGTATATTTTGCGGATCACAATAAGATAAAGAACTTTATGAATGCATTATGTAATATTACAATTATAGTTATGTTGAACAATATAAAAATATTTTGATAATTTTTCAAAAAAAAGTATATTTTGATAAAAATAAATAATATGTAAATATATTTATATTGAAAATTAATAATAATTGGAATTTCATCTCAGAAAAGTAAGAATTGAAATATATTGACAAATAAGAAATGAATTTGCCTCCAAATAAAATCTATGGGCAGAGAGAGTAGAAAAAGGAAAAAGTAATAAATTAGATGATGATGTTAGAATAGAACCAGAAGGGCAGGGGTGAAGAACCTTGGAAGTCATTCATTTTTCTAGACCCGCAACTTGCAAGATGCATGTTCTGTTCCTGCTCTCTCCAATTCACTGAACCCAACCGCCTTCTCTCTCCCCCCCCTCTGCTATAATACCATTCTGCTAAAAAGTTTTGCTGCTGTAGACATTGAGACCGGGAACATCCTCTCTGTTTCTTTCTTTTTGCAAATCTCCTGTAATTCGCACCGCCGGTGTTTAGCACTGCAGGTATCTCAGATTTTCTGTTTATTAGGTTAATCCTTTTTTTTTCTTCATGTAGATGTATGAAATGTAATTCGCCCTTTTGCTGTTCTTGTTTATTTTGTGTTTCTCTCAACATCTTATTTCCGAATGGTTGTTTTTTCTCCAGATCTCATTTATTTTGTTTTTCTTTTTTACCAAATTACTCAACCCCGGTTTTTAGCAGCTGGATTGTGTTGACGAAGTTTCATAGCACTGGATTTGGAGTCTGCTAAATCCGATTTACACCTACTTTTGCATTTGCGGTTGCTCAAACTATGTAGATTGTGAGGTGCTTCTTTCAAAACTAATTCTTGAGGCCGACTTTCCACCGACGATAGTCTGAACAACGTGCTTACATTTTCCGATTCTACTTCAACTACACAATTGCATTACAAAAGAGGGATTTACACTGCTTATATTACCATATCTGCACACAATAAGTTGGGGATTTCCTGAAGGTGAGATTAATCTGCAAGACCGATGAATATGAGAGCAGGTGGGAAAGTTCCTGCGTCGGTTGTGGAGAGAATAAAGGGTGAATATGATCGGTCAGGAGGAGGTGGCAGAAAACCATTACAGGCCAGATACATGTTTGGGTTGGAATCACTGCTTCTGCTTATATGTCTGACGGCATCCTTGCTCATCCTTCCGTTGATACTCCCGCCGCTGCCTCCCCCGCCTTTCATGCTCTTACTGCTTCCCATTGCCATTTTAACCGTCCTGTTGTTGTTGGCTTTCATGCCTTCCACCGTAAGGGATTTAACACTGTAAATGCTGTGACGTCTGCTTATCATACATTTTTTTTATTTTATTTTTAGAAGAAAACAAATCCCAATAAAGCTTAGAAAATTGAAAGTATACTCGCTTGTTTCATGTCTCTCGCCTTGTTAAATCCACAATGTGGCATGCATTCTTAATAATCCCCATTGCCCCCTCTTAGTTAGGGGTGCGATCGGGTGGGGTAAAACTGTTTTTGCATTTTTTTTATTGTCTTCAACCCTTGTAGTTACGGTTTAGAAATTTCTATTAAATATTTTAAGGATTATTTATACTTTTTCTGTGTGAATCTTGCAGTTTTCAGAGAATTTTTATCTAAAAAATTAAATAAAATTATTATTTTACTAATCAAAATAAATGGCCAATTCACTTTAATATAAAATTTAGATACTTCTTAGAAATAGTTATAAAATGATGAAGATTGAAAGAGTGGTGTATTGAAAAAGATTTAGACAAATATTTTAGTTTATATGATATAAACATGTTCGAAAAATTTTAGTGTGATTAGTTTTTTTTGCCAAAAGAAAATCTTCATTAACCTTAAAACAACAATTCTCTCAGCTCATGAGGAGATACAGAACCCACGGATGGGGACACAAATTCATTCCAGATGATTTAGCAACCCAATCTGCAGTCCGGTTGCACGATTGTTTAACAAAGGAAAAAATTACATCCTCAAAAAAGCAGCACGAAGATAAAATATTCTTCTCAATAAGAGCGGACTCCCAGCAAGAGTGAACACGACCTTTCAGACGTTGAATTAAACCTATATTGTCGGATTCAATAATGATCTTTAGAGGTCTCCTCGATGCAGCAGCATTGAGGCCCTGTCTAATAGCTGATGCTTCGGCCATATTAATCGATCCAGCAAAGCAACATGATGCAGATCCACCCACCATTCTACCTTGGCGATCTCGAATAATAGCAGCAATACCTGCTCTAGGAGAGGGAGGAACGAGCGAAGCATCGCAATTTATTTTAAACCAATCTTTAAGGGGAGGGGACCAAACCCCTCGATCAATTGGTTGGGTGGAGTGAGGAGCAGTGACACCCGAGGTGGCTGAGACAAACTCAGCATGAGAGATTTCTGTCAAGTACCAAATATTAATATGGTCTCTACAAGCCTCTGAGAAGGAAAAATCGTTCCTTGCTTTTCATAAATGCCATAAAAGGAAGGCAATGAGGTTCAAACCGTTCATACTTCTGCTTTTATCACCAAAGTTCGAACCTAAAAAACTATTCTTTTTAGGACAATAATTATAATCTAGATTCCCTCCAAACCGCTTGAGCATAGGGACAAAAGAAAAATATATTATATTTTTCTCCTTATAGAAACATCTATTGTAAAGAGGAAAAATTGGAACAAACTTTTTGATGAGGTTTCCGTTAGCAGCAATAACATTATTACATGCTTTTCACAAGAAGGTTTTAAGCTTAGGAGGAACCTCGAGGTTCCAGATTGATTTTCATAACTTGTTTTTTACATATTCAACTCGAACTTGGAGCGTTTGCGCTTTTTTACAATCCAGGATTGTCCGATAACCAGACTTCACTGAGTAATCCCCATTTTTATTGAAAATTCAGAACATTTAATCGCGAACCTGAGGACTCTAATCGGGATCACTTTGATTTTCTCGATTTCTTCGTCTAAAAACAAAGACAAAAAGTTTGATATAAAGTTAAAATGATAATAATATAGTTAATTTTTTTATTAAGATGTGTATTATGACTATATAGATAAATAAATATATATTTTAAAAATTTTATAAAATATCAGGATTTTTGTAGATTTTTTTTGAAAATTCTCGTCCCATTCCCATTTAAGCTTCAATGATGAAACTTTTTCTATTCCCGTAGGTGAAGATTTCAGTTATTCCCCCATCGCGTTAATTCAGTTTCTTACGGTTTTTCAAATATTTCTCTCAATTCACGAACCGACCCCACAATTTTCAAATATACCCCACCCAGTTCCCACCCCTACTCTTAGTATTTGTTACTTCTTGAACCGTTGCAGGTCGAGTATTTCAGGTTCTAATAAACCAAGATCAGTACATTAGACTCTACGACTTGCATATATAGTAATGATAGTGCAATCCGAATATAGAATATACATATATATGTATATGTATTAACCCTTTTCGGAAATAGTTGCTGTCTTACATTATAGATGAACAACATACATATCCGCTAGATTATGATATGCGTGCCATAGAAGATGCGCTGTGGGGCAACTTCATACAATAAACCAAATCACACGATGTACGGAATTTTGGACAAACTTAGAAGCTTTGTGGTACCAACTGTTAGAAAACAGTATTATTAAATATGGCACATGGGACACTACAGGGGTAGAGGAAGATGATGCTCCAAAATAGCTAAAAGCTCTAGCAGATAAGTTTACTTCTTGTTGCTAACCGACACTGGGAGCACGAACCAAAAATGGAGGAAGATGCTGCTCCAAAACAGATAAAAGCTCTCTGCCTTGATTAACCTCTTCTGATGCTCCACCTCCGAGCATTTGAACAGCTTCGACAAGCTGCCCCCTCAGTCTTTGTGATAAGAGATGACCACCCACATCGATACACTCCCTGTACAGTGGCATGTATGTGATTCCCACCCTCAATGGCGCTGGTAGATCCCTTAAGCAAATTGGAGATTCCCCCCTCTTCAAAATCCTCATTAGCTTCATGTAATGTTCTTGCCCTTGCTTTAATCCATCCAAGAAAGCTGCCTCTGACCAATGCTCTTGGACAAATGCCCTCAGATCAGGAGCAACAGCCTCATCATTGGATGTGGCAATGCTGTCTGCAACAGCATAAGTAGCAGCAGGATCACCTAAGAAGTCGGATTGGAGGAGAAATGCAACGCCATCAAGAGATCCACCACTTCGTTCACCCGCAGCCTTGAGAATTTCGATGCTGAGAGCCGTTAGGACATGCTTAGGAACATGGGGGAGGAGATATGCAGCTACATCAACTTGGCTGCTGGAAGTAGCAGCAGTGAGGGCCAGGCAGAGCTCCATGTCTCGACAACCTCTTTTGACGAACCATTGGACAACCTGCGTGCAGCCTCTTTCAGCTGCTCTCATTAAAGGGCCCAAAAACGCCATGGCATTACCCTCTTCCACTAGACACTCCATCGTTCCAATCTTGCAGTAATGTGAGGCAAATCCCAAGGCAAGATCAACATCTACATCCAAGCTATTCCGTTGGGCAATCTAGACCAGACAAATACCACATGACCCATCAAATATAATTAATGAAATGTCAGTATACAGTATAGTAATAATAACAACAACAACAACAATTATATTTTTCTCTTATTAAAGAAAGGGAAAAAAAAAGCCCTTCACTTATAGCAAAAGAATTGAAAGCACGCCTGACTTTCCAAGGTTACAAGAAAAAGTAAAAATCCGATTAGGGAGTGATTCTAGCTTTGGTTCCTCAATTTGAGTTCTCCAAGGGATTTTTTAGGCTCACTCATGTCTAAACAGGAAAAAGCCAGCACCTTCTCCCACTGGAGCATTCATTCACTTGCATGTTTTTTCAATCTAAATACTTGGGATTCCATCACGACATTTAGAGAGAGAGAGAGAGAGAGAATAGAAATCTTACACAGTATAAGAATAAAAGGGAATGCTATGACTAGCCCAGACTATATTTACACTGAAAAACTTCTGCTTATGTAAGGGATTTAGACTGCCACTTCATTACACCTGATATCTCCAAATTGAAATTAATTTATATGCAAGAACACTGAATAATTCCACAACTACAAGTAACCATATCTAAAGAGAATAGAGTGAGATTTTGTTCAAAAAGAACTAAGAAACTTGTACCGTCCAAGGACAAGATAAACTGTGAGAAACAATCACCATATAGAATGAGATTTTTGTTCTCTTCAAAGACTAAACTGGAGATTTCCTCACATATTAGTGCTCTGTGTACAGCATGCACACAGTAGCACTATTTTTTTCACCTTAATTCATTAAAACAAATAATGATTCAAATTAGTTACAGGCTCAACTGGAAGGAGCCTTTCCCCGCCCACTCCCCCTCTTCTTTCAAGAGAAAAAACCAGTTATACTTTAGCACCTGACGTCAGAATTGGTTTCTTCTAGCCATAGAAATGTATAAAAAGAGAAAGGTGATAGATCCCCTTCAAAGTTTACACGCTTTCGACCAATTAATTTGAAGCATAAGTTTCAACTCATTCCATTGCACAAAAGAAAATCTTGGGCCTTAAAAAATGCAATGCGAACATATATGGAAATAAATGAGCAAAAATCAAAATCCCATTCCAAAGAAATAATACACTCCTGCAATAAAATGCGGACAAGTTCTGTACTGCCAAACCGAGAGGCTTCAAGGAAACACTGGTTAACATTATCTGCACCCCCCTCCACCAACAAATCCAACAATCCTTGGATCACCGTGGCTGAGATCCCAGAAGACCAACCAGCATCAAATGAGCTAGAGAATAGAGTAAGAGGAAAACAAGCTGCATC
The DNA here is from genome assembly GCA_019671005.1 of Hibiscus mutabilis. Classification (NCBI taxonomy): domain Eukaryota; kingdom Viridiplantae; phylum Streptophyta; class Magnoliopsida; order Malvales; family Malvaceae; genus Hibiscus; species Hibiscus mutabilis. The sequence goes on along the minus strand of CM033719.1, from coordinate 66,050,500 downwards.
AAATGCTTCTGTAAAATCCTTTCCTGTAAGTTGGTTGCCAGCAAGATCTAGGAATGTCTTAAATGCAGTTAACTGGAGTTGGATTTCAATAGCTGAGCAATGATTCACTCTATCATTTTTCCCCAGACAACGAGAATGGGAACCTATACATTTCAAAGCCCATTCAGTGAACTTTTGGACCTTGGCACCAGCTTCTGCCTTCAAGACCTCATCCCCATGGCACTCTTGGAGGCGCTCATGCAACCTAATGAACCAAAACGAAAATTTGGTACATACACAATGTAAACCACTTAAACAAGGTCTTCTAAAAAATGAGAAAAAAAGCATTTGTAAATCCATTTTTGTCCCATGCTTCTTTACAGAAGACACTCACAAAGAGTGTAATTAGAGCTGGCAAACGTGTCGATTCGTGTCGATTTCGTGTCGGGTCCGTTAGTATACGAGTTGGGACACCCTGACCTAAAATCGACACGCTTAGATAAACAGGTCAGGTCATCTGACCTGAACACGACCTACCCCAACCCGCCTGACCCGAGACCCACCCGTTTGACCCGTTTATCTAAACTAATTAATTTTGAGTTTAAATTATAAAAAAAAATTGTTAAATGCTTTTTAAGAACCTGATGGCTGATTTGAGTGATTTCTTTACTAAAACTTGCAGCAAAAATCAAAATTAAAATCTAAACACAAAACTAATAAAAGTCTAATACTTAAGCATGCATTCATGTCTAAAGGCATTTAAACACATGTTCATGCCTTAATTAAGTTTACAGACCATTCAAAAAGTTCAAACTTAGCATTAATTAATACAAAATAGAAGTCTACTGCTAAAAGATGAAAATTTAAAGTAGATCAAATTTTGATGACAAAGCTAACAGAAATTTATTATCATCTACTGCCCTCCACATTTAGTTTGCTAGTCTAGATTGTTGGGTCAAAGGAGTTTCACTTTCACTTCCTGAAGCCTTCGGAGTCCCGTTATCATCATCATTCACCTTCATGTTTAAAATTTGCCCACATAACTCTTCCACATCAGGTTGCATTGATGCTGTCCAACAAATAGAGTATAGAATTAGATTTACAATTCAAGCAATGAACGTACATGTTAAACAATCAAATAACTAATTTAAAGCTGTAAACAACTAACCATCACCTTCATGAAATGCCCAATCCCTAAGGCAAACCAAAGACTCAACGGTAGAGGGTTTCAAAGAACTCCTATACGCATCCAGCACTCTCCCACCAATGCTAAAAGTTGATTCTGAAGCCACAGTGGAGATGGGTATGGCCAAAATGTCTTTCGCCATCCGAGCAAGAATCGGGTAAGTCACTTGGCACTTCCTCCAATAATCTAGCACATCAATATCACTTGTACGAGGCAATTTCTCCTCCTCTAAATATTTTTCCAAATGAGATTTACCACTAGAAGTGAATGAAGAACTTGAATAATCATCAAAATCCTGCAGAACATGTTAAATAGTAATTATGAAAGTATTTTGTAACTAAACTAACATATGGAATTATGAAAAATTCGAAACACAGTTAACAAGCAAGAATTAAAAATATTCAGATAGCATTACCATCATATAAGCATCATCAGAACCTTGGTCTGCACCACCACGTCCACCAGTAGCATTAACAGCGCAATGGGAGTTGTTGTGACCACCAGTTGAAGCTAAATTTGAATACTTCTCAAAGAGAGCAAAGAGTTTGCCTTTAAACAAGTCCAACTCTTGCTGAAAAGTCACCCCATACATTTTCCTAAATGCCCAATCAATAACCTGAAACTTGTAGCGAGGATCGAAAACAACAGCAATAGCCATAACGGTGCTAAACTGAGACCAACATTTTTCAAATTTCCCAAACATCCTAACAGCCATGGCCCTCATAAATTTATCATAACTTTCTATTTCCTCATTCAAACGAAGCCTAACCTTAAATACATTGGGAAAATACAGTTTTGATGTTGGATATTTGGAACCTGAAAAAAGCACAAGTCACCTCATAAAAGACCTTTAAAAACTTGCAAATCCTTTCAATCCTACCCCACTCATCCATATTTGGGCAATGGACAAAATTTGCATCGGTCTTTTGCAAATGCATAAATATTTTTTTGTAGTGCAAAGCACTATCTAACATTTGAAATGTAGAATTCCACCGAGTAGGCACATCTTGTCTTAGCCCCCTAGAAGAATTAAGACTAACATGTTGCACACAATTTTCAAATCTTGCCTTCCTACCTTGCGAACCTTTACAATACTTGACGCATTCCCTAACCTTAACAATTGCTTCATCTAACTCTTTCAACCCCTCTTGCACAATTAAGTTCATAATGTGTGCGCAACAACAAATATGAAAATAATCACCAATACAAATCAAATCTAAATCATATCTCAGCCCATCAATTAAAGAATCATTTGAGGAAGCATTGTCTAAGGTAATTGACATAATTTTGTTTTCAATACCCCACTGTTTCAACAAACTACACACTTCTTCAACCAAGGCAGCACCAATATGGGGTGGGGGCATGAAGCTAAAAGCTAGTATCCTTTTTTGCAAGCGCCAATTATCATCAACAAAATGGACAACTAATGAAATATAACCATCAGTAGTCACAGAAGTCCAACAATCAGAAGTGAGAGCTATTCTCCCAGGAATTCTTTGCAACAGATTATAAAGTTTCACTTTCTCCATACCATACATCTTCAGAATATTAGCTTTTACGGTATTTCTAGAAATAGATTTCACCTCAGGACACAAGTAAGTGAAACAATTACTTATTCCTTCATACTCAACTAATTGAAGAGGAAGATTATGCCTAGCAATAGCTATAACAACCAATTCACGGAACTCATCAAACCTATACTTAGGAAGCTTAGACTCTAGTGAACCAGAAGCATTAGATTGCAACACATATTGACCAATATCAACAAAACTCTTGCCTTTGCAAGACTTGCTATGCCTAAGCATATTGTCAGTCCCATGGGTACTCTCAGCAATGTACTTGGCACCACATTTTTTGCATTTACAAATCATTTTTCCTTGAGCATCAGGTTCATCAAGAATTTCAAAAAAAATTCCCAAACAGGAGAAGTTAATTTTCTTTGGCGTTTTAAGGGATTACCAGAACCTTCAAGTTTGAACATTTTTACTTCCTCTGCCTTTCCTGCTGTTTTGGTCTTAGGTTTAGGCTTGCTGCCTACTTCAGCTTGATCTTCGAATTCCACTTCATCTGAAGATTCCTCGCCATCGAGATCAATGGGAACGGGTGATTGACAAGGAGAGGCCATGTATTCTTCCATAATAATCTGCGAGAAAAAAAAACAAAAACTTAATTAAGAAATGAAAAAGAAGAGAAAAAGCAATTTATAGAGAAAAACGATTTAAAAAAAAATAAAAACGAGAAATAAAAAAAGAGCATTTAAAATTAGAAAATAAAATGAGAAATGAAAAAAAAAAGAAACGCACCCAAAAACTTACAGAGATAAAAACGATTTAAAAAAGAAAATAAAACCACCAAAATAATATGAGAAATTAAAAAAGAAAAAGCCCGTCAAAACAAAACAACAAATTTAATGCAAATAAGAATAAAGAAAACAAATACAAAAAATCAAAAATTAAAACTAATAAAATCAGAAATTAAAAACAGATAAATAGAGAACAACAGGGAATAGGGAATAAGGGATAAAAACCAGATAAAATCAGAAAATGAAAATACAGAAAAAAAAATCAAAAAATAAAAGAAAAAGCCCATCAAAATAAAATGAAAAATGTAATGCAAAGTAGAATAAAGAAAATAAATAAATAATTAAAAAATTTAAAACTAATAATATCGAAAATTTAAAACAGAAAAAAGAAGATTATCGTGAGTGAGATTTAGAGTGAGATCTGAAATTTCAAAGTGAAAGATTTAGAGTGAGAGAGAGAAGGGGAAAGAGTGAGAGGCGAGAATGAATGGATGGCTCTTTAGGGTTTTGGTGCTCTATGTATTTATATGCATGACTTTTATTTTAAGGCCCAAAATTCCTTTAAGGCCCAGTTTAAAAATCAAACAGATTTCTCCCAACAGGCCAAAATTTAATAAACGGGTTCACAGGTCATCAAGTCGACCCGACCTGAAATTGACCCGTTTATTAAACGGGTTATTCGTGTCGGATTCGTGTTATCAGCCTCAACCCTAACCTTACCCGTTTAATAATCGTGTCGTGTCGGGTTGACCCTTGTACTTAATTGGGTCAAAACTATAGACCCAAACCCGTTAATTTCGTGTCGGGTTTTCGAGTCGTGTCAATTTCTGCTAGCTCTAGGTGTAATATGGCATGACAAAATCATTCAAGCAGTAACTTTTACTAAGATAAAAAAAAGAGCAGTTCCCTGATTGTTATCCATCTATAAGTCAAAAGAAACAGCTTGTTTACCTCTGAGCCATCACAGTTACAGTGTCAGCAAGACTCATTGTGCGACTCTGGCGAGCTGAGACACAAGAAGCAAGAAATGAAGTCCGGAGAGCATCTCTAGTGAAGTCATAAGCACCATTAGCAATGATCTTCTTAATCAACTCGCTGATCCCATAAACCTCCTGCTGGGTGCTCAAAAACCAAATAGCATCCAAGGTGCACAATGCATCATTTAGAGTCTGTGGATCCGCGAATAAGATTAAACTCTCAGCAAGCTCCCAATCATGGGAACTCACGGCTCCCTGAAATACTTGGCCCAACTCAATCTTATAGTCGGTTGACTTTCTTGTCATGCCCAGATTTGTCCTTCTGGCAGAACTATGTGTCTTTCACGGCTACCCTAGATTTGATTTTCTTCAGACTACAACTACAACTACCGGACGTTGACGACTCTTTGCTTACAAGAGGGGACTCAGTTGAGAAAACCACATTACTTGCCTCGCCTTTTTCTAATTGAAAGCCTTGAATTTCACTGTTTGGTTGTCCCATTTCAGTTTCCTCAGTATCCATTCCTGTAAACCAAGGGTCCTCTAAATGCATGTTTTCACTCCCCAAACCAAATTCGCTCCCCTTTTCCATTAGATACACTATCCTTTCAGTAAATCCTCAGCAACCGAAAAAAGTCACAAACGAAGCTAACACTTAAGTCTCAATCCTCAAGACAAGACGAACGAAAGGATCCATCCTCAAAAGGCACCAAACTGTCACAAAAAGTTGAAGAGAATACGTAACCTCAGAAACCTAGATGCATGCCTCTTGGAACAAAATAAATTGAAACTTCGCATGCATAATAACAATAACAATTCGTAGTTGCCACTCCCTTAATCGGATGGCAAAAGCAAGCCCAATTACCAGGACTACTCAAAGATCAAACCTCAACTCCCAGAACATTAATAAAGGAAACCCATAAGACATTAAAGGGAGAATGCCCAAAAAAAACAGTAACTTTTCCCAAAACGATCTAAAGGATTCAATAACAACAGAAAGGAACAGAGAAGATCATTAAAGGAGCAACATACAAGGGGAAGAGCAAATCTAGAGCAGATGGGCACCAAAAAGCATAAAATGGGTAAACGTGTTCCAACCGTAAACCCCCCCCCCCCAAAATAAAACTTGTTCGTCTCAAACTATCCCAGCGAAATATGAGAGATCCAAGGGACAAAGGCCAAGCCTAGAACAAAAAAACAAATCCAATTCGACAAGCATAATCCGATCATTCTTATCAGAGAAAGAGGAAGAAACACGATGAAAAAGAAATCAGATAAGAAGTATTTGAGCATACAAAACGATGAGTTTGATCAGTAAAAAAAAAGAAGTGGGAATGAAGAAAGGGAACCTGAGTAATAGGAATGAGAGATGGAGAGAGGCGGAGGAAAACCCTCTCCGGCGGCGGTGAGTATGGCTCGGAGATACCAAAATGGAAGGAATTAAGATTGATGAGTGAGTAAACATAATGAGAGAAGGACGGAGAAAACCCCCCTCCGCCGCTGTTATATGGCTTTCAGATTCTTAGATACCAACATCAATTTGCTGCCTCTGCTTTTTCCTTCATTTTCGGGAGTGCCTAAAGAGCGGCAGGCTAATATACGATTAATAAACAACGGCCTATTAGAGTTGTTAAACGGAAAAGTTTTGATTTTTATCGATTGATTTAGATTTTAAAAAGAACGAAAATGGGAAGAGTTTGTTACAGGTCAGTTTCAGAACTTAATAAATTGTATAGTAACTTTTTGGGATAACATTCATGTTGTAACGTCAAAAAGTTAAAATAATACATTAGTATTGAAACTGTGTGATATGTACCAGAATCAGTAGTTAAAAGTATAAACCAAAATTGTTAGTATAGTTTGCGACAATTAACGTTGGCTGCAGACGTCTCAAAATTTGATAACGAGAACCGAAACTTTCATCTGCAAAAGTAATATTTTAACGTTAATGCATAACAGTATACGTTTTTCTCTTGATATCGGAACTTTTATACACGTTCCGGAACCCGTAGAAAATGTGTAAATTAGAAATGTTTAGAATCCCTTTAACAATGCTTGTTTGTTTAGTGTGTTTCGGAACTTAATTATTTGTACCAAAACTTGGGGCATAGTTTGTTGGATATATAAAATTGCACGTAGAAACTGTAAAAGTGAAGGAAGTAGATAACATATTAGGTCGAATCGCTAAGTATCGAAATTCATGAACGCGTCTCGCAACCTAAAGTAAAAAATTATAATATTTTCGGTTTAACGATTCATATTTTCAGTTTTTTTGTAGGTCACGCTACGTACATAGTCGTTTCGCTACTCGTAGCGATTAAAGCCCTCCGACTTCCTAGAATTGAGAATCGAACCATCATTTGTTTAATAACATTTTAAGTGTTTGAACTCATTCCCCCACTGAAAATCTAGAGATCCTCTGAATTTAGGAAAAATATTTCAGTCATTGTGAAAGATCGAAACCTAAATTTAGGTCTGCAACTGAACATGTGCAATCGTCCCCATTGCTAAGGTAACAAGCAAACCCTAAGTATACTAACTTGTCGTTCATTAGACACTCCCTGAAATCTAGAGTTTGTGTTACAGAATTTTGGTATGGAATTGCATTTTTTGTTGGATGAAATATGTTGCAACTGAATGTTGTCCTTTTTTTGAAATATTACCCTTTCCATCTCTTTGAACCTAAAAATATTATATTTGTTTGTAATGAGGCTGGGTTTTTTTATGAGTGTGTGGGTTTGTTTCTGCACTGATTCATATGAAGATTTAATTCTTAGGATGACAACTACAAATTTGAATCCCGTTTTGACGAAATTGCGGATCAAATTGCTAAAGGAGTTGCTCATAAAGATGATAATGATGAAGTTGATAAAGAAGTGAGTGTCGCTGAGGAAGTTGCTGATAAAGATAGTAATGATGAAGTTGGTAAAGAAGTTGCTGATAAAGATGGTAATGTTAAAGTTGGTAATAAAATTGTTGACAATAAAGTTGCTGGTGAAGAAGTTGGGTCTGAGATATTGGCCATATGTGGTAGTAGGTCATATGCAAAGAAACATGTCCTCCCTACATAAAGTTTTAGTAAGTTGATATTGAAGTATTCTTATTGCATCTCAGAATGAATGATTGAATGTATACCTTTGTTTTTTTTCATGATTTACAGTAAAGTAGAATGTATAAGGAGGAAGCAAACTGAGGAAAAAGTGACTAATGAGGTAGGTTTCAGTGGTTTATGATGTTTGTTATAGGCGTATGTAAAATGTTATGTTCATTTGAATTTGACATTCGTAGGCTAGGAAAGAGTTAGGCAAGAAATGAGAGAAAATGACGAAAAAAGACAAACAACCTTACATTGATGAAATTCAGAAGGAGAAGGCTGTATACAAAGACTTTAAATCAGGACAATCGAAGAATGTAATAACAGTATAAAGGCAAACTTTGTTTGATAGATTATAATAGTTTATATTGAGATTGACGTAGAAAGTTATTATCTTATCCCCTGTAGATAGCTTTTGACACAAAGTTTAGTAAAAAAACAATTGTATGATTTCATAAAAGAAATGAAGATGATGGGGATTGATCATGTTCTTGATGAAATTGGTTTTGGGTCTTTAGTTTTTATAAAATCGCGCATTCTTCTACGGGGTCTATGTAGAGAATTGATGGAAAGTTTCGATGTTGGAAGGAGTGTTATTGAGTTTGAAAGACACAACATTACTGTATTAGTTGAAACTGTAAAAGCTATATTGGGCCTGAAGAATGAGGGTGTTGATGTTTATAAAGTGTTGTCAGGGGAGAATGGTAGAGAACTTGGTGCAAAGTATAACCTCGGCACAGATTTAACTTTTTCACAAATCAAGCGAGATGTAGTGTTTGGTACCTTTCAAGGGGATGCTTTGAAATCAAGAGTGTTAGTGTACATTATTGGAGTTTTCATGTGTCCCACTGCTGAGATTACGCCCATGTGGAGATTTTTTGAAGCTATTGTACGACGATTGCTTACAGGGTAAAGTAAATTGGACAAAGTATGTTTACGATACACTTATTGAGGCAATAATCTGTTTACGAAAGCTGAAAAGACACGTTTACCTAAAAGGGTGTATTGTAATTCTAAAGGTAAAGTTAAATTACCATTAGTTATGAGAAATTTGTGAAACTGAGTTTTTTCATATTAATGTTGTGTTGTGAATGATATGAAATTCAGGTTCGGCTGTATGATTATTGGTCTGTACTTGATAGCATATCCGGTGCAGCTTCTAATGGTGGTGAGGCTCGCATTCTACACTGGGTGCATTCAGAGGTCGCGTCTGTTTATGTTTGCTTGAAGAGCGAGCGAGCTTTGAATAGACCAAAGGTATCTGGTGGATTATTATTCATATATATGTCAATTACAATCATAGTTAACTAATTATATATTTTTCACCCAAAAGATGATTGCCTGAAAGCATGCATTACCTGAAATTGTAGTGAATGAATCTGGGGAAGTCATCGAAGCTCTCAAAGGCAGGAAAGCTTCGAAGAGATGTAAGGTAATACGTTAGGTGTCATTGTATTAATCATTTATTTGTGAAAGTAAAAATTGTAATATTTAATTAATTTGCAAGGTTGGTTGCACGAAGTATGATGTTGCAGAATACAACGATGGTGATGCAATGAGGGAAATAATGTCGGAGATACTTCAATAAATAATGTCCGATGTGAATAAGCTAAAAGAGGCTGTCAATACGGGAGTTGAGAAGCAAATAAAATGTGAGGAGCAAATAATGTCCGATGTGAATGGGCTAAAAGAGGTTGTGAATAAAAAATTGATAAGTAAATTATAGGTGAGGATAAATTGGACAGTATGAGAGAGGTTGATGATACGATGTTAGGAGAAAAATTAAGTATCCTTTCTAAAGACGTCGCAGAAGTATGAGCTGACATGACCTGATTCAAACAACGCTTGGAAGAAAAGTTGAACAATATTGATGTCAAAATGAACGGGTTTTAAGTGAAAATAAACGAGTTTAAAATCAAAATCGTAGGTCGTGATGTCAAAATTGACGCTTTTCATGAGCTTGTGAAAGAAATGAGGGGGAAAATAAAAGGTTCTTTGCAGAAGATGTCAAGGAATATGAAGCTTGATAAGGCCTATATTGTGACTGTAATTAATAGGGTTATTGACCATAACTTTATGTGGACGTCACCTCAAAGAGAAGATGTTCAGAGCCGTATTCCTATAGAGATAACAAAATCTAATACTCCTTCCAAATTCAAAACACCATAAGGTGGAGTTAGGCGCAACTTAGATTTAGATAAAAATCTGACTGTCCAGCACCAATGAAGAAAAAAATAAAAGCTAAATTTATTTAAAGATCATTTTTATTTTTTTCAAGTATCTATGAGCTTTGGCTTGACTAGTGTACTGTTCCATTGTAGGATAACTATGCTGCTAGGCAGGTTAGTTGAAAATCCCCTCGACTCTCAAAGGATAAGCGTTCTTAAAGTTTGGAAAGTTAATTAGGAATTAATTTCATGTAATTACCATTCTCAATGGCAACTATTGGTTTTGTGTACCGTTTACGTTAATTATAGCAAATGGCGGGTGTCATATGAATTGAACATTGGCCATCGAACATTGTGCCTTAAACCCACCAAAAGGTACATTGGAAATAATACAATTTTGGCTGTTAAGGCCATCAAATTAAATATTGTCCCTTAATGGTTATAATTTTTTGTGGTTTACATAATTTATGATTGTCATTCTTGTGAAATGTTGAAGATAAGCAGTCAAAGACATCTTCGTATGCTGTACTACCTGATGGGCTTGGTGAAGAGGAACGAGCCTATTGTGATTATTTATAGAATACCCCATTGGTGCAAGAGTAAGCCGTCAACTATATAACTTTAATTTGTCATATTATGAAATGTAAAATCAAAGACATAATACCATGTTTGTATGCAGCTATCAAGTCATTTCACTCCACAACATTTATACAAGTCTTAAAAATGTGGATACGTTACGACCTGATGAATGGCTGGACAATACGGTTAGTGTAACAAATATCCCGTATGGCTTGAAATTATATGAAACTCTTGGAGCCTATTTTGCTAGGTGGTCATTAATGTATTTTAAAATTGCAATATTATTAATATCGTGTGTTTGTGCGAGACTTCCAATGAGCTGAAAGAAAACAGTAAACGTCAGGCTTTTATGCCTTGCATTGTTGAGGTATGTTTTTTTGTTGCCATCTTATACAGTGTTTATGCCATATTTCTTTGTTGATAAATTATTGTCAATTGTAAATAACAACCATTATTAATTGTAGAGTTCATAGACAAAATCCAACTGGCACAACAACATGGTTTGCAGAGTTCCATGCGAAAGTAATGCAGTATTATAGGAACATCACTGGCGCTGATACTGTAAAACGTAATCTGTTAAAGGAAAAATGTTAAGTTATTTTGGGATATGCTAAATTTCAACAAGTTGATGACATAATATTTGCAGGTATTCATCTCCATGAATTATGACAATTTGCACCGGTATTTGTGTGCCATTCATATGGAACGTTTGGAAGTTTGGGTACTAGATAGCTTATCCAATACTTTGGCGAGTCCGCTTAGAGAGCAAACAGTTACGAAAATGGTAAGAACACATTATTTACTGTGTCACTTTGTTAGCATTGTATGTTATTAACGTGCATGAATGAACTTTGTACTATGTTGTCATTTTCGTTCAGATACGCAAGTTTGAGGGATTTGCTAAGCATGAAGCCTTTATTAAGGTGTTTGGCAAACCGAATGTGGCATTTAAGTTGCTAAAAATTCAAAGTCCTAAAGTCATGAGACAAGAAAATAGGTATATAGCTTTCCATATTTCTTTATTGTTATCATGAAATTACTAATTAAATTACTAGAACCTCAACGAACTTGATAAATTGAACTGTGGTATGTTCGTCATTGCATGGATGAGAGGCATACGATCAAGTACCGAAATTAGTTTGTTGCAGCATATTGTAAGTGAATGATTACCATTAGTATTTCATGCATAATCAAACTTTGCTTGGTTATTATCCATTAATTTTTACTAACATATTTGTTAATTTCCAATTTCAAGGAGTTAGAGAATATGACAGGATGCAGCTGGTATACCATCTTTGTACGGATAAAGCAAACAAGAACAGAATGAATCTGCACACTACTATGAAAGAACATAAGAAATTGATGAAGATAAAGGGAAATGTATCAAAACATCCGACAACTATTACTCGAGGAAAGAAAGTGGTTTGAACCATACTGGAATGAGTCAGGTTCATTTCTAAACCATTATCTTTTCACAATTACATCATATTAATTCGATTTTTAATCATAGTTATTGATTTATATTCTATTTTGGTCTAACAAAATTGGGTTTTGATAAATTTCTAATCTGAGTTATGCTACCGAGACTTGGTCCCTATTTGCGCTTGGATTGATAGCATATTCTGCTCCGATTCGTAACTGTCGGATAACTTTTTGTGAGAAAAGATCATTGGTTCCACATCTTGACAGATGATAAGTTTAAATTTTAAGAAATGTTAGTGCATCACTAACTAAGTTTTTTCCTTATTAATCGAGGTCATAATGTATGCAAGGATGTTTGGTTTGATGTTCGAAAATTCAATGGTCGATCTTCGTTCGTGCTGAGTAGAGGAGATCTGGCAGCGGCCAAAATGTTTTTGAAAATTTTTTGTTTTACAGTATCCACCACCAATTGTACATAAGGGCAATTTATTTTTTTATTGTTCTGTAGTTTCAAACTCACGATGTAAACGTTCGATAATAGTTGTGTTACGAAAAGTCGTACACTTAACATTTAAGGCACGTTTAATATTATTATAATAATTTTAACATTTGCAATGAAAAAATTGAAAAATAGGTTCGCAACTATGGATGCGGGTTTGCAAACTTTTATAGAACAACTTAAACTGAAATAGTTAGGAAAACATGTTACATATGAGGTCACACGTGATTAGTTCGAGACTGTATTTGCAAATGTTTGATACTCATCATATTAAATGGGTATTGCAATTTTTGCGAGTTAAATGACATTTACAGCCAAAGCAAAAGTTAATTAGTCTTTTAAGGGACCTACCATTTGTCTTCTTTAACCTTCTAAAATAATTTCAGAAACAAGTCGCGACAGATTCGAGCGAGAAGCAGAAATACAAGTTAGTCTCGAAACTGTGTATTGCGGTTTGTCTACTACTAAAGAACAACTTAAACTAAAATCGTTAGACAAACATGTTTTATTTGTGATTTCACATAATAAGTTCGAAATTTGATATACAAACATTCGGTACGCGGCGCATTACTAAGAAGCCACATTCTTTAATATTATAACTAAAAAGACATTTTCGAGCCAGAACCACAAATTGAGTTTAGTTTCAAAATTGTAAATGAAAATTTTGATACTTTTAAAGCACAAATTAAACTGCAATCGTGAGGCAAACATGTTATATTTTGGGTTTCGCATAATTAGTTCGAAACTTAAAATGCAAAAGTTTGATACATGTCGTATTACTGAAAAGTCACATTCTTCCATTCCTAAATGTGACGTATAATATTAAATACTAAAAATACTTGGCTGTTTTTTAGTGGATGTGACTAGGGATGGCGTGCTCAAGCGGGACCATAATAATAATTTTTGTGATTAATAACATATGAACAACCACGACATTATAAACCCATAATGTAGATGAAGCGCCACGTTCTTACCTATAAAAAACCCCACTTGTGTTATAAATCTTCATTAACATATTTGTCTTATTTCTTCATCTACTTTGTCAGATCAACATGGATACGCTCGCATATATTCAAAGAGAGTTCCGTCATGCTGTATTAGAGAATCCGATAGTAACCCCTTATCTGTTTTCTGGTAAACATTGCTCTGCTACGTTGTCATTTACAAAATTTTTTTTGTTTTTCAGACAGTTTATAATTATCTTTAATTTTGTGTAGTAATAGCAGATGTCAATGATTGTCCGTTTTATTATCGACTTTAAATGGCTGCACCTGACAGTAGGCCTTACGAAGGGCATGAATTTGAAGTTAGAATTTTTTCCCACCTCATTACCCAATGAAACCTCCTAAGGTAATATAATAAACCTCCCAAGATTGTAGGTTTATCTTGTTTATTTTCTTTTACGCTGTAGCATTTCAAAGATAATAGTTATCTGTTTATGTAGTTTGGTTTTCAATTTGATGGGGACTTATTCCATCCCAACTTTACGGAAGCTGGCGGTATTAGGCTGTACATCCCCCATGAACAGTGGAGCCCTGCTATCAGAGTTGTAGAGATTTTTGTCCGTATACTGGGCTTGTTGCGTGTTCCAAACCCATTGCGAAGGTGTTGCTCTGATTTAGAAGAACAATCCCTAGTGCTTTGCAAGGTATGCGAAGAAGATATTTTTGGTTTGAAATGCATTGGTCACATCTTGACAAAAAAATATTAATTTGTACTGTTTATGTATTGTGGCCACATCTCAGATAATGTTAAGTTTTTAATATAAAGAAATGAAACTTGTGATTAAGTTTCGAAAATGAAACTCAACATGTGCTGCCTTGAATGTCACAATTTCTGTTAATATTTTCAGTGCAAAACCTACCATACTAAAATCTTATATTGCTGTTAAATGACATCTATTAATTGTAGAACTGAGAAGACATTTACGGCTGGGAACACAAAATTATGTAAATAGTTTCAAACTTTTGGATGTGGGTTTTGCGACTTGTAAAGAGCAACGTAAACTTAAATCGTTAGGAAAAATAAGTCAAGAATCATATATTCAAATCATATGTAGAAAGACAACCATGTCAAGAATTATACAAATCATGTACACAATTGGCCTAATATCATATATAGAACATAAGTTATTATTTATTTAATTATTTAAATCTTGCTTAAAAATAATAGAAAAAAAGTTTATTCCATATATGGTAAGTATACAATCAATAATTTTAAATTAATATTTAAGTTTAACTTGTTAAAACGAATAAATATCAGAAGGGCAATATAGTCTAATTTACCTCAAACCAATGTTATATACCTTCAACCAAACATGTAATCTTACATTCCTACGAAATAAACCAAACAATGTAACAAAACACGCCACAAACAACATTTTAGAAATTTACCAATCAACTTAAATTAAAAAAATCAAACAAATCTTTTTCATCATAGTTATTCCTTTTTCAATATTTTTGCAAGAAAACATAGAAGACATGGAAGACAATATTCTTTTTAGTTGACGATTATGTAATGTGATTATGTGTGTTTTGTTTATTTTGATAAAATGTTGTGTTCTTAAATTTGCAACTATGAGTTTTAAATATAAATAATTTGTTTATAAATTATATAAAGTAAGTTGAATTTAGTTCCCTCAGCTAAGGTAAAAATATTTTTAATTAATGAGGAAATATTAGCATGTATTGATTAGGAATATTAAATTAATAATTTCACAAAATTGAAGGAAAGATAGAACATAAGAAAGTGAAAATCATTTTAAATTCCTTTTAATAACATAACTTTATTCATTTTCGCCACTAAGCAATCAAATTAAATTGCAAAAATAAGATATATCCCTAACTCTTCATTAGTATTTTTGCAAAAAAAAAAATCAAGAACACATAGAAGACATCATTGTTGTATACTTCATCATTGACTGCCTTCATTGTAGTAAAACTTTGATAACTTATATAAGGAAAACGTCCGAATTCCAACATAAATCTACACCTTCGACAAATCGCTCAGCATTCACCGCCGCCTCCCGATATAGTTCTGAACACCAACAAACAGTGGAAATCAGACAAATGTTGAGAGCAATGTTTGCCAAATAATCTGTCTGTTGGTGTTCATCCCCAATAATGGCTAATAGCCTTTCAAATACCATTGTTTGTCGACACGAGAAACCTAAAAACTAACACCACTCCTCCAGGTTCTACAAAATGAAGTCTATGCACAATAGCCAACTCCACCATTAAAATAACATAAACCACACTTAAAACGGTGTAGAGAAGAAAACTAAAAAGGAAAGAATACAATACTCGCTTTATTAGGTTATGAGACTAAGGACCCAAAAGAATCATATTTATAATAGATGTGATACTAAAGGTGAAAAGACGATATTATTAGGAATATGCTTCTTTTGAAATTAGAAATCTATTGTACCTGCCAATTTAATTTTTTTGGCGCTTTCCAAAGTGGTTGGTGATGCCTTATTGGGTAACATTAAATGGCAAGGTTTAATTATTAAAACTAAGAAGACAATTTAGGCGGTCTCCAAAAATTTTAAACAGGTTTGAACATGTGGAAAAGGGTTTTGAATCTTATGACGTGTAAGCGAAACTGAAATAGTTAGAAAAAATGTAATAATTTAGATTTATCATGAAAAGTTTGAAACTTTATTTGCAAATGTGCGATACATGGCATTGTACTAAAAAGACACTTTATGCACTATAATTGATTGATTACGTAATTAATGAACGTAATATAACTGAAAAGAAAATTTTGGCCGGGAACCACAATTTGAGTTTAGTTAGGAACCTTTGTGTTCTGGTTTTGTTACTATTAAAGCAAAACTTAAACTGAAATTGGTAGGCAAGCATGTTACATTTTAGATTTCACATGATAACGTCCGAGACAGTATATGCAAACGTTCGATACTCTCTGAGAAGCGACCTTTTATGACTTAAACGATATTTATGTGATGTTTAATATTATAATTTTAAATAAACCGCAATATGTTTTCGTTTTAAATAAAATAGGGACAGTCTCACCAATACGGAGTTATCTCAAATATTTTAAAGAGATTGAGCAGGTAGTTTTCTTCTAAACTTTCCCCATTCCATTTTGTGCAAGGAATCCATGGCATCTTCTGGTATCACCATTGAGGAGTTGACTGAAATAATTTCAAGAACTGATTTAAAGACAATGAAGAAATGTCGATTGCTGTCAAAATGGTATAATGCTCTAACGTACGAATCCTGCTTTCTAGAGTCTTATACTAAAAGAACAAACTCAATATGTGGCTACTTAATTGCAAGCAAATATGAGAAATGTGGTTCTTATAGTTTTGTAAGCAAAGACCAATCAGGTCGTGATGATGGGAAACTGAACAGCCTGAATATCCACCAATGAAGATCGAGATAATTATTCTCAAATCAAGGCCCTTGGAGTACAAAATCATTTGGGTTTCCGATCAGTACAATTATGATTACGTTAAAGGTGTTAAAGCTATCTGTTGCAAAATCTTTTATTCAAATGGTTGGAATTGGCATCGCGCGGGTGATTTGAAGTTACCAGTCGACGAGTATTTCTAGCAGAATTCGTGCACAATATCTCTGTATGGTTGGTTGCACTGGCTGACACAGAGGGATAACAAGTATAGAATACTTGTCTTTGACCCTGAAACTAAAAGTTGAGAATCGTTAACGATGCTTGAGTTATGCAATTCTGGAATTTTTAGGTTGGTCAATCTCGGCAAGCTTGAAGGGAAGCTGGCACTAATGTCAATGAGTCGAGATGTGGCTTGGTTGGAGATTTTGACAATGGGAAACTACACACAAAAGTTATGGAACAAAAAATATAGTATTGATCTTGTTGGTTGTATTGGGAAATCGGCTATGCCACGTCTATGGCATTTTACAACACCAATACTATTTTGATGCTTGCTGCCCAGACAACAATGTTGTATAATGTGCAGCATGGAAGCATTTCTCGATCTGTTTATGCTAAGCACCCCACATTTGTATCCTATATTCTATCGGATTACGATACGATTATGTAATGTGATCCTCTTTTTTTTGTTTACTTCGTTATAACTATATTTTTGCAAATATTGTATTTATGTTGTTTCCATGGATTATATGATGAGATTGCATGTTACTTTAGAGTGAATGCGTTAAGAGATAATATTATTAATTTAATTATTTTATTTATAAGAGTTTTTTATTTTAAAAAATTAATTGGATTATTTAATTTTTGAACGGTAAAAATACTAAATGTACATGTACGTTTAGTATTTTACCGTTCAAAAAAACTAAAAGGTAATACGGGTATATAAAAATAAAAACATTTACCAAAAATCTAAACTTTTACTTTGTTGTACTAATGCGGGTTTCGCTACATGTAAAGGAAAATTTAAACTAGAATCGGTAGAAATACATGTTACATTTTATGTGTGAAGAAATAAGTGTGAAACTGTGTGCAAACGTTCGAAACTCGACGTTTACAGGTCAAACGACCAAGTTGCAGCACATATCAATAGCTTAAATAATACACTCTGCATTGGTCGCCTTCCCAAGTAGAACCAACAGCAACAAACAATAGTATTTTGGATAACCTTTCTCTAAAGGCTTTGAAAATACTTTGCCTATTGATGTGCATCACCAAAATAATGGCTAATCATAGCCTTTCAAGTACCATTGTTTGTCGACAGGAATAACCTAAAAACAACAGTCCCCTCGAATCTATAAAATGAAGCATCTGCGTAGTAGTCATCACCAGCAGTACTCCTGATAATTTATGGTGTAGAGAAGAAAACTACAAAGGATTGAATACACTAGTTGCCTACTGAAGGGTAAGAAACTAGTGACCTTGGGTACTCCTATTTATAATAAAAAAAAGATGATCGGCATTTATAATACTATTTACATATCTATATTAGAAAAATGATTTAAAAAAATATAGGATCATGCTGAAAATCTTAAAAGTTCAATTTAAATTTTTTGGTTGGTAGAGTGGGGTTCGAAATTTTAATCCAGTTTCGAAACTTCCACTTCATACTTATCTGAACATTGTTTTGCACAATGTCGACGTATCAAAACGGGTTACAGAGATTCGCGACAGACACAGAAAAGACGCATATATATTGGGAACATGTGCCTTTTGAATTGTAAGTAAAGGTGTTCAGAACATCGATTTCGGAGCTCTTTAATAGATGTTCCGTACTAATAGAATTCAATTCAAACTGAATTAGGAAAAGAAGTAGTACATTGTGAGTAAATATTGATAAATATTTAATAACGTAACATAGGTTTCGTACAGTTTACACAGTTTCGCTACTAACACCTAAAAGACACTTGCTTATTAGGAACATGCGTCTTTTGAAATTTGAAATCCTTCCAATCCGAAAAAGTATTAAATGTAAGTAAAAGAGTTATTGGTTTCGGTTTTGGAACTACTTAGTAAAGATTCAGTACTGCTGTTATTAAAGAGCAACTCAAAACGTTAGAACATTCTGTCATATTATAGGTTTTTTACTTCCACACGAAAAAACAGCGTATTGGTTGGTAATCTTTTCAATTGCTAGGGTTTAATATGAACATCTACATTTTCCCTATAAGTATAATACTGTCGTTTTGTGTTATACATCTTCTATCCTATATTAAACTGAAATCGCGCATAAACATGTCCTTGCGAGAGCTTTCTATTATTCGAAAGCAATGGCGTACTAATGCATTGCAGGCTCCTAAAGTCGTACTTTATCTTCTTTTTGGTAAACATCCATATCTTACTTTGTTCTTTAATTTTATGGTTTCCTTTCCATACAGTTTATAATTATCGATATTCTTCTTTAGTCACGGCAGAAGTGGATAGATCTCCATATCGATATCGACTTTGAATGGTTGTACCTGCTTCCAGCCCTTACGAAGGGTATGAATTTTGACATTTCCATTATCTTCCCACTTGACTACCCATCCTCTCCTCCTAGGGAAATTAACCTACCAAGATTGTTGTTTTATCTTGGGTGATTTTTTTACACTGCAGCATTTAATGGATAACAATTTTATGTTTTTGTAGATTGCTATTATATTTGATGGCGATCTATTCTACCCTAATATTACTGATTCTGGCGTCATTAGGTTGGCCATCCTCCATGAAAGTTGGATTCCTTGTGTGAGAGTTGTGGACATTGTTGAGGCTATACTGGGTTTACTGTATGCTCCAAACCCATACGATCCTCACCCGGATTGTGAGGGTGTTGCTCTGATTTACAGGAGAAATCCCCAGTGCTCTGCAAAGTGTGGGAGGAAGATTATGGGTTGAAATGTTTATGTATTGGCAAATATGAATGTTATGTTCAACTTTTAATATATGGATGCATCTGGTCAAATTCCAATACTATAACTTTGAATTTGCAGCATCTATTTATAACTTGGAAATCAAATATTAAAATGAAATTGTTAGAATAGCATGCAATCTTTTCTGTTGTGCATGAAAAGTTCAAAACTGAATGTGCAAACGTTCGATACTCATCATTTGTTTCACGTGCTGGGAAGGACCAAAGATATAACTCTTCGTTTGCACTTTAATATAAAGAATAAATAAGTAAATATTATACATAAAGATTATGTTTACTTTGTTAAATATCGGTAAAGAGCGGATTGAAATCTCCAAAATTCAACCTTTTACAATTATAAAAAATCATGTGTAATATGCTGATACGTCAAAAAGTCATGTGTTATGTGATGATATCTAGGAGTACATTCATAATGTGGTAAGTACAATGATATGAATCTTCTAGCAATTATTTTGAAATTAATATTTTGTGTTAGCGTTTAGAAACCCTAACAACTGTGTATACCAAGTCTTAAATCATAAACCTTAAACCGTAATGCCATACAAATTCATGTCGTAAACTAATAAAGTAAACCATAACCCTAACAACTATGTATACTAAGTACTAAATCATAAACCATAAACCTTAATGCCATAAACATTCATCTCGTAAACTAATAACCCTAAAGTACACAATAACCCTAACAACTATTTATACTAAGTCCTAAATCATAAACCTTAATGCCATACAAATGCATGTCGTAAACTAATTAACCTAAAGTACACCATAACCCTAACAACTATGTATACTAAGTCCTAAATCATAAACCATAAACCTTAATGTCATAAACATTCATCTCGTAAACTAATAACCCTAAACTAAACTATAAACCCTAAATTAGTAAAAGTACATCCTTAACAAAAAACATTAAATCCGTGAAAATGAAATTCATAAACCAATAACCCTAAATTACACAGTATTAGTTGCTCTTACCGATTTTGGTTTTGCTTCTATGTAAAAAATAAATCTTAAGAACTAAAGTGAACAAAAATATCACGATTAAAATTTTGTAAGGCACAAATTAAATCCTATGACCTAAATAGTACGTTAAGAATGCTTATTTTTATGAGAACGAACAAGTTTAAGGTGTGCTGAAAGAATATTTGCAGTTAAAATAGAGTATAATAATACGAGTATCGAATGTTTGTATATAATGTTTCAAACTTTTCTTGTACAACCTAATATATTATATGTTTTACTAACGATTTCAATTTACTTTTCGCTTGATTCATATCGAAACTCATGTTCATAGGTTCGAAACTAGTTAGAATATGTGGTTCCCGCTCTGAACTGTCTTTTTCGTTGTAATATTAAATGTCCCATAAATACGAAAATAATAAAACTTTAGTACGCGTAAAAAAAATTAAGTGCCCAATATGCAAGAGTCTTTTCTCATACACAAGAGTCTTTCAACAAAAAAACTTTTCCCATACACAAGAGTCTTTTCAGTCTTTTTCGAATCTCTATCACTCGTTCTGATACGTCATCAGCAGATAAGTCTTTTTAATATTTGCATTGGGCAAAACAGTTTTTGGATAACTCTAAAAAAATTAGTTCTAAAACCGTTTAGAAAATTCTGAAACCAAGCCTACCAACTAAAAATTCTAACTATGCTTGGAATATTATTTGCAGTTAAAATTCCAAAACCAAGCCAACCAACCCGTTCTGGTAGATTTAAACCCCAAATATTCCTTTGCCGCACATTTTACTTGTTCATTCTCACACAAACATTAGCATTCTTAACATATTATTTGCTTCCTAAGGTAAGAGTAACTACTATGTTGTAATTTAGGATTTTTAGTTTAAGCGATAATTTTTAATGGCTTTAATGTTTTTTGTTTAGGTTTTATGGTGTAGTTTTACGGTTATTGTTTATGAGATGACTTTTTATTACTTTAGGATTTATTGTCTATGATTTAGGGCTTAAAATTTTCATGATAGGCTTTCTGGTGTAGTTTATAGTTAGTTGTTTAAGATATGAATTTGTATGGTTTAGGGTTTAGGATTATACCCTATAGGTTTATGGCAATAGTAAGGATTATGAGTTTATGGGTGAAATTTAACCACATACATTTTTCATTTATATAATTTTGTCTAATAAAGTAAAGATTGTGTAATTTTTATTCATTTTAGTCCATAAATTTATTATTTTATCCAAAATTGACCCATATTTATTTCAAGCTTTTGTAATTCTGCCCAAACCCTATAATTTGTGTAATTTAGTTCAAACAATATAAATTATAAGTCCATATAAGAATTTTTAAACATACAACTTCAATTTCACTTATAACCTAAATTGAGACTCAATTGAATTAAATAAAAACCTTCTAGTGCCTTCCCCGGCATGACCCGACTTCAAGTTTAACCGAAACTAATATTACCCGAACCTGAATTAACCTAAACCTGAATTAACCCGTTAATTACTTGATTCATACTCAGACCATTTTCGCCAACGTGGAACATGAACATTATGAATACATGTTACATTTTAGGTTTAACGTTGCATAATATCTTTTTATATGATTAATTATATAATTAATGAACCTAAAGTGCAAAATAAAAAGTTGAAGGTGCAATTTGGACGATTAGATTCTCTAATTAAAGGAAAACTTAAACTAAAATCATTAGGAATACACCTTACACTTTTGGATTTAAGTGGACAGTTCGAAATCGTGTTCAAATATTGCGAAACTCGTCGTATTACTGTGAATACACTTTATGTGAGTAGTTCATTTCATTTTTGGCAAGTCTAATAGTAAAACTGAAAAGACAGCTTTCCAATACAAATAGAATGATCATTACTCACTCTGATGTAATAGTAATAGGCTGTGGTTGCAAAATGGTTGGGGAGAATTTGCAGAGCATTAATCAGTAGAAGTTGGTTCTTTTGTGGTTTTCCAATACAAAGGGAATGATCAAATTCTAAGTTTTTTTATAGAACTTCTTCAGAGATCAAATATCCCAATACTAACACTGATGATGGTAGTAGCCAAAGGCAAACGAAATCAGATTTATCAAGTTCCCTCCCTCAAAAGTAAATTTAAACTTGTTCACTGTATAATACTGGAACTGCTTAATTCTAACAAATTCAAACTTTGGAGACCATCTAGTATCATCAACCTTGGTCGCATGATTTCACAATCTTCCAGACTCCAGTTTGCATTGGCCGCCTCCAAATGTAGTTCTAAACAACAACAAACAATAGTATTTAAAAAATCTTGAGACAAAGGTTTTTTAAATACTATGTCTGTTGGTGTTCATCCCTACAAATGGCTAATCATAGCCTTCAAAATACTATTGTTTGTCGATAAAAAAACATAAAAACAATAAGGACTCCTCCAAGACCTATAAAATGAAGTCTCTGCACAGTAGGCATCGCCACTAGTAAAAACCATAAACCACATATATATTTCTGTCTACAAAGACATAAACTAGGAAGGAAAAAATAGTTGATGAGTGATGAGGGTATGAAACTATGGCCTATTTATAATAGAAAACGGAATATCAAGCCTGGCGTTTAGGATTTATTTATAATAGAAAAGAGATGTTCATGGGGATATGGTGCTACGTTTCATTTACAGTTCCTATATTTAAACCTCTTTCGATACTCTTTAAAATGTTCTGGAACAGTGCATTATAAATAAACAGAAAATCGTTAAAGTATACTTCACATTTTAGATTCGTAGGCTTTGTTTTGGAATTGCTTAGAAAGTTCAATTATCTGCAAACTGTGTTGCCTAATGCAACAATTGAAAAGACTAGTCTGTTGATGACGTATCGGAACGAGTTACAGTGGCTCAAAACTGACAGTGAAAATACTTTTTTATATTTGGGAACATGCGTCTGTAAATGCGAAATCCATTGAAAATTTTTTAAACACCCTATTATATTAAATAATTAATATTTTTATGCGTTCTTTCAGTTACGGTTGGTGAAAGATAGTTCCAAGTGGAAACCACAAATTTTAAATAGTTTTGAATCTAGGAATATGGGTTTGTATACGTTTATAGCAAAACTTAAACAAAAATCGACAGTAAAACATGTATTATTTTAGGTTTGTCTATAAAAGTTCGAGACTATATATGCAAATGTTCGATACTCTTCGTATTATTATACTCTATTTCAACCCCAAATAATCCTTCAGCACACGTTTTACTTGTTTAGTCTCACAAACCTTAGCTTTCTTAAAATATTATTTAGTTCCTAAGATTTAATTTTTATCCTAATAATTTCAATATGGTTCTTTTTGTGTTCATACCAGTTCCTAAGATTTTATTTTTACCCTAAACCCTACAGAAGCAAAACTAAAATTGGCAAGAGTAACTACTAATGTCTACTATGTTGTAATTCACAGTTAGTGGTTTATGAGATTAATTTTAATGGATTTAAGGTTAATGGTTTAGGATTTAGGTCTTAATGGTTGTGTTTTAGGGTTTATGTTATACTTTAAGGTTATTGGTTAATGAGAATAATTTTTATGGCTTTAAGATTAAATGGTTTATGCTTTATGGATTAACGAGTTAGGGTTTATGCCTTTATGGTATAGTTTAGGGTTAGTGGTTTATGATATTAATTTATATGATTTAAGATTTAGTGTTTAGCTTAGTGTATGAGATGCATTTCAAGCAATATATTGTCTATATTCTATAATCTATATATAATATACCAAACGTTATGATATTACTATTAATATAGTCTATAGTATATGCCTCTATGCTCTATAGTCTATTATAATGGCATGTTCATGTGTTATGTCGTGATATATTTTTAGGGGTTATAGGATTATAGCCTATAGGTTGATGTCACTAGTTTACGACTAAAATTTAGGGATTAGGAGTTTCGTGTTCAATTAATATTTAAATAAAAGAACAAAATCATGACTCTGTAATATTTTTATAAAAAATTTGTTAAGAAAATAAAGTAGATGCATAGCATATTACAAGGAAAACCTTAGAGTTTATTTCATAGAAATCCTTATAACTCGGTGTTTCCTCATACAATCATCATCTCCTATTTATCATTTTTCTCCTTCACTCTATGCAAATTTATCAGTCATTCATTATTTAAATTGTTCATTATAATTTGAGGAGTATGTTCGTAATATGGTAAGTATAATAATTTGAATCTTCAAGCAAATAATTTGTAAATTAATATTTTCTTTTAAAGTTCAGAAACTAAAACTCTTAATGCTCAGCCTCACATGTTACAAAGTCATTTACTATTTTACGTATGCCACCTTACATTTATGTCCACTCAATTATATTAGAAACGAAAAGACATTTTCAGGCGAGAACCAAAACTTTTAAATTGTTTCGAACCAATGATAATGGGTTTTGAAACAGGCCAATCAAAAAGTAAACTGAAATCGTTAGTAAAACATGTAATATTTTAGGTTTCACATGACAAACTCGAAAGTTTATATGCAGACGTTCGATACTCGTCACGTTAACGAAAACACACTTTCTGCGCACATTTGGTTTCATTCCTATAGTTATAAATTTTTTAATTACTTGGTATGGTTTATTCTTTAAAGAACCAAATCAAACCAATTATCGATTAGTAAACAAATCATCACAAGATATTATCTATCCATAAATTAAGGACCTAATCACAAGTCGACTATGTATATAAGACATGACTTCCTTTCCAAAGTTTTAGCTCAATTCCAAGATATATAATACTTGCAGATTCCTCTAATCAATATATTTATAACCAAAGATCTAGATTGTACTGAGACAAGATGAGCATATCAAAATACTTGTAAGTCAAAATACGAATTAGGGTATGAAACTCTAAAGTAAAGGTTTGATACTAGGAGATTTAATGACCAGCGTAAAATGTGAAAACAAGCAATAAAAGTATAGGTTTGTTCTTATGAGTTCCGAACCAACCACCCTCGGTCTCGATACAATATGTCTGAATGTTCCATAGCAATTTTCACAATTTCATTAACTAATTTAAGTTGTGATTGGGATAAGTTCTACTACAAATTTACCAGTATCGAGATTCATATTCGAGTTCCGATTTAATTATTGTCCAAGTATATGCAAACACTCTCTCAAATGAAAATTATATGTTTACACTAAAATATGTACATAATTATAATTCGACATATAATTACATACATTTCAAATACTAAAAAAAGATGATAGTCTTCTTTTGTAGTTTGAGTGGGGTTGCATGAAGCTCCACAGTCAGTCATCCATACTTCATCGTGCTCCTAATAAGGGCAAAAATCGTTTCACATGTTATAATTAGCACGCGAATACACAAAAATATGTTATAATTCCAAGTCTAGAGCATAAAAATCATCATGACATGTGGATGATGGTGTTGCCAATCCTAGCTTCAAATAAGGACACGTGACTTTATTGTGCCCTTCTAATTGCAATTTAAACAATGGCGCCTACTCATTCTTGCAACTTTTTTAGACCCTGTATCTAGGCTTTTGCCTTTCTTTCTTAACGGGTTTTAAACTCTTTTTAGTGGCATGGTTTGATCATGAGAATCATTCAACATACAACTTGCCTCGAGTTTGGTCGTAAGTCTATGTATCTCATATTTCGCTCGTCGGAAACTCTCTTTCGTTTTTTATGCAAAATGGAAAAGTTTATTTGACATCGGTTGGAGTGAAGAGAACATAGCCATGTTTTTCACTTCATGAGGAACACTGAAGTCCACAAATGATGGGGCATCAGCCTTCGCATTATTTGTCCATTGATTTAGAATCAATAAATTTGGGATACGTGTGCTATCTTGTAACACCCCATTCCCGACCTGGTAGGGATCTAGGTCAAAATGTGTTACCGATGAACAAAATGATATTTTGAGACGATATTTTATTCGATAATTAGTAATTTGATAAAATTTGATGCTCAAAGTGATACAATAATCAGTTCATTAAGATTGGTAATTATGTACAATAAGAAATCATCTATTTTGGATAAATTTTAAACTTTTACAAATTTTAGGGACTAAACTATAATTTCAATAAATTAAGGGTTCATTCAAAAATTTAGCCTACCATAATGTAGTTTGAGCTATAGATAGTGTATCTGTAAATTTTCATACCGTTCGGAGTTCATTTACTAGTTCAATTTATCCTTACAAGATTTAGTGACTAAACTATAAAGTTCCAGAATTCATTTTAAACCTTAGTAATAGAATTAACGGTATGGGTATCGATACGCACTGGACTGTACCGATACA
The DNA here is from genome assembly GCA_019671005.1 of Hibiscus mutabilis. Classification (NCBI taxonomy): domain Eukaryota; kingdom Viridiplantae; phylum Streptophyta; class Magnoliopsida; order Malvales; family Malvaceae; genus Hibiscus; species Hibiscus mutabilis. Next base: position 66,023,707 of record CM033719.1, on the reverse strand, counting down.
CCTTAACTAAATTTGGTAAATTAGTTATTGCATTAAGGAGTCATACCTGTAACGCACCGGTTTTAGGGCTTAGCGGTTTGGTGGTTTATTAGACGGTTCGGTGGACCGGAGTAGAGATTCGAGTCAGTTTCAGGATCGTATATTTTTGGTGTTGGAAAAATTATGGAGAAATGCTTAAAAATCATTATTAATTATGTATTTAATAATGGTGGAATCAAATTTGAAAAAAGAGTTTTGGAAGATGGACATTTTGGTTAGTGACAAAAATGAAAGTTTTGAAAAATGTGATTTTCTAGTGACTAAAATGAAAAGGGTCAAATACTTAGAATCTTTAAGGAGCTATTTTACCAATTGGTTTCTGATGATTTCTCCCTTGATTTGAATTATTTTAACATGTGGTTTAATTAGTAATTAAAGAGGATTTTGTTAAAAAGTTAGTTATCTTTTCTAAAACAAAAATCACGTCATTTTCTCTCAACTTTTTCTCTCCATTCTCGCCTCAGCCAAACACTCAGTTTTTCATCAAATTTCCAGAGGCGAGGTGGTTTCTAACTTGATTTTATTGTTTCAAATTATTTTATAAAGATTGTTTATACAAAATCTTACAATAATCTTGTGTTTTCTTAGCTTTTCACAAATCAATTAAGGGAGAAACTTCACAATAGGGGTAAGGTTCGAGATCTCCTCTACTGTATGGTTCTTTATTGAAATTCTCAAGCATTTGATCCTTGTTTTTGTGTATCTAATCTAATTTTGATGATTTTCTAATGTTTAATTGAATTATTTAGGGAAAATGAGTTGATTCGCGAATTGGATCCTATTTTCAGTAATTAAGGTTTCTTTGATTCATATTTTGGATTTTTAGTAATGTTGATAAGTGATTTTTATCAATGGAATTCCGAAACTTAAGAATCTCTATTTGTTTAGGTTGTTAGATTTGAGGTTTTGTGGTGTTTATATGGATGAAAGGTTGCTGGAGGTGGTAGGTTGTTTTGAATCTATTTTTAGATGTGTTTTGGTGTTAGAAGTGATGTTAGATTGATAGATGTTGGCTGGGTTGTGAATCGAAGTGTTTTGGTTATGTTCTCGGTTGTTGTGGAAGGTTAATTGTGAAGGTGTTGTGGAAATTTGAGAAGTATTGTAGTTGTTTTGTTTAGAATGCATTATGATGCATTAATCCTCTGTTGTTTTTTGGTAAAAACAGGGGAGGTTGATCCTGAAGTGATTGGAGAAGCGTTGGAGGCTTCAGATACTTGATTTCGCATCGGCAAAATGAGGTTTCATGTATCGGTGAGTGAAAACGTGGTTTAAAGCATTTTATTGTTTTGGGAACAGAGTTTTGGGAGTTAAAGTAGAGCTTGAAACGCTTACATAGACTCAGAAGTAAGTATAAAGTGGTTTTACTCTCTCGGTCGTGCTAGTTTGAAATGGTTTTATGCACTTGTTTTAATTTACATGTTACCTACTGTTTAAGCATGTTTTAAAGTATTTGATATACTTATTTAAGCATGAAATGCTGAAGGATGCACATGGTAAGTGATCCTTGTAAGTATGGTTTATACTTGCATTTTAAAGCATGGTTGTTGCTTTGGAAATGACATGGTTTAATGCTTGGTAAAACAGTAAGGTGAATGTTATTTGGTTAATTATATTGGCAAGTGATGTGGTTTTAAAATTGTTATCGGATATAATTGGTCGGCTATAGGATTGAGTGAACTGTAAATAAGTCGCCTTAGATGTTAAGGGGTTTATACGGTGTACCGAATACTCCATCCAAGTACCCTAACGGTAAAGGGGTTAAACAATATCAAGTACTCCCGTTAGTGGATTAAGCGTTTAACCGATGATTGGGGTGGATGTCCCCGTGGGTTGTTATGGTACCCGGTTGTTATTTTACCCGGTTGTTAATGTACCGCGATTGTGATTATATCACTATTCCATTTGAGATGGCTTGAAGTGTTGGGTTAACACTTGTTGAATCCGTGTATCCAATGAACTCTTTTGTTAATGGACTTGTTAATGATCACTTGAAAGCCAATATAATTGTTAATGTATCATTGGAATGTATATGTTGTATAATGTGGTTTATACATATTTCTCCTTAAGCTTTGCATTTGGTAGTAATGCATGGGAAGGCTTAAGTGGAAGGTTAGCAATGTAACTTGTTGTTGAATAATGATACATGTAGCATATGGTTTAATATGCTGGTTTTCATGGTGTAAAGTGCATATTTTAAAAGGGCATGAGGTTTCAAATGATGATGTTAAGTAAATGTTTTAAATGCATTGATGATGTTTGTTTTTTAGCACTCCTTACTAAGACTTGTGTGCTTACGCTCTCTTTGTCCATCAATACAGATAATTGAGGTCTTGGAAGGAAGCAAGAAGCAAGGGGAACTTGGCAAGACTTGTTTCTAAAGTATGTTAGAGACTAGACTATAATGAATAAGGGCAATGGGGTACTTGTTGTGTTTTGGGAGATGTTTTGTGAAACTCCCTGTTTGAGCATGTTTCTTTAGTTGCTCTTGGGTTGTAAATTGCCCTTAAGGATTGTTTTTGGTGTTGGTTTACCTTTTGATATGTTGGTTGGATGCATATTAAGAAGCATACTATAGATTTCCTCTTTGATGCATGAATCATTGTTGTGTTGTTAGATATGTGATGCTGGTTGGCATGAGATATGTTTGACATGTTAGTATTGTGTTTAAAGTATGTTGGAGTGGTTTGAGTATGCTTTTGGGATGGAAAGTCAACCAAATGTGACATTTCAGGCCCAGGCGTACCGATACGCGGGGGACCGTATCGATACGGCTAGGCAATTTTAGGCTTGTGGGATCGGTACGGGTCTTGTGCTTTTTGATACGCCTAGGAAAATTTGGCCTAGCGTACCGGTACGGGGATGGGCGTTTCGATACAAGTTTAGCCTCTGGAATTCACTTTTACAACTTGAACCCGCGTATCGGAACACCTGAGAAACTGCATCGGTACGGTTTAAAATATTTCAAAAGTCCAGTATTTCAGTTAGGCGTATCGATATGGCTTGGTGGTGTATTAAAATGGTGTGTATCAAATCGTATCGGTACGAGCTTACCCGTTTCGATACGGGTGACCGTTTATCATGTGAATGTCACTTTTGGGCAATTTTACCTTATTTACATTTTAGTCCCTAATTCTTGCCGAGGCAATTATATATGGTAGAATGACCAGTTTGAGTTGAAATTGAAATGAAGGAATTGAACCTGACTAATTAAAGATTGGTAACTTAAAAGTGGGTTTAAATCCTAAAATTATCTGTATTTGTAATTTGGTCCCTAATTTGCAAATGTGATCAATTGGATGTCAAATTGATGGCCGATTGAGTTGGGGTTGTACCTAATGTCTGTATGTACACATAGGATTAATAATTGGCATCTAGATAAGATAAAAGGAAAAAATAGACCGGGTTTGGTTGTATCTCTTCGGTTTGCTACAGTAAACCTAATGTAGCCTTCTTGGTTCGGTTGGGCGTCTAGGTCGGGTCAAAGGGGTTACATTTGGTAGTATCAGAGACAGGTTTCATTCGTTTGAGAGGTTATTGTGTTGTTGTTGTAAGTTATGCTCTGTTGTATGATGTGTACGGTGATTGTTGTATGTATGTTGGTTGATATGCACGGTGATTGACATATGTATGTTGATTGTTGTATGCTATGTTGTAGATGTTTTAGGGTACCCATTGCCTTATTATTATAGTCTGGAAAGTTTTGATTTTTGAAATGGAAGTCTTGGATCCTTGCATGAGGCTGGCCTGACTGTTTTTGTTTTGAAACGATTATCATGCCTTAGATATATTTTAGCACGATGAGACCGAGAAGAGAGTTACGATCTAGTGCGATTACTGATGCCACTGGGCAGGATGATGAAGGAGAAGTTGTACCTCCTGGTGGGTTGCCACCGCCCCCACCGAATCTACCTAAAGGAGTGGAGCAAGTACCACCTGCGCCAGCTGGGCTAGGGGTGGGTGACATGGCACCGTTGATACAGGCCATGACCGGTGCGTTTTAGGCAGCGGTTATGGGTGTTCGTGTGCCAACACCACCGGTTGAGGGGTAAGGTTTGTTGCTTGAGCGTCTTTGTAGTTTGGGCGGAGTTGAGTTTCGAGGGTTGTTGCCTAAGGCTTTTGAGGGTTGGTTGGCCAGTACTGAGAGGATACTGGGCCAGATGGGGTGCACTGATGCTCGTAAGCTGGGTTGTGATGTTTTCCTGCTGCAGGGTGATGCTTATGTATGGTGGACTACCACGATATTCGGTATAGCAACGGATGATGTGACTTGGGAGTTCTTGTGTGAAATATTCCAAAAGAAGTTTTTGGGAGTCCGATATCAGGACGAGAAGAAGCGTGAGTTTATGGCTTTGGTGTAGGGCAGTATGTCTGTTGCGGAGTACGAGGTGCAGTTCGTGAGGTTGAGTCGGTATGCACCTGAGTTGGTTCTTGACGAGCATACTAAATGTGATCGTTTCTGATATGAGCTTGTGCAGGATGTTAAGACATACATGCTTGCTGCTGATTACACGGACTTTGAAATGCTAGTTTCATGAGCTAAGGATGTGGAGCAGAATTTGGGTTTGGCATCTGGATTGCGAGGTTCTAGCTCGGGTAAGAGAGCTGTTGATTCAGGTTATAGCGGTAGTCAGGCCAAGAGACACCGTGACAAGAGGTTTCACCCGGAGCTGAGGCATGGCGGAGGTGTTGTGGGACGTGGAGTCCAGGGGCAGGGTGCCTAGGTTAGAGCACCGTTTAGCACTTGTTGGGTTTGTGGATCCCGAGATCATTTGAGGCGAGATTGCCCGCGTTTGGCCAGGGAGGGTCAGGCACATGCGTCTATGGTGGCTAATGCTTTTTGGAGTTGTGGGTCAGGCGAACATCAGAGACGTGATTGTCCGTTGTTGGCTCAAGGTGGGCAGGGTGCTGCACCTGTTGTTGCTCCGCAGTGGGATCGTAGTCGTGGCCGCGGACCGTTTCAGCGTCGAGATGGTGAACAAAGGACTATAGCTCATATTGTTGCTGTCCAACCTGAGGGAGGTGGACCGGCTAGGGTGTATGCGCACCATAAGGGTCGCAATGACACTAATGTGATTGTATGTACTTTTACCCCACAGTCTTTGTCGTTGTATTCGTTGGTTGATTCTGGTTCTACTCATTCATACATTTTGAGTGAGCATGCTGAGCTGCGTGATATATCTGTTGAAATTCTCAATGTGGGTGTTAGAGTGACTAGTTCTCTTGGGGAGATAGTCGTGGTTAGGAGGTTGTGTCGTAGGTGTCCACTGATGGTCCAGGGACATGTGTTTGCCGTGGACTTGATAGAGTTACCATTGCATGGTTTTGATACGATTTTGGGTATGGATTGGTTGACCGAACATCGGGCATTATAACTTTTTCGTTATACTGTTTGGTTTGACCAACGATCTAGCTGCTTTTATGGACATGATGAACCGTGTGTTTTATGAGTTTTTGGATCAGTTTGTGGTTGTGTTTATCAATGATGTCCTTGTGTACTCTCACACCGAGGAGGATCATGATAGACATTTGAGAATTATGCTTCAGACGTTGTTGGCTAATCAGCTTTATGCTAAGTTAAGCAAATGTGAGTTATGGCTCAAGGAAGTTGTGATTCTCGGACATGTGGTGTCAGCCGAAGGAATCCGTGTTGATTCGCATAAGGTTGAGGCTGTAATGAGTTGGAAGGAGCCCAAGTCTATGACGGAGGTTACGAGTTTCCTTGCTTTGGTGGGTTACTACCGGAGGTTTGTGGAAGGGTTCTTCAGTTTGGTGGCTCCGTTAACAAAGTTGTTGCAGAAGAATATTCAGTTTGAGTGGGCGAAGGATAGATAGCAAGCTTTTGAAAGGTTGAAGAAAGCCTTGACGCGAGCTCCGGTCTTGGTTCAATCAGAATCTGGAAAAGAGTTTGTTGTATATAGCGATGCGTCGTATGAAGGGCTTGGTTGTGTGTTGATGCAGGAGGGTAAGGTAGTGGCGTATGCATCTAGGCAAATAAAGGTGCATGAACGTAACTACCCTACTCACGATCTTGAGCTTGCAGCGGTTGTGTTTTCCTTGAAGATTCGGAGGCATTACCTCTATGGGGAGAAGTGTGTGGTCTTTACGGATCATAAGAGTTTGAAATATCTAATGTCACAGAAGGAGCTGAATCTTAGGCAACATAGATGGTTGGAGTTGCTTAAGGATTATGATATGACCATTGAGTATCATCTGGGAAAGCCAATATTGTGGCGGATGCTTTGGGCAGGAAAGCGGTTGTGGTGTTGAGAGCCATGTTTGCTCTATTGAGTGTGACAAATGACGGAGGTTTGTTGGCTGAGTTGTAAGTGAAGTCATCCTTGTCTCAGATGATTAAGGAGAAGCAATCGTGATGGGAGTTTGGTATCTCATGTGGAAGATCTCAGGGATGGAAATCCTATAGAATTTCATTTCAACGATGACGGAGTATTGTGTTTCAAAGGTCGAATAGTGGTGCATGAGGACGAAGAGTTAAGGCGTACTATTTTTACTAAGGCACACGCAAGTCCTTTTGCTATGCATCCTGGTAGTACTAATATGTATCGAGGGTTGAATGAGGAGTACTATTAGGTTGGACTGAAGAAGGATGTGGTTGATTTCATTGCACGGTGTATGGTTTGTCAGCGGGTAAAGGTTGAGCATCAGTTCCCTTACGAGTTATTGCAACCGTTGAGGATACCTTTAATGGAAGTGAGAAAGAATCACCATGGATTTTGTGTATGGGCTGCCTTTGACGCCGACCAAAAAGGATTCTATTTGGGTGATTGTGGATCGGTTTACGAAGTGTGCGCATTTTGTGCCTGTGCATACTACGTATACCTTGGACAGGTTGGCTGAGTTGTACATCTCTGAAATAGTGCATTTGCACGGGGTGCTCAAATCTATAGTTTTGGATAGGGATCTGCGGTTCACTGCAAGGTTTTGGGTGAGTTTACATCGTGCTTTGGGAACCCGATTGAGTTTCAGTACCTCGTACCACCCTCAGTCGGATGGCTAGTCGGAGCGCGTGATTCAGGTTCTCGAGGATATGCTAAGGTGTTGTGTTATTGAGTACCAGGGAACGTGGGAGAAGCAATTGCCATTGGTGGAGTTTGCTTACAATAACAGTTATCATACTAGTATACAGTTGGGACCTTATAAGGCGTTGTACGGCAGAAAGTGTCGTACGCCTGTGTGTTGGGTAGAAGCGGGGGAAAAGTTTGTATCTATGCCTAATGTTTTGAAAGGCATGACCGAAAAGGTAAAGTTGATATGTGAGCGCTTAAAAGCGGATACAGATCGCCAAAAATCCTATGTGGATTTGAAGCGTAGGATATAGATTACGCTGTGGGTGATAAAGTGTTTCTGAAAGTGTTGCCCTAAAAAAAGGTGTTGCGTTTAGGGCGGAAAGTGAAGCTTAGCCCGAGGTTTATCGGACCATACGAGGTTGTCGAGCATGTGGGTCATGTTGCGTACCATTTGAGGTTACCTCCGGAGTTGGGAAAGATTCATGATGTGTTCCACGTTTCGGTGTTGCGAAGGTATAGGTCGAATCCATCGCATATCATGCCAGTGGAGGAGATCGAGTTGAGACCAGACCTATCTTACGATGAAAAACCAGTAGAAATTCTTGATACCAGCGGTAAGGTGCTACGTGGTAAAACATTTGAGCTGGTAAGGTGTTCTGGAAGCACCGCGAAGTTGATGAGGCCACGTGGGAACGCAAGTCGGATATGGTGAAATAGTTTCCGCACCTATTTCCTTCAGGTAAATTTCGAGGATGAAATTTATTAAGTGGGGGAGAGTTTTAATGCCCTAGTTTTAGGGTTAGCGGTTTGGTGGTTTATTAGACGGTTCGGTGGACCGGAGTAAAGATTCGAGTCAGTTTCGGGATCATATATTTTTGGTGTTGGAAAATTATGGAAAAGTGCTTACAAATCATTATTAATTATGTATTTAATAATGGTGGAATCAATTTTGAAAAATGAGTTTCGGAAGATGGACATTTTGGTTAGTAACCAAAATGAAAGTTTTGAAAACTGTGAATTTCTAGTGACTAAAATGAAAAGGGTCAAATACTTAGAATCTTTAAGGAGATATTTTACCAATTGGTTTCTGATGATTTCTCCCTTGATTTGACTTATTTTAACATGTGGTTTAATTAGTAATTAAAGAGGATTTTGTTAAAAAGTTAGTTATCTTTTCTAAAACAAAAATCACGTCATTTCTCTCAACTTTTTCTCTCCATTCTCTCTTCAGCCAAACACTAAGTTTTTCATCAAATTTCCAAAGGCGAGGTGGTTTCTAACTTGATTTTATTGTTTCAAATTGTTTTATAAAGATTGTTTATACAAAATCTTACAATAATCTTGTGTTTTCTTAGCTTTTCACAAATCAATTGAGGGAGAAACTTCACAATAGGGGTAAGGTCCGAGATCTCCTCTATTGTATGGTTCTTTATTGAAATTCCCAAGCATTTGATCCTTGTTTTTGTGTTTCTAATCTAATTTTGATGATTTTTCAATGTTTAATTGAGTTATTTGGGGGAAATAAGTTGATTCACGAATTGGATCTGATTTCCAGTAATTAAGGTTGCTTTGATTCATATTTTGGATGTTTAGTAATGTTGGTAAGTGATTTTCATCAATGGAATCCCGAAACTTAAGAATCTCTATTTGTTTAGGTTGTTAGTTTTGAGGTTTTGTGGTGTTTATATGGATGTAAGGTTGCTGGAGGTGGTATGTTGTTTTGAATCTGTTTTTATATGTGTTTTGGTGTTAGAAGTGATGTTAGATTGATAGATGTTGGCTAGGTTGTGAATCGAAGTGTTTTGGTTATGTTTTCTGTTGTTGTAGAGGGTTAATTGTGAAGGTGTTGTGGAATCCGAAAAGGATTGTAGTTGATGTGTTTAGAATGCATTATGATGCATTAATCCTCTATTGTTTTGTGGTAAAAACATGGGAGGTTGATCCGGAAGTGATTGGAGAAGCGTTAGAGGCTTCGGATACTTGATTTCGCATCAGCGAATTAAGGTTTCGCATATCAGTGAGTGAAAACGTGGTTTAAAGCATTTTGATGTTTTGGGAATAGAGTTTTGGGAGTTAAGGTAGAGTCTGAAACGCTTACCTAGACTCGGAAGTAAGTATAAAGTGGTTTTACTCTCTCGGTTGTGCTAGTTTGAAATGGTTTTATGCACTTGTTTTAATTTACATGTTACCTATTGTTTGAGCATGTTTTAAAGTATTTAATATACTATTTTTAAGCATGAAATGCTGAAGGATGCACATGGTAAGTGATCCTTGTAAGTATGGTTTATACTTGTGTTTTAAAGCATGGTTGTTGCTTTGGAAATGACATGGTTTAATGCTTGGTAAAACAGTAAGGTGAATGTTATTTGGTTAATTATATTGGCAAGTGATGTGGTTTTAAAATTTTTATCGGATATAGTTGGCCGACCATAGGATTGAGTGCAATGTAAATAAGTCATTTTGGATGTTGAGGGGTTTATATGGTGTATCGAATACTCCATCCAAGTACCCTAACGATAGAGGGGTTAAACAGTATTAAATACTCATGTTACTGGATTAAGCGTCTAACCGATGATTGGGGTGGATGTCCTCGTGGGTTGTTATGGTACCCGGTTGTTATTGTACCCGGTTGTTAATGTACCACGATTGTGATTGTATCGCTATTCCGGTTGAGATGGCTTGAAATGTTGTGTTAACACTTGTTGAATCCGTGTATCCGATGAACTCTTTTGTTAATGGACTTGTTAATGATAACTTGAAAGCCAATATAATTGTTAATGTATCATTGGAATGTATATGTTGTATAATGTGGTTTATACATGTTTCTCCTTAAGCTTTGCATTTGGTAGTAATGCATGGGAAGGCTTAAGTAAAGGGTTAGCAATGTGACTTGCTGTTGAATAATGATACATGTAGCATATGGTTTAATATGCTGGTTTTCATGGTGTACAATGCATGTTTTAAAAGGGCATGGGGTTTCTAAGGATGATGTTAAGTAAATGTTTTTAAATGCATTTATGGCATTTGTTTTTGAGCACTCCTCACTAAGCCTTGTGTGCTTACGCTCTTGTTTCCCATCAATCCAGATAATTAAGGTCTTGGAAGGCAACAAGAAGCAAGGGGATCTTGGCAAGACTTGTTTCCAAAGTATGTTAGAGACTAGACTATAATAAATAAGGGCAATGGGGTACTTGTTGTGTTTTGGGAGATGTTTTGTGAAACTCCTTGTTTGAGCATGTTTCTTTAGTTGCTCTTGGGTTGTAAATGGCCCTTAAGGATTGTTTTTGGTGCTGGTTTACCTTTTGATATGTTGGTTGGATGCATATTAGGAAGCATGCCTATAGATTTCCTCTTTGATGCATGAATCCTTGTTGTGTTGTTAGATATGTGATGCTGGTTGGCATGAGATATGTTTGACATGTTAGTATTGTGTTTAAAGCATGTTGGAGTGGTTTGAGTATGCTTTTGGGATGAAAAATCAGCCAAATGTGATATTTCAGGCCCAGTCGTACCGATACGCGGGGGACCGTATCGGTACGGCTAGGTAATTTCAGGCTTGTGGATCGGTATGAGTCTTGTGCGTTTCGATACGCCTAGGCAAATTTGGCCTGGCATACTGGTACGAGGATGGGCGTTTCGATACGAGTTTAGCCTCTGGAATTCACTTTTGCGACTTGAACCCGCGTATCGAAACACTTGAGAAGCCGTATCGGTGCGGTTTAAAATATTTCAAAAGTCTGGTATTTCAGTTAGGCGTATCGATACGGCTTGGTGGTGTATCGAAATGGTTTGTTTCAAACCGTTTCGATACGGATTACTATTTCTCATGTGAATGTCACTTGTGGGCAGTTTTGCTTTCTTTGTATTTTAGTCCTTAATTCTTGTCGAGGCAATTATATATGGTAGAATGATCGGTTTGAGCTAAAAGTTGAAATAAAGGAATAGAACCTGACTAATTAAAGATTGGTAACTTAAAAGTGGGTTTAAATCCTGAAATTATCTATATTTCAATTTGGTCCCTAATTTGCAAATGTGATCAATTGGATGTCAAATTAATGCCTGATTGAGTTGGGGTTGCACCTGATGTCTGTATGTACACGTAGGATTAATAATTGGCATCTAGATAAGATAAAAGGAGAAAAATGGACCGGGTTTGGTTGTATCTCTTCGGTTTGCTACGGCAAATCTAATGTAGCCTTCTTGGTTCGGTTGGGTGTCTAGGCCGGGTCAAGGGGGTTACAATACCGATACGAGACACCCCGTATCGATACGCTGATCAATGTGACTTAATAAATTTTACAGATTTGAGAGGTCATACCAATACATGTCCCACCGTATCAATACGCTATTGACTGTTAATGTGGTTACAAAACACTGTACGCGTACCAATACAAGATATCAGTACGTGAAGCCTTAATTCAATTTCCAGATTCCAATGATGCAAAAGTGTACCGACACGCATACAGTTGTATTGGTACGAAGTTATCTGTAAAAAGAAGGGATCGGTATGCCATGTATCCGTACTGATACCTAGTTATAACCAAAATTCTAGATTCTAAAACCTGTACTGGTACGGATCAAGTCGTATCAGTATGCCCTTTAACTTGGTTCGAAATATGCAAGCTTGTACCGATACGTCACCACCCATATCAGTACGGTAGGGTTTGTAATGGTAATTTTTATCTGGTTTATTAACCATTTACTTGACCAAACCTTGTCCAAATTCTACAGAATTTTAGTTGTAAGTTTATTTAACCTATATCTAGTAGCATGTCAAATCTTAGGGCCAATTGAATCCGTTTACTATGTTTTCCCCGAGTTAGGCCAAATATGCATTTTAACCACTTCTAACCAATTTTCAAAAGTTTCATTTTAGCCTCTTAAGAATACCAAAAGCATATACAAAATACATGCATCCATGTGGTCAAAAGTGACCTATACAACCATCATGCCACCGTACTTGGAGTTTGTAGGATGAACATACTTTACTTTAACGACTTAGGTGACTTGCCAAAACTTCAACTTAGCCCGATCTTGACTCCAAACCTTGTTAACCTTAAAAGCATGGAAAGTGAATGCATTAGGCATACGTTTCCTAGAGAGGTAGTCATAAACGCTACAAAATGCAATGAATGCATCTATACCATGCTTCAATAACATTAATAGCAACAATATGACAATATGTCCAAGTCTATTCTCAATGCAATAACAATAAACGATGCAATGGAAATAATCAATGCAATAACAATATTTAGGCAATAAAAATAATCATAGCAATAGGTTTCCGTGGATCGATGTAGGGAGTGTGGATATGCGAATTCCTACGCCTCACCAAAACGACAGTGGTCTTGTCCCTCCGCCTCACCTTTATAACCAAAACATAACATACCTCTGCCTCACCACAATAAAGGTCGTAGCCACCCATACCAATGAGCTCATGAATTCTATGGCATGCCAATTGTATCCAAAGTCCACTCGAATCCAAGGTTCAATAACAATAGTCCAATAGCAATGTTTCAAAAGCAATGATTCGGTAAAATAATTCGGTAGCAATATTTCAATAACAATGGATCAATATCAGTAGTTCAATAACAATGATTCGATATCCATAATCCAATAGTAATGATCCAATAAGAATATTCAATAGCAATATTTCGATAATGATATTCCGATTACTATGATTCAATACAATGTTTCAATAACAACATGCAATAGTCAATGATCAATATTTCTATATTTCAATATTTAAATGATTTTGATGACAACAATAACGATGCTATGAATAATAGTTTGATGCAATACTTACCGAACGATACTCACCTTATCTTCCAAAGCTTTCAAGGCTCTCGGATGACAACCTCTTTGTCCCTAGCTTTCGAAGAAGACGATGGTCATTCTTTCTCCAACACTTGAGCTAGGTAAAACAATAGGGAGATGTTAGAATCAATATTATGAACTCAAAATCAATATCTAAAATTTTAGTAGCTTTTAGCTAACAAAACTTTCATGGATTTGAGCTTACAATACATGGGCTCAAGCTATTAAGTTAAACCTCCAATTCGAAATTACTCAAAATCTATCCATGGAATCGATGAGTTGTTTGGGGGCTTTAGCTTACCAAACCAAGGGCTATCCAAAGATGTTGAGAAATCAAAGAAAGCTTGCACTAGCAATAGAGGTGCTAGCTTGAGTTTGAGGTAGAAGACAACTATGGTGGTGCTTGCTTGGTTTTAGGGGGAAAAAGATGAAAATATGGAAGAATTGGGTCTCTGTGGTTTCCCAAGGACATAAAAATGTTATTATGAGGTATACTCCTCTTTTCCTAAGGAGTTTAACCGACCAAGGCTTTCTTCCCACAAGAGTAAACCCTAAAATATTGATATATTACTTTTCTTTCCTTTTTAGGAATACTAAACTATAATTACACTTTAAACGTCATCCTTTTTCTTCCAAAATACAAAATGTTCACGTGGGAATGTCCCAAGATAGGAGGTGAATCATCCTCAAAATAGATTAATTACGAGGGTGGTCCCTTAACTTTCCAAACTTTATATTTTTGCCCCTAAACTTTCAATTTTCACAATTTAGTCACTAAATTATTTTAAAAAAATTCAATTAGGTCCAAGATCTACAAATTGACTCAATTAGAGCCCAATACGGTATGTTTAACCACACAATTAAAGTCAATGCAATATTTAGACCTTTTAATATAGAATTTCTGATTGCCGGAACCCTATTTCGACTAGACCGACTTGCAGGGTGTTACAACTATCCCAATTAAGAAAAATTTGTCCTGGAATTTTTACCTGATTCGAAGAGATAAGGGTACTGCTGCTTTATTATCTTTTCCAGTTCCCAAGTAGCTTCTTTAACGGTATGGCTTCTCTAGAGAACTTTAACTAATGGTACAAATTTGTTGCGAAGCCTCTTAACTTCTCTTGCAAGAATCTGAACCGGTTCTTCCTCGTAGGTCAAATATGATTGGATTTGCACAGATTTTGTCTCAATAATATACGAAGGGTCAGAGCGGTATTTTTGAAGCATCAAAACATGGAACACATCATGAATCTTGCTTAATCCTGAAGGTAATGCTAAACAGTATGCCACAGGGCCAACTTTCTCAATAATTTCAAAGGGGCCAATGAATCGAGAACTCAACTTTCCCTTTTTAACAAACCTCAAAATCTTCTTCCACAGTAAAACTTTAAGGAAGGCTTTCTCACCAACCTCGTATTGTATATCCCTTCTTCTAAGGTCAGCATAAGACTTTTGACGGTCGAAGGTGACCTTTAAATGATCATGGATGATGGTAACCTGTTTTTCAGTTTCTTGAAGTAAATCAGGGCCCAACATCTTACCTTCACCGAGTTTAGACCAGCATAAATGAGTTCTGCATCGTCTGCCATACAATGCCTCATATGAGGCCATTTTGATGGAAGCTTGGTAACTATTGTTAGAGGCAAACTCGATAAGAGGTAGGGATTTCTCCCATGATCCCTCAAAATCAATAACACAGGCAAGTAGCATGTCTTCCATAATATGAATTACCTTTTTTGACTGGCCGTCAGATTAAGGGTGGAAAGTAGTACTGAGATTAACTTTGGTACCTAGAGCTTCTTGCAATAATTTATGAAATTGAAATGCAAACCGAGGGTCTCAATCGGAGATGATAGACTTTGGTACTCCGTGGAGTCGAATGACTTTTTTGATATACAAGTCAGCTAATTTAGAAAGCCCATAATTCATTCTAACTGGTAAGAAATGTGCTAACTTGGCAAAACAGACTACAATGACCCAAATAGCATCATGCTTTACAGGAGTTAAAGGTAGACCACTAACAAAATCCATGGTGACCCTTTACCACTTCTATTGCGGTAGATCAATAGGCTGCAATAATCCAGTAGAGACACAATGTTCGGCTTTAACACGTTGGCATGTGAAGTATTTAGACACGAAGTCAACTATGGTTTGCTTCATGCTTGGCCACCAATATAATTCCTGGAGATCTTTGTACATTTTCACAGAACCTGGGTGTAAAGAGAATGTACTTGAATGGGCTTCTTTCAAAATTTTAGTTCGAAGAGTTTCATCATTGGGTACACATACCCAGTTACAGAACATAATAATCCTTCAGAATTAACACTGAAGTTAGAACTCTCATCGTTATGCAATCTGGATACTGGGGTTCAAAGCTCGGGATCTTAACTCTGCAATTTCTTAATTCTCGATACGATGGTAGACTGAACCTGAAGTTCAGCTACAAGGCAATGATATTTCTTTATACGGAAGTAGGCATTAATGTCTCGAAGGACGGGCAGAGGTTTGCAGTTGAGTGCATCAACAACAATGTTGGCTTTACCCGGATGATAGTTAATAACAAGATCATAGTCTTTGAGGAGTTACATACATATTCTTTGTTAAAGATTTAACTCCTTTTGAGTCATAAGATATTTCAAGCTTTTGTGGTCAGTAAAGAGATAACATTTTTCTCCGTAGAGATAATGCCTCCAGATTTTTAATGTAAAGACAACTACAGACGGTTCCAAATTGTGGGTGGGATAATTCATCTCATGTGGCTTGAGCTATCTCGATAGGTAAGCAATAACCTTGCCTTCTTGCATTAGAACATATCCTAATTCGAGATGCGAAGAATCACTGTAAACTGTATAGCCCTTTTCTAGACTCAGGTTGGGTTAGGATTGATGCATGAGTCAAAACTTGCTTAAACTGATCAAAGCTTCTCTATTGATCCTCAGTCTAAATGAACGGGGTTTCTTTTCTCAATAGCTTAGTCAAAGAGGGTGCTATTATAGAGAATCCTTTAACAAATCTTCTATAATAGCCAGTTAGACCAAGAAAGCTTCTAACTTCTCCAACATTTCTCGGTGGCTTCTAATCTAGGATAGCTTGAATTTTCTTAAGGTCCACCTGAATTCACAAAGCTGAAACAATATGCCTAAGGAAGGCAACTTCAATTAGCCAGAATTCACATTTGGAAAACTTGGCATATAATTGCTTCTCCCAAAGAGTTTAACGCACAATACAAAGATGGTCTCGGTGTTCAGCAGTATTCTTGGAATAGATCAATATGTCATCGATGAATACCACTACGAACTTATCCAAGTAGGGTCTAAAAACTCAATTTATTAGGTCCATAAAAGTTGGCAGTGCATTGGTTAGCCCAAAGTGCATCACCAAGAATTTATAGTGGATGTATCTTGTACGGAGGGCAGTTTTGGGTACATCACATTCTTTAACCTTCATCTGATAGTACCCTGACCTTAAATAGATCTTAGTAAACATAGAGGCATCCTTAAGTTGATCGAATAGGTCATCAATTCTTGGCAATAGATATTTATTTTTGATGGTTACTTTGTTTAACTTCTGGTAGTCAATACACAACCTCGTGAAACCATCTTTCTTCTTTACAAAGAGGACTGGAGCTCCTCAAGGTGAAGAACTCATTTGAATGAAACCTTTATCCAACAACTCTTGAATTTAATCTTTTAACTCTCTAAGCTCAACTGCCGCCATAGGGTAGGGTGAAATGGAAACTGAAGTTATTCATGGTTGCACTTTGATGCCAAACTTTACTTTATGAGTGGAAGGTAAACCCGAAAGTTCGTCTAGGAAAATGTTAGAGAATTAACATACGGTGTCAATGTTTTGCAGATTCAGTTCATCCTTAGCTTTTAATGACAAAGAGTACAATGATGGAGTTCTTGAATTCATCAAAGTGATGTTTTCTTTTCTAAGACCTCGGTGGTATAGTTTCTCTTTACAACAATCTACCCAGGCTTGATGTTCACTAAGCCAATCTATACTCAATATAATATTGAATTCGTGAATCGATAATGCCAACAAATTGGCCAGAAATGGAATCCCTTGAATCATTAAGGGATAAAGTTTGTACACGAGGCTTATGGTGATACTATCACCTAAAGGATTGATTATGGTAATCTTTGATGCAATAGGCTCAGAAGATAGCTTATATTGTTTCACTAACATGGTACTTATAAAGGAATGGGTAGATCCAGGATCAAACAATAAATAGATAGGATGTTAATATAATTTAATGGTACCTGCAATGATATCAGTATCGTCTTCCTCATCCTTACTCCTCACATGATACATCTGAGCTGGGACCTTCGATTCTAGCTTGTTCAATGTCCTAGTAGAGCTATTGGGTCTCCTCGACAATCTTTGTTTCGCTCCTTTGCCTCAGAAAGATTGTGTAGGAGACGAAGGATTAACCAATGTAGTAGTAGATCTAGCAATACTTTTGGGGCAGTCACGGATAAGATGGCCCATCTCGCCACAATAAAAACATGCTCCAGACTTCTTAAAACATTGTCCCACATGATTTTTATTTTGGCATGAGTTGCAAACAGAAAGCGGTGTCTCTTGTCCAAACCCACAAGTGCTATCAATAGATTTAGTTTTAGCAAAGGACAGAGTCACGGCATGATATCTGCAATATTCCCGAAGTGAGAAGATTGTGAATACACATTTTGCTTTGGGCCATGATACTTCTCTTTCTTTTAAGGCTTTGGAGGACGGGAGCCATCTCAGTATCTCTTCTCAAATTTGCCTGACCCACTAGTCTTCTGGGATCTCTGTGTAGCTTCAGTGGCTTTGACCCTGTTCACAAGGTCTTGGAAGTCGGCAATGCATTAACATAAGATGTAGATCATCATTCAGTCCATTAATGAACATTTCGCACTTCTCTTCCTTCTTCTTGATGTATTTAGCACCATACTTGCAGTACTTGCAGAAATCATGGATATACTGCTCCACGGGTCATCCATCTTGTTTTAGATGGAGGAAGATATTACGCCTCTCATGGAGGTAAAATTCATTGATATATTTCTTTTGAAATTCTCGCAGGAAGAACTCCCATGTCACAGTTTCTTTTGGAACTGTGAGAATGGTTGTCTTCCACCAGTAGAGTGCCTCATCAGCCAACAACACAAGGACACACTCGAGTTTGTGTTCATCAGACCACTACAGTTGTTTGGTCAGAATTCTAAAGGTGTTATCCAGCCAATATTCAGGGATTTTAGGATCATCATCATCTCGACTGGTAAAGTGTAAGCTCGATGCTGAGATAGCTTATCAATAGGAGCTCGGGTATACTGGACAGTAGCGGTGGAAGATTGGGAAGTCTGCTCAGCCTTCATTGATGTCATGAATAACTTGAACATGTTAATCATGTTCTGGTAGCATTCGGCTTGAGCAGTCTGTACCTCCGGCTCAGGGCCATATGCCATAAGGTTTTGCATATATGGAGGATCCCCCTAATCTCCTCGCTATGTGTCGAGGAGCTAGTGACATGCTCGTCTATATGAGCCTCGTTAGAGTCATACATCTATAAGTAAAGAGATCGGGTTAGTCGGCAAGTCACAATATACAACAAATAACTCTGAAGTGGCATATTGCAATGCAATAACAATACCATAAACTATAGTTTAGTCCTAGAATCGATTAAACTCTAGCTCTGATACCATAAATGTAATACCTCATTCCCGGCCTGGTAAGGATCTGGGTTAGAATATGTTACCGATGAACAAAACAATATTCAATATGATATTTTATTCAATAATCAGTAATTCGATGAGATTCAATGCTCAAAGTGATACAATAATCAATGCATTAAGATTGGTAGTTCGGTACGATACAAAAACCATCTATTTTGGATCAATTTTAAACTTTTATAAGTTTTAGAGACTAAACTATAATTTCAATAAATTAAGGTTCCATTTAGAAATTTAGCATACCATAATGTAGTTCGAGCTATAGACAGTGTATCTGTAAATTTTCATACCGTTCGGAGTTTAATTTATCCTTACAAGATTTAGTGAGTAAACTATAAAGTTCCAAAATTCATTTTAAACCTTAGTAACAGAATTAACGTTATGGGTATCGATACGCACTGGACCGTACCGATACACCTTAACTAAATTTGGTAAATTAGTTATTGTATTAAGGATTCGTACCGATACGAGATATCTCGTATCGATACGCTAATCAATGTGACGTAATAAATTTTACAGATTTGAGAGGTCATACCGATACGGGTTCCCCCGTATCGATACGCTATTGACCATTAATGTGGTTACAAAACACCGTATACGTGCCAATACAGGGTATCAGTAGGCGAAGCCTTAACTCAATATCTAGATTCTAGTGATGCAAAAGAGTACATTTACGCATACAGCTGTATCGATATGAAGCTATATGTACAAAGAAGGTATCGGTACGCCCTGTATCCGTATCGATACCAGTTATAACCAAAATTCTAGATTCTAAAACCCGTACTAGTACGGATCAAGCCATTTCGATGTGCCCTTTAACCTGGGTCGAAATATGCAAGCATGTATCGATACGTCACCACCCGTATCGGTACAGCAGGGTCTATAATGGTAATTTTTATCTGGTTTATTAACCATTTACCCGACCAAACCTTTTTCGAATTCTACGAAATTTTACCAGTAAGTTTATTTAACTTATATCTAGTAGAAAGTCAAATTTTAGGGCCAATTGAATCCATTTACTATATTTTCCCCAATTTAGGCCAAATATGCATTTTAACCACTTCTAACCAATTTTCAAAAGTTTCATTTTAGCCTCTTAAGCATACCAAAAGCATATACAAAATACATGCATCCATGTGGTTAAAATGACCTATACAACCATCATGCCACCATACTGGGAGTTTGTAGGATGAACATACTTTACTTTAACGACTTAGGTGACTTGCCAAAACTTCAACTTAGCCTGATCTTGACTCCAAATCTTGTTAACCTTAAAAGCATAGAGAATGAATGCATTATGCATACTTTGCCTAGTGAGATAGTCATAAACGATAGAAAATGCAATGAATGCATATATACCATGCTTCAATAACATTAATAACAACAATATGTCCAAGTCTATGCTCAATACAACAACAATAAACGATGCAATGGCAATAATCAATGCAATAACAATATTTAGGCAATAATAATAATCAATAGCAATAGGTTTCCTTGGATCGATGTAGGGAGTGAGGATACGCGACTTCCTACGCCACACCAAAATGATAGTGGTCTTGTCCCTCCGCCTCACCTTTATGACCAAAACATAACATACCTCTGCCTCGCCACAATAAAGGTCGTAGCCACCCATACCAATGAGCTCATGAATTCTATGGCATGCCAATTGTATCCAAAGTCTACTGAATCCAAGGTTCAATAAAAATAGTCCAATAGCAATGTTTCAATAGTAATGATTCGGTACAATGATTCGATAACAATAGATCAATATCAGTAGTTCAATAATAATGATTAGATATCAATAATCCAATAGTAATGATCCAATAACAATATTCAATAGCAATATTTCGATAGCGATATTCCGATGACTATGATTCAATACAATGTTTCAATAACAGCATGCAATAGTCAATGATCAATATTTCTATATGTCAATATTTCAATGATTCTGATGACAACAATAACGATGCTATGAACAATGGTTCGATGCAATACTTACCGAACTTACCAATATGGCTTCCAACAATGTTTTATGCAATATCCTCAATATAAAGGGTTAGCAATGCAATAATTAATATTCAATAGATCGGGGAAGGAACCTAGCCTATTCTCGGGACTCTAACTACACTCACCTTATCTTTCAAAGTTTTCAAGGCTCTCTGATGATAACCCCTTTGTCCCTAGCTTTCGAAAGAGATGATGGTCCTTCTTTCTCCAACACTTGAGCTAGGTAAAATAATAGGGAGATGTTAGAATCAATATTATGAACTCAAAATCAATATCTAAACTTTTAGTAGCTTTTAGCTAACAAAACTTCCATGAATTTGATCTTACAATACATGGGCGCAAGCTATTAAGCTCAACCCTCCAATTCGAAATTACTCAAAATATATCCATGGAATCGATGAGTTGTTTGGGGGTTTTAGCTTACCAAGCCAGGGGCTATCCAACGATGTTGAAAAAATCAAAGAAAGCTTGCACTCTTAATAGAGGTGCTAGCTTGAGTTTGAGGTAGAAGACAACTATGGTGGTGCTTACTTGGTTTTAGGGTAAAAAAGATAAAAATATGGAAGAATAGGGCCTCGATGATTTCCCAAGGACAAAAAAATGTTATTATGAGCTATACACCTCTTTTACTAAGGAGTTTAACCGACCAAGGCTTTCCTCCCACAAGAGGAAACCTTAAAATATTGATATATTACTTTTATTTTCATTTAGGAATGCTAAACTATAATTACACTTCAAACGTCATCCTTTTTCTTCCAAAATACAAGATGTCCATGTGGGAATATCCCAAGTTAGAGGTGAATCATCCTCAAAATAGGGTAATTACGAGGGTGGTCCCTTAACTTTCCAAACTTTACATTTTGCCTCTAAACTTTCAATTTTTACAATTTAGTCACTAAATTGTTTTCAAAGAATTCAATTAGATCCAAGATCTACAGATTGACTCAATTAGATCCCAATACGATATGTTTGACCATACAATTAAAGTCAATCCAATATTTAGACATTTTTAATATAGAATTTTCGATTACCGAAACTCTATTCTGACTAGACCAGTTTTCGAGGTGTTACATATCTAGTATCTTAAGCACGTGTAGTTGATGTCTATATGGAAACCCGACTGTCTCAAATTTGTGACAACAACATGTTAGGGTTTTGTGACAACATCAAACTATACTTCATAATCATTGCCCTCATTTTTATATTTCCTCATATAAATACTGCAAAGACTGTTGCCATCGTCATCATACCGTGGTACACTATACAATGTATCACGCATAAGTTCCTCTTGGAAGGTCTTATATGATTTTTTTTGTATACAATTCTACTGCATGGCCTTCGATCTCTTTCAATTTTGTCAATTGCATATGTTTGCTCTGTGTACAAGTAAAATCCGCTTTCAACTCGTTCAAGCACATTTGACCTATGGCATCTTCAATTGTGCGAATAAACTCCAAATATTTCTTCTTGCACTTAAAGAAAATAGCCAACGACGCATTCATTGATATGCACCTTTGGGTTGACTGCACGTTCGCAAAAAAAATTACTCGTAATATAAGCTTATGCCTATAAGTACTGGGTCTTGCTCTTTTCCAACACCTACGGATGGTTTTCCATATTAAACTTCTTAATAGTTCTCTCTCATTATTCGTCAAATTTCTCATGTATCCACCAAGAATGCATGTATATGCTAAATTCTTTTGTAAAATTTGAATCCTCAATATTTGCTTGTGCACTGCGAGCTAGATGCCAAGAACATATTCGATGTTTAGCATTGGGAAAAACATTATTGATCACCCTTTGTATTATCTTATCTCAATCTGTAACCACTGAATGCAGAGACTTCTTCAGCATAGCTTATGTAAAAGCATTTAAGACCCACTCAAACGTATTAGCGGTCTTGCCTGCAAGGACAACAATAGCAAACACAATTATTTAATGGTGGTGATTTACACCAACAATGGGTATAAGAGGTTGATTGTATGTATTACCCTTGTAGGTGGTGTCAAATGCAATAACATCACCGAATATGGCGTAGTCAGCTCTAGAAATTGAATCAGCCCAAAATAGATTACACAAATGATTCAAATCGTAGGTTGATAATGTCATGAAAAACTCGAGATCTATCTCTTTCTTGGCTTTAAAGTAACCTAGTATGGCATTGACATCCCCATCAATAACTTCATTGGCTTTTATGTTGTAGAGAGCATTGTATAGATCTTTCTTAGTAAAACCAACATTTTGATAACCACCCGACTATTGCATAAAGAATTTCATAATTTCTAATATTTCGACACTGACATTATGTAATGCTAAAGCCTCTGCAATATCGGTCTCCGTCATAGATCAATGCTAACGAAGGAATGGTGCCATGGATGGTGGAAAAAGTTGATGGTTATGTTTGTTATTAGACAATGTTATAACCTAACTATCCTGATCTTTTGAATAAACCACTATTCTAGCCTTGTAACCGGCCTTTTTCAATAAACGTAGAGCACGATTCGCCTCATCTGCTTTTAATTTCATTTGCCCTTCTTTTGAATAGCAAAGCTCTTTTTGGTATATATTTCCATTCGTATCAACACGACTTGTTCCACAACGTGCACTAAATCCATTTTGATTTAGTATTCCTTATAAAATTCCCATACTTCTTTAAGTGATGCAAATGTCATGCCAACGATATTATTCGAACTCTCCATACGATCTTCTCGTATTTTTATATCACCTACTGTACTCGGAACTTCCATGATGAGTATACTCTGACACCTAAGTAAATGAATATGAAATAACTGAAACACTGCATGGAATTAAGTTGCATAAATGTAAAAAAAATATATTGCTTATTATGAACTTGCTTACCTTCTTATGACCGTTGATCTTGGGAAAAAAAAAAGAATTATAACCTTCAAAACAAACAACTTGTTCAATGAGAAGAGGATTAAGAGGAAATAAACGTGTATTGAAATTGCTATCACCTGCCCTGGGATGGTAGTTGCAACATTTATTAGAACTTTTATACAACATTTCGAGAATGGTTGTTGTTGGAGTAAAAAAATTCCATTCTGTATAAAATAATTAAACTTTTTTAAAAGTTTTAGAATTTCATCTTTACGTTTCGATACCGATTAAATATCTTATGTTGTAGTGCTTGATGTAACGTATCAAAACTGCTATCTAAGATCTGATACTTTAAAAACATTTAAACTTCTGCTTTATGACATTTTCGGTTATTAACTTCAAATATATAACTTTTTCGCTTGACATTACCGCTTCTTTTTTATTACAAGTAGCAAAACTAACAACTGACCTTATAGAACAATGTTAGAATACGTTTGGAAACTAACAACTGCTTTTTTATCGTCAATGTAACTGTACTCCGGCACGACTCATGACTCATGTCAAAAATCTCTTATGTACATCGTTCACACGTCATCTCATTATCATGCTTCTCTGTTGTACGTGCCTGATACATCTTCTCTTGCCAGGAATCTTAGTTGTACCAAAACTTAGAGTTTCAATACTCAAACATATAAATGTACCCATTCTTGTACAGTTTCAAAGCTCATCATGTGCAATGTTCACGTTTATATATAGTTACATGTTTATATATAATTGGGAGTAACAAAATGTATATAAGAGATTTGATACTTAAATTACCATATCCTGTAAGATTTTATGTTCCTATTGAAGAATATCAAAACGCAAAGTATAGTATCGATATTTATCGATGGTAAAATAATGTTGAACGAGTTTAACGATATAGTCAGCTCTGATTAAGTTGTCGTCAAAATCCAATTACATTTGCTACATTTGTTCATTTGAGGAACCAATGTGTGTTGAGAAATATGATCACCAACACAAACAAAAATTAGATTAAGAAGTCTGATCTAAAATTTGATACATGGTTCATTGCTCAGTTAAAATAAATAGAAAAAGAGTCTATTTCTGTGATGTTGTAGTCTGTAGATATATCAGATGTGATGTTCAATTCCTTGATTATTTGTTCTTTCTCATGTAGTCTCTTGGAATTATGTATAGAAACGGCATCTTCACCTGCGGAAGAGGGAGAACCTCTTGGGATTCTTGATGAACTAACACCTTCATCAAAATTTACAGACAACCCGATATTGGTACCCCATACACGGTTGTATCTCCTAAACATCTTCTGAAGGTCGCTTGCATTATATATCTTTAGCATGTAATGAGCTTTAGGGTCGGGCTCATCAACGGGGACTTTTGCTTCCAATAAAGACAATTTCTTCCTTGTTGATTTGCTAACCTTTGGGGAAATCAACTCAAAAAAATCATCATTCTTGATGTTGATGTTGAACGAAGTGTTGAGGTATGTTTCTAAAAAGAAAATGGTTGCAGAAAATCTTGCCATAATTTTAAATAAGAAATTCTTCTGCAAATATACCAAGTGTAGAAGTATTTATAGAAGATTTGTAAGGGTAAGGCTAATATTAGGGTTCGGCGCCTATAATGTTACGGATAATCAGTTTGGGGTTCGACACCTAAAATGTTATTGATAATCAGTTTTGAGTTCGACACTTAAAATGTTACAGATAATCAGTTTCGGGTTATGCACATAAAATGTTATAGATATCCATTTGGGGTTCGGTATTAAAAAAGTTAATGGTATTTAGTTTGGGGTTCGGCACCTAAAATGTTACTGATAATCAGTTTGGGTTCAGCACTTAAAATGTTACCCAAAATGAGTTTCAAAATGGACACCTAAAATGTTACCGAAATTCAGTTTGGGATTCGGCACTTAAAATGTTACCGACAATGAGTTTGGGGTTCTTGACCTAAAATATTATCGAAAATTAGTTTTGCATTCTGAACCCAAAAGGTTATCAAAAACCAATTTGGGGTTCGAACCCTAAAATGTTAATGAAATTCAATTTCGAGGTCGGCACCTAAAATATTATCTATATTCAGTTTGACTCTAAAATGTTAATGAAATTCAGTTTTGGGGTCGGCACCTAAAATATTACCTACAATCACTTTGACTCTAAAATGTTAATGAAATTCGATTTCAGGGTCGGCACCTAAAATGTTACCTACATTCAGTTTGACTCTAAAATGTTAATGAAAAATAGTTTTGGGATCGACACCTAAAATGTTATCTACATTCAGTTTGGTGTTAGGGGACCTAAATTATTACGGACATATTGAACTTTTTAAGTTGAGCGAAACATTTCATCTGCCACTTAAAATGTTACCAAAAACCAGTTTCATTGGTTAGGGAACCTAAAATATTACGAACATATTTTACTTTCTAAGTTCAAAGGGAAACATTTAACTTGACACCTAAAATGTTAGAAAAAAACCAGTTTAGGAGTAAAACATTTCATTAGAAAACTGGAAATGTTAACCAAAACCTGTTTGAATTGGTTAGTAACCTATATCTGGGAAAACATGTGCCGCCGTATATTAGTAGCATTTTAAGCTACCGCACAGCAGACCTCTACTTCATTTTCCCCTCTTTTATATATATAAAGGAAAGGGAATTATTTTAGGATAAAGTTCACAAATGGTCAGTAAACTATCTCTAAAAATACAAAATGGTCACCAAACTTTCAAAAATTACATAAGGGTTATTAAACTTTAGTTTTATTATAAAATGGTCACTGGGCCGTTAACTGTCGTTATCTGGATAACGTGGCAATTACAAAAATTTGAATAATATAACATTTAATCCCCCTTATTGGCACATTTAATCAATTTATTACTAATTTAACACTTATTATTGATGTCTAAATTGATTGAATGTGTAAATATAGATAATTAAACTACAGATTTTCGTAACTGCCACATCTCCCAGTTAACAGCCTAGTGACCATTTTGTAATAAAAACAAAAGTTTAATGACCATTATGTAATTTTTGAAAGTTTGGTGACCATTTTGTATTTTTAGGGATAGTTTAGTGACCATTTGTGTACTTTACCCATTATTTTAATTTGTATAAAGTTCAACTGTATTTTAATTTGTGTAAATTTTAAATATTTTAATCTTTTATTTAATTCAATTGTACATTTACTTTGAGATGAATAATTGTTTTTATTGAAATTAATTAATTATCATTGTTCAAAAGGTTTTGAGATAATTGCAACACACATCTCTAAACTATGATCCTCATTTTGAATTGATCTCAAACTTTTAAACATTTTAATTTTATCCTTGAACTATAACTCTTATTCCAAATTGGTCCTCAAGCTTTTGGATGTTATAATTCCACCCTAAACTATCAATATATGTTAATTATATTTCATGTTAATAAAATCAGTATAAAATTTGCTAATTATCATGTAAACATCGGTGTGTGCTATGTACCAATATGGTGCAACATAAACGATAGCTTAATGATGAAATTATAATGTTCAAAAGTTTGGGGATCAATTTAGAATGGGGGTCATATATTAGGATGAAATTGAAATATTCAAAAGTTTAAAGACCAATTTATAATGAGAGTCATAGTTTGAGGATGAAATTATAATGTTTATAAGTTTAGAGACCAATATAAAAATAAGGGCCATGGTTGGGGACGTATAGTGCAATTAATTCAAAGATTTTTTTTAAAAATTATTAAAATTAAAATAAAACAAAAGGAAACATGAAAAATTTAATAATATCACGCATTTATAACCCCAAAAAGAATAACTATATATATAATAAAAATATTTATGCTGAATCTAAATATATATATATATATAATTTAAAAACTTCCAAAATTTAATTAACCTTTTACATGGAGTAATAGAATAAATTATAAAAAAATATTAGAATAAATTTATGCCTTTGTATAATAATAAATTTTAATAAGATAATTTAAAATATTAAATTTATTTTTTAAGAATCATATATATCGTATATTATAATATAATCAGGTACATTATAGATTAGGGGAAAATATTATGGGGAAGCATATTATGTTGTCACAACCATGTTTTTAATTAAAAATTACGTGGACTCGTAATTAAATAATTAAAATTGACTAAATTGTTTAAATTAATTTGAACATTAGTATTTATTTAGAATAAAAAATAGATATATAAAAATTTTAATTTAGGTATTCTAAAATAAATTTTAAATAATAATAATAAATTATTTAAAAATTTAAATGCATCCTTTTAAAACTAATAAATAGATAAATTGTGTACAAGTAAATTTAGAAATAATTTGTGCTAGTGTTCTAGTGAAAAAGCAGATGATGTTCATCTTAGGAGACATATAAACAGATACTACCTTGTAATCATGTTTAGACTATTCAATAAAAAAGGCTTAAGGGTTTAATAAGCCCTTGAACTTTTGCAAAAAAAAATCAATTAAGCCCCTAAACTTTTTTGCACCCAATTAAGCCCTCAAACTCAATAAAAAATCAATTTGGCCCTTTGACCAATGTTGAACTTTAAATAAGCCCTTAAACTTTTGCAAAAAAAATCAATTAAGCCCCTGAACTTTTTTTGCACCCAATTAAGCCCTCGAACTGAAGAAAAAAATCAATTTGGCTCTTTGATCGTTTAAATTTAACGGTTTTTTTAAATCTTCTTGGCATGTATCGCAACAGGATGATGTCATTTGTCATTTCTACGAATTTTTAAACTTTACTTTTTAAAAATATATAAAAAATCCGAAAAAAATCTAAAAATTTTTGGGAAATTATTTTAAAAATATAAAAAAATATTTAATTCTGAAATTTATTTAAAAATAATAAATAATAATTTTTCAAAAGATTAAAATATTTTTAAAAATTAAAAAAAATTAAATATTATTATACAATTATAAAAAAATTGAAATATATATAAAAATCTGGAATATATATATTTAGATTTTTTCAGATTTTTATATATTTAAATTTTTTAGATTTTTTTAGATTTTTATATATTTTTTAAAAAGTAAAGTTTAAAAATTCTTAGAAATGTCAAGTGGCATTATCCTGATGCGACACATGCAAAGAAAATTTAAAAAAACCCGTTAAATTTAACGGTCAACGTTGGTCAAAAGGCCAAATTGATTTTTTTTTCTTGAGTTTGAGGGCTTAATTGGGTGCAAAAAAAGTTTAGGGGCTTAATTGATTTTTTTCTTGAGTTTGAGGGCTTAATTGGGTGCAAAAAAAGTTTGAGGGCTTAATTGATTTTTTTGCAAAAGTTTAAGGGTTTATTAAACCCTTAAGCCAAAAAGAAATAATTTGTGTGTTTATATAGTAATAAAATTTAATATAATATAGTTTAAAATTCTAAAATTCATTTTAAATATTACTTATGTACAATGATTTAGATATCACATATTCACGACTCCAAAAAGCAATTTAAAAATTAAATTAAAAAATAAGCATATTAAATTATTTAAAAATTTAAAATTACTCGCTTACATGTGATAAAAGGATAAATTGTACAAAAGTAAATATCAGAATAACCTCATGCATTTCTATATTAATAAAATTTAAGATAATATAGTTTAAAATTTATTTTAAATATTAATTTGTACAATAATTTATATAAAGAATAATAATTGTGTGCAATAATTCTAAAATTTAATACAATATATTAATTTTGTTAATGTACATGCAATAATTTTAGAATAACTTCATGCATTTGTGTATTGAAATCTTTTTTGAATAGATTTGTGTATTGAAATCTAAATTCATTTTAAATGTAGGAGATATATGTTTTCGTTTCTTTATTTTATAAGTAACTAGCTCATTTATCAAGTAATTTTTTGTTGCCCTTACGGTTTTTCAGGGCTTTGCCCTGATTAATCCGAACTGATCTACGACGCACCCCTAGCTTTCGTGGGTGAGTCTTCTAAGAGAATTTTCTGCATACAAAAGGCCTCAAACTTGAGACATACTTAAGCGATACCAAGCTGCTTGTCACTTGGACCAACCTCGTTGGTCTATCAGGTAATTCTTTTAACAGGAAAGTATACTGGATTGTATTCAAATTGAAAAGGATTACAAAAGGATCACACCATAATCATTGAAAATACAATGTGAAAAATAAATACAGAAAACTTCAAAGAGTGTGAAAGACATGAGAAGAAAAACCCATCACTTTGTAGAAAAAACTTGCATAGTCTTCTAAATGAAATCCAGCAACGATATATTTTGACCAGAAAGCTCTATGAATCAAACATTCTTCCGCTACGAGTTCTTGGCACATCGACAAACTACCATAAAGGAATCAGAAAAATACCAAACCGTCAACTGTCTTGTGACTAAAAACGCTCGATAATTTTTGTTATCTGAACGCTAAATTGCCATAATAACAAACAATATTGTCACATAGACAGACAAACATGCAAAAATGCAAGCAAATAAACCGCCATACAAGCAGATGAAAAAAAGCCAGAAAAACATATGTATAATTACTCTGGCAAAGCAAAACAAAGAAAAAACAACAAAACTAATAAAGAACAAATGATTCTTCATCAAAGGAGAAAAATCTTATTTATATGCAATCAACATAAAAATTAAAAATCAGTTGACAGCATGAAGGCTGCCGCCGAAAATAACTTCAATGAAGAAAAAGAACTCAAAAGATTTTTTTGAAATTGTCGCGACCATTTTTTGAAAAATCAGGACGTGTGAAAAATAGCCTGACAATCGGTCTTTTAGAAAATTAGGGTTTTCTAGCCATTTTTAATTAAGTCTTGAAAATTTAGGGTTTTTTATATTAAATCGAATTTTCCATTATTTATATTTAAAACACTTTGGAGTCGCCACCGATCACTTCGAGGTAGACTGGACACCGAAAAACAAACCAGAGATTATGTCTTGAAAATTTGGGTTGGGAGTCGGTTACATGTAGGAAAGGATTAGCACCCCTGCGAACGCCCGTTATCGGTACCTTTAATTTTACGTGGCATTTTGCCATTTCGAATAATTATTTAAATTTAATTTATCCCATAATTATTAATTGAATTTAAATTCTGAATGCAAATATCCTTTTATAAGGAAATTCATTTTTTTCGAATACGAGATTAAAAGCACCCCATTAGGTGGCACCCCTATTCGTATTTAAAAATAAATTTCCAACATAAAGGGTTTTTAATGAATGATATTTTATTGTCTTGTCAATTTTAAGTTCTATTCCTAAAAAAACTCTAATTAATTACTTATTTAAAACTATAAATATTAATTAATTTAGTGGCTTTTATGAGAAAATACCATTTTCATGAACATCTTCCATATATTTAAAGCCCTTAAATTAATTATATTCTTAATTAATTAATTCTTCTAATTAATTAAAGTTCTAGTCTTAATTGCGGCTCTAATAAATTATTTAATCAATATTATAAGTGAAAATGTATATCGAATATATACCTTTATGACCAAGGCTGAGATAACACCCCATTGTAAACAATGGAACACCATCCAGATTTGAACCTCGAAGATTATATTCGATATACATTTAATTAACTACAATGTATTTTTAATTATTTAATTTTAACTAAAGGCTAAATTAATATTCAATTTTATGTTGAATGTATATTAAATAAAATTTATTAAAATTCATGTTGAGATAACACCTCATTGTAAACAATGAAACATCATCCAAATTAGAATTTTAAAATTATATTTAATATGCATTTAATTACTACAATTATCTTACCTAATTTAATTATTGGATCCTAATTAAAGAAACTTAAAAACCGTCGGCCGCCGCTGCTCCGATCACTATTCCGGTCACCGTTCCGACCACCCCCAAAATCCCCGATTTTACTCCTAAATCTCTAGATCTACTCCGATCCGACCGGATCTAACCTTATTTTCCTGAAAACCGAACTTAATCTACCGGATTCGAAAAGGATACTCCCAAGACCTTCTGATCTAGAACTAAGTTAACCACGGATACACATTTTCAACTCCACCAGCGCTCTCCGGCCACCAACCTCTCTTTCCAATCTTCATTTATATATTTATTTCATTTTTTCCTTAAAAACAAACTAATATATTTTCTTTATTTTTGCAGGATTCGAAATAAAAATTACCTTCTCGGCGGCGAGATCCCTATGACCGAACTCTCTCCGGTGTCCCTTCGAATTTCTGGCGACGACTGCTCTCCCCGGCGACGACCGTTCTGTTTCCCGACGACTGCTCTCCCTGACAAATTTCTCTCTCCTATTTATATAGGAATCAGACCATGACGTCAGCACAGCCAATTGAGCGTGAAAAAGAAGTACAATCTGTGTGCTTTGGTTTTGGCCAATCTGAGTTTGCCACGTGGCATCAATTGGGCGGAAAACTTGAGTTTGGATCAGATTGTGTGTTTGTTTGAGCTGATATGTATAGGATTTTGGGGGGGAAATGAATTGGCAGATTGTAAATGAGCTATTGAAATATAATTTGGGCTTTGGGCATTTAGGAATGTAAATTGGATTTTTTATTGGATATTTTAGACATTTATTTAGGGTATTGGATTTATTAGATTTATTCATATTTATTTATTTATGTATTATTTATATTTATTTAATAAGTTCGGTCAAATTTTGGGTATGACAGAAATAACTTTCTCAGAGAAAATGAAAGTGAAGAAAATAAAAAGTTAAAATGTTTGTGCATTGAATAATTACTCTGATTTATCAAATAAATTTAGATTGTTTAAATATATAAAAATTATTGCTCCACACGCGATATTAAATTCTTGTGCAATACAGGAGATAATATTCTTAAATTTAATATGAGATTGCTTTTAAGTTTAAAACATCAATAATAGCCTTTTAAATTTAACAACGATAATAAAGATAACATTTAAATTATTTATATAGATAATAGTTACTTGATATGCAATTATGATTTATGCATGATATAATATTTTTTAATTTAATATGTCATAATTTAATTAAATTAATAATATGCTTTAATTTTAAACTAATAAGGATGGCATCTTCTGAACTAAATAGCTATATTAATTTTGGAATAAATAATGTTATGTATATTTTTTTTTAAAAAGTATAATGATTACATAATTCTAACATTTTTGTTATATCAGATTTTATTTTTTTGATGGATTTGTTTTAAAAATGAGTCAATATAACATATTCAAAAAAAAAAAAAGTCAACATACAAATATATATGAAATTATAAAGTACTCTATTCATCCCAATAAATTTGCCTCACTCAAATTGTCATTTTAAAAAAATTAATATTTTTTATAAGACAAATTTACTTTTTATTCTTTTTAGTTTCTCAACAAAAACAAAAATTAATTTTCTAAGGACAAACTTGTCGTTTAAATTATTTTACAATACATAATTTTTTTAAAACTCCGTGAAAAGTTAACATGTGACAATATAAGTGGGACGAGGGAGTAACTAATTTGTGCATTGCACTGAATCATATACGAAGTAATTTTTTAATGAACCAAAGATTTGGATAAAATTGATTAATAAAAAAGTAAGGAAGAGGGGAAAACAAAATATAATTATCATGGAAAAACTTTGATACACAGGCCGTGTAAACTTTAGTTTATACATGACTTTTAGTTTTAGGGGTTAGGATTTTAGTTTAGGGTTTAAAGTTTAGGGGTTTAGGTTGTATTGTTTAGAATTTAAGGTTAGGGTTTAGAATTTAGGGTGTAAGGTATAAGGTTTAGGGTTTAGTTGTACCCTAATCATCATTATTGAGATTTATTAAAAATAAACTACTAGTTTTCTTACTGCTGACGAATGGGTTGACTGTATTTAATAATTTTAATTTTATTAATTTTATTAGTATAGTTTTATTGAGTTTTAAATATTTGACAAATAATATGATTGAGAAACTATAAAATACTATTAAACTTTAATGTTTAAAATAAAGCTATGTATTTATATCTATTTTTAAATTTTTAATAATTATATTTTTTTAAAAAAATCATATAAATTTAATAAATATGTTAAATTTATTTTTTAATTAAATGTAATTCAAGTTTTGAATATTTATAATTAAAAAATTAACAATTAATATTTTTATTACCTTTAATATAATTTAAATTGAATTATATTTAAGGTATTACACTAAAAATAATAATGATTTAAATCAATTTTTTAATTATGTAATATTTGGTGAGAAACTAAATTATGGAGTAATTTAAACAAAGGATATAGATAATTTTAAAAATAAATTAATTAAAAATGTCGAAGAAATAGAAAATTTTCAACTTTGATGACAAAGTTTTGCAATGGCGAGTGGCGGGCGGATTGATGCGTGTAAAGGAAGCCCAAACTCGGAGAAATTATTAGATAGAATCGGCTTAACACGTCATTTATAGTCTATTCAATAATATCAATTCATTTCAGCGTAACTTTCAAGTAATCACCCACTCCTTAATTACATGTAGGAAAGAAGTAAAGATTACTTTGGAAATAAAATGAGATAAAAAAATTTATTAGATGAGACAATAAATGAAGTAATGAGCCAGATCTATCTCATAATTTTTTCCAAACTCGACGCCCATTCTCCCCCTAATGAATTTGTTTGGGCTCGCTGACCAAATCATGAATTGTTAAGCTCAGCCGAAATCTTCGTACCTAAAAGAAATTTTCATTGAGATCTACTAATTGGTCGAGTGGTCAAAGGTTTAAATCTATTAAAAGATTTTAATAATAAGAATGATGTTATTCCTTTTAAGTGATTCGAGTTTGAATAATATAGTCTAGATAATGTGTCTTTTTAAAAGTTTAAAAATAAAAAACAGATATTATCATATAATTACTAATATTTAAAAAATCAAATCAAGGTTTTATTTGGTTTAAGTAGTAATTTCGTCATTGAATTACACTTTAACTAATAATATGGAATTTTAATTTTTTTTTTCTATCAATTTCGCCACTTTACAATACTTTTACCCAATAGTGCGGTATTTCAAGATTTTTTTTATCAATTCGAAACCTCAACTATACCTTACTCAACAATATGGCACTATGATTTTTATTATAAATTTGACACCTTAGTTGTTTGACCGTCTTAGATATAATTCACTGTCGTTGCATATCAATATTGTGAATTAATAAATCAATAAATGAATGACACATGGCACATAATTTAATATTTTTTATGTAAACAAATTTTAAGACCAAAAAGTACACCTCAAAAATTTCTGTCACGAATTTTAATATATATTTTAAAAATTATATGGCATGCGTCATTTGTTTATCGGTTCTCTAATTCAAAAAATGACAAGAAATCTTACTCTCTCGTTTATCAGTTCTCCAATTCAAAAAATAGCAAGAAACCTTATTTTTTTTTTTTATTTTTTCGGTGTTTTATCTTTATCACTGTTTTGCAACTTACTGGAGGTGTTTTGTTAGTATGAGGTTCGTTTTGTATTTTTTTTAATTTAGATTTATTGCGTTTTTGTTTTTTCTACAACAATTTTATTTCTTTCGAATTGTTTTCCTATTTTGATTTTAAATAAAAATCAGCCAGCATATTGTTAAAAAAATTGACGTGAAAAATCTGTTAAAATATATTAAAAATTCAGTCCACGCAACTTATTAACGGTGGGGAATTGACGTATAAGAAACAACATTTGCACTCTGATCTATTGATGAAATTATCTAGCCTTTTACTAGAAGCATTCATCATGTAAGAGGCATACAGATAGGTCAAATGACTTCTTTCACAGTTTGTAATCATAACTAGAAGTGATTCAACAAATTATTGCTCATAGCAAGAACCTGGATCTAGGGGGGCAGCGCGGCCGCTTCCAGCTAACGGAGCAGCAGCAACTCCTCTTTGATTTAGTAAACACCTAAAGTGTGCCAACCTTCCAGTTACTTCTCTTGGATTCTTAGCCAGCTTGTCATAGGGTGTCCACAATCGCTCTGCATTTCAGATTGAGACGGGAAGGAGAAAGAAGAATGTAGCTTCTGTCTATATGTAGCTTAATATCAACAGCACTTAAATTAAAGCCAGACCGAAATGGAGCATCAAAGATTTTGCTGTTCGGGTTATGTTCCATACTAAACAATTCCTTCTGAACTGGAAGCTAATAATGCCATCAATGAGGTTGAAGCACAGTTTAATCATGTAAACCTTAAGGTTACATGGTATTAATACCATGTATTTCTCTAATCTAGTAAACTTCACAACCTGTTTATGGACAAACAACAATTGTAGGTTGAATGTGTTCCATGGTTTTACTTTCTATAACGAGAAACTCATGATACATTGTATCGTATATGGGAGCTCGAGGTTATTACCTAGTAATTACAACTTCAGGACTTTTGGGTATTAGTATTTGGTTTATAACAAGAACACCATAATATGCATGTAATCTGATATTAATATAAATAATACTATATTAAGTACCTGCAGCTGCAGCAGCACGTGGCCATATGGTTTGTTCAATATCAGAACCATCAATGGTTTCACCCCACATGCATACCTCCCCTCCGATAACTAATTTCTGTTGCTTCGAGTTTGTAATATTTGTGAGCGGCTCATTTATGTAGAATTCCTGCCATGGGGTGTCCAAGTAGGGCAAGTACCATTTATCCTGGTTGCTTACAATACACCTTAATCCAGATTCAACCACTCGTTGAGCAACACCGCTACCAAGCCTGCCAAAGAAATCATAAGGAAAAGTTCAACCACATGAACTCATGAATCAAGCAATAGATACTTACAGCATTGATATTGCATAATCACCCCGAGTGAACTCAGGCAGTATATATAAGGAATATAAGATTTTGTCACCAACATTTTCAGAACCTGACCAGACTACTAATCATTTGCAAGAACATTTCTAGATCTCAAGATTCAAGTTGACATTAATGGTCTTTAGCCTTGGAAAAAACTTTTGTCAGGCTTCGATTAAATCTGTGTAATAGAACTGGCTTATGCAGTCCATCTTTTTAAACAGCAGCTATCTAAGAATGCCTGAACAAAGCCTCTACCATATGCTTGAACCTTTTAATGTCAAGGGATGGGGATTCAAATCCCTTGTCCTTGCAAACAAGGTAATATAGGTATTAAAATGTTAAAAGCTATCAATAATAATGTGTGTGAATTATCCCAAAAAAGTATATGGCACAAGATTTAATTGTTCTTTAACCAAAAAGAGGATCTTAGTCAAACCTCCAACTGCCAAAAAAAGGTTTTGCAAGTAAAAAAAGTAGTTTAAATTTTAGAAGACAAAATATAGAAGAAAATGCACAAGCACAACTAAGATTCAAGTTTTCTAGTAGTATCCTGTCTCAAGAAACAAGCATGGGAGAAAAACATGCCAGATGCTTTGATCAGTTTATTAGATTTTCCATGTAAGGAACTCCACGGGAACCATATGCACTCAAGGACATTAATCATTTCCACTAATTTTATATACTCAGATTTCAATATAACAAATTTTCAACCTTTTGGTATAACCATCTGTACAAATTTTCAACTTTATTAATTTACATAGATGTAACAAGTCAAGTTTGAGCCTATGTTCAACAGTTTGTGCAGCTAGCAAGAATTGTTAACTTTTGGTTACTTTCTAATATTATATAGAGAACATATAATTTCCATTTGTATAATTTTTAACATTTTCCAGAGTTTTAATTCATAAATAAAAATTTGTTATTGTAGTTGCACTAAGACTAAAAAAATATGATATTCATTGTGTGATTTAACTTTTTATTGGTTGAAGTTAATTTTTCTATATGATTTACTCTTAAATTATTTAAAATAAAGGCTGAAACTAAAGTAAAAAATATCATAAATATATAAAACTAGATGAAAAAAATGTAAGATGAACCACATAATAAAGTTCAAAAGAAATCCCCCAAAAAAGATACTGATCTATTATTTATTTGCTTTATTTCTTTTATTTCTATCAAATACCTTGTTCTATATAAAAGCTATGAAATCTACTTGAAACAGTTTGTAAGTCTTCAAAATAATCAACTATTTAAATGATCCTTTAATGACCAAAAAGGTAGACATTACAATTTAACTTTTTTCATGTCCATCAGTAGTAAAAATCCTTGCTATTCTAATTTATGAAATATGAAGTGATAAATTCCCTTTGAATATATTTTAATTTTAGGAGGGTATTTTGTTTTCAACAGTTTCTCAGATCTTAAACTACTTTAATATTCAAGTGTAGAATATGTTACTTTCCCGCAATAGAGGAGAAAAAAAAAGATGCAGCATTTGCTTTGAATTTTTTAAAAGCTCGCTTTGCAGAAGAAAGCAGCAGCATGCCTACAGAAGAATATAATGCATATATTCTCTAGGTTTGAGTGATAAAGAGTAGGAGATACCAATTGTGAACGACGGTCTTCCGGCTCAATTTACTGCCAAAGTTATTGAAAGTCTCTTCCCTGTGATACTCTATGTGAATATGATGTACAATATTGTCGTTTTACTAAATAGCTCTTGTATAAGATGAATACCAGTTAACAATTTCATATCCATGAGATAAAGCTATATTTTGTGCTCGCAAGACAAAGTACTGATATGCTTGAGATTCATTCATGCGATGCCTTTTTAACCTGCAAACCAAGCAACAAGAAAGAGGTGCAGTAGATATAATAGATTTCTGGACCACAATAATATTATGCCATGTTGATCCAAAGGAACTAAATAAGATTAGAAACATGACGTTCATGTACCGCTTACATGAAATAACAGGGCAACAATAAGTAATTTTCAGCGGTGGCAGTATTAAGCGGTGCTGAGAGCATCAAAGGAATGGCAAAGGAAATTCGATGAAATAGATAATTTTAAATGAACAGCAAACTAAGTTTCTTCCAACTAGCTGAAGGAAATTAAGATAATGTTACATCAAAAACCACTAAAAGCAAGGGAACATAGAAGCATCTCTCTCAACCAGTCAATGGCATTGTAAACTAACAATAAGCAGGAAAATGTATTTGAAAAAGAACAATAGTAACATTTCCATAAAGTTTGTAACAAGGAATAAGCCAATATACCAAATAGACATTCATTTCATTCAATGGTGTAGCAAATCAAAACATAAAAACTTCTTACCATTTGCTTATACGAGGAGTCATGGTCCAACAAGCTGAATTAGAAAATCAAGAGGTTTGGTCAAATACTATTAGACTCAGATTGATAAGATTTAAATTTAAACTTCAAAGTATACAAACATATCCTGAAGAATAATGTTTAGAAGATACTGAATAGGTCTACATGATATGTGACTCTTGCCCTCTTTCATAAGCTATGTTTTAGAGACAACTTGTTTGATATTGATACAATGAATCAGAGATCATTGTACATAGACAAGAAGCCTTCGAAACTATTTTACCTCCTAGGAGATAGACTTAGAGTGCAGTCTACAGAAAATTTAGAATTTCAGTTAATTTTACAGTTAACCAGTAAAGGACGAGAAGCTAACATCTATCAACCTACACCAAAAAGGTTGGGTTCTTTAGGAAGTTCACATATAAAATGGTATATGAAAACCCACATCCATAATAAAACCCTCTTCATTTCACCATCTTTATTTGTTTCACATCTTCTTCACTTTTTCTCTTGTTGGGAGCATTACTGGACAAGTGAGAGATTGAGGGGGAAATAAGATTCCTGATGTCATATATTATTGTTGAATTTTGGATATATGAATCATCAGCACTGAAGATCACAGAATGTTATGTTATTTAAAAATTTTAGTATAAGCTTGACCAAAATCCTTTCTCCATGGTTGGACAATAAAAGCAATCACAATGAGTTGGTTTCTAATAATAGAAAGAAACAACTTCAAGAAATGCTTAAAAGACGAGAGTTTGGTGCATGCAACAGAACGAGTCATGAACATCCAAGGAAATGTAAGGTAAAAGGCTGCCATCGCCTACCACATAAATATTGTAAGATAATAGTTTTATCCGAAACGAAGCTTCAAACCAAAACTTATCATTAAGTAGCATGATATATCTACAATAATATACAAGTAGGAATTATAAGATAGTATGTTTTAACTCACTTGTATTAACTTCATCACCTCCCAAGTGAACAAATTTAAAGTTAAAGATCTTGCTGAAATCTGAAACAAGAATTCCATTTTCTTTTTGTTATATAAAGGAAAGAAAAAATTGCAGTCATTTCTTGATAGAAATAATGACGTCAAGGGATAAGTAAGGAGATCACCTGAAAGAATTCCATCTAATACTTTAAATGTAAATTCACTGCTGACGTCAAGAGGCTGTTGACAGTCCTTAGATGGCCATAAAGAAGGATAACCAACCCCCCTAAAGAATTAATACCTCGTTTACTCAAAACATTTAGAACAAGGTCAAAAGCATATAAGTTTATGCATACATGCATCTTGAATTCAATTTTGCAATATCTATCTGCATTTGTTGTGTGCATTTGTAACGTTCTATTTTGACTTTCACAAAACGGTGTCGTTTTGTTATGTTTTAACTTTTTATTAAGTGTTGTCGTTTTGCTTTTTGAGATAAAATCCCCCAAGTCTGTAGCAGTGTTAAAAAGGGCGCAAAGCGCACTAAGGCCATAGAGGTTCTACAGTCAAGGCGCATGCCTTATTGAAATAAAATGCACTTTTTAAAATTTAATGATATATAGATTTTTTCAGTTGTATAATCAAGTGAGAAGAACAGTTAGTGCAATGTAAATATCAAAGAGTATTCATAAGCAACATTTTATGTATTAAGCATCACTTCAAAGTTCAACAAAATAAAATTATAAATGCACATAAAACATAGTACTAAACAAGAAAGAAATTTTAGCACTTTAAAAAGGACTATAAGTTCAACAAAGCTAGCTATATAAGTGGTCTCAAAATGATACATGATAATATGACATCATATATGATCATCTTCTCATGAAATTGATTTTAATTCGAACCTAAATTAAATTAAATAACTGAGAATTGAAATAACTTTGCAATGTATCAAACAATCGATTTTAATTCAAACTTGAAAACTCGACCAATTTAATTAAAATCTCAAAACTAGGTGTAATGATTTAAATTAAATCATGATAGAATAACTTAATTCAAGATTAATTTAAACTTAAATTAACTAAAAAGCAATAACATTTTATTGTATTAAACAATTAATTTTTTTTCCAAGTTTTAAAACTCAACCAAATTAATATGAATATAAATTTGATCTAAATTTAATATATTTTGTATATATTGTGTTATGCACGCCCGTTGATTAATGTAAAACACAACCAAATTAATTTAAATATAAATTCGATCTAATTTAATATATTTTTTATATATCGTGTGTTATGTACGTCCCGTTTATTATTATAAAACTTAACCAAATTAATTTGAATATAAATTTGATCAAATTTAATATAATTTTAATATAAATTCGGTCTAATTTAATAAATTTTTTAATTAAAATTATTTTTTGTGGGTCCCTCTCTTATTTCAAATTAGTGCTGTAAAAATAAAATAAAAAATATATAAAAAGAATAGAAAGAAGAAAAAAGTGAAGAGTCTGTATATAAAAAATAGAAAGAAGAACAACAGTGAAGAGACGGCGCCTTTTTGCCCCCTGAGCTTTCTGCGCCTTCTGTGCGCCCAGTTGGGCTTCACCGAAACCGCCTCGCCTGATCCCCTAGAAGGCGCTTCACCCTCTTTGCGCTGTGCCTTAACGCCTAAGCGCGCCCCAGTGGCGCCTTTTAATACACTGGTCTGTAGGTTTTCATTTTATCAAATGAATGAAAATTTGTCTGTCTCCCTCAAAACTTCTGCTTCTTATCTCATCTTACTCCGCTCATTTCTCATCTCCTTTAAAAATTATATTGTTTCGATTCTTAGTGTTACAAGGCATCAGAGCTTTAGGCTTTTCTCGGTCTTGTGGGTGTTATGATGATGGATTCGGAAGAACTTCGGGTTACATTACTCAAGGGAGTTGAAACTATATTGAACGCAGCTTTCGATAAGTTTCTATGTGACTTTAGAAACGATTTGAAGGTTATCCGAGAAAGGGGTAATGTTGGGTTCGATCAAAGGTACCGCGAGGAATCGGACAAATCATCCTTGACTGCTGATTTGGCAGAACCGAAGGTTCAAGTATCGACAACTGTAGCTCAACACAGTCCGTTGGAACCACCACTGGTTCAAGTGTAACGTCGACAGAGTTGGCTGAGACAGAACAAGAACTGTTGTTGATAGGCTCTAACGAACTCAAGGTGTTCGACGAATTGTCTGTGATAACAGACGTGGAGTTGGATAGTTTTGACGACTCATCTAGTGGGTTGCTAGAAGTGCCACAGGACGAGAGGTCTGATATTTTGAATAGGGATTTGCTAGAACCGTTGCTGGTTCAGGGTATTTGGTTGGATTCACTTATGGCGATAGGGAGGATGGGTCCTGGTGAAACTAATTTGTTCGGTGAAAGGCTGCCACGAATCAATAGAGCACTATCGACTGCTTGGGATCTTGTTCATTTGGTAAGTATTTCTGCTTTTACCGACTGTTCATTTAATAGAGGTAACTGTTTGAATGAGTCTTCAAATGTGTTTAATGGTGAATGGGTTAGTGAGTACAATCCTCGTATAGTTTTAATACATTCTTTTGATCCCGGAGGAAGTGACACCCCTCCCAATATTATGGATGACTTTAGAACAGAGACTTATAGACAATTGTCCCGACTTAAGCAACTTAATTCTAGTAAGGAGGATGTTGTTAATAATTTTGTTACAGGACATTATATGGTTGGTAGGGAGATATTGGACTTTTGGCAAGGCCGAGTGAAGAAATTGGCTGGTAATTGCATTGGACTACAAGGATTTTGGGTATCCAATGTTGTCAAAGAGGTTCAGGCTGGTTTTACAACACAAATAGATATTACTTTAGGTTCATATGGTTCTGTGAACATAATGGATAATAGCCGAAGAATTTTAACTGATTTACATCCTGTCAGAAAGAAATCTGTCTTGGAAGCAATGTTGAAGGTCTTACATGCTGGTAGCAAGTTTGATTGGTTAAGTAGTGGTTATAGTGAATATGCTGAGTTGCGTGTTGTGGGTTTAAGGGTCATTAACGCCTTATCTGAAGCATTAAAAATCCCTGTTTGGGGAGATGGAATGGAATATCTACCAAAATGTTCATGTGGAAGGCATCCTGGAGAAATGGGCGAAATTGTTGAGCATCATATCATTGCTGATCGTCGAAAACTATACTCTAATTTTGGTTTATTTTATCCTTGTGATCATGAGAAATTTGCTCTGTTAAAAAATTTACCATGTTCATGGTGCAATGGAAAAATACCTTAACTATCAATCAATTTTCTCTAAATTATTGTATAGATAGAGTCCAATGCTTGGCAAAGCATTTTACGAGGAAGTGAAAAGGCTTTGCTTAATTTTTGGCAACAGTTCCATTATGATTTTTTCTTGGTATACATGAGATTAATGGAGCAGGAGATAAGGAACATGATGTGGATTTTTACTGTCTATGAGTCATGTGATGAAATATTAAATAAAAAGGAGGTGGAAACTACTGCTGCTGCTTGTTTTTTCCTGCAACTTTCATATATGTTGGAAAATGTACCAGCTTGGCTTCTTTCCATATCTATTTTCTGTCCATTGTATAAGCACAAGCTTACGATAGTGGATAATGAAGAGTTCTATGAGTATGAGAAGACATGGTCTTTGAAGGATCTCAAGTATCTAATTGTCGTTTTGAGACAAGCCTTGTGGCAGCCCCTATGTGTGATTTCATCATCTACAGAGTATGTTCGACAAGGTTTTACATTGGGTTTGACTACTTTGGTGGCTAAAATTTCAAACATTAGAGTGGACTCTCTGCTGAAATTTGTAGTTAATCTGTTGGATGTTTCATCATCAATGAAGAGTCAGGATGTACGGGATTGTCTCTTGGGTCGGTTAAGTGCTTATGGTGAAACGAGGCCAAAATCTCAGACTTTGACAGTAGGTCTTCAAACTCGTGAAAAATTGTGTGATGAACAAATGCATGCAGCGATCTGTGACATGGTAACTGTTGTCAAACTCTTAAATCTCACTTTGGTTGTTCTGGAACTTGATAAGAAAAGCAGCTTAAGGGTGACAGTAGCCGATGGCAACACTATAGGAACTTTGGGAGAATGCAAGGGAGTAACTTGGGAGACACAAGATGAAAAAATTGTGACTAACCTTTTGATTCTACAGTTGAAGGATTGTAGTGTGGTTCTGGTAGTTCAATGGCTATCTGTTTTGGACCTATCCGGTGGGATTTTACAGAATTAAAAATGAGTTTCCAGCATGAGGGGAAAGAAGTAATTTTGAAGGGAATTCAACCAGAGTCATTGGAGAGGATAAATTCAAAGAAATGTGGGAAGATGTTGAGAGAGAATAACAGCCCATACGCTCCTTTCTTATTAATGTTGGATACACAATTAGAGGTGGAATTAGGAGCGGAACGTATTAAGGAGAAATTACAGAAACTGCTGCAACAATTCGAGGATGTTTTTGCTGAACTGAGAGGGTTGCCTCCTGAGAGAGGGCATGATCAAGGACTAATCCTCAAGGGGTGTTGCCATGGAAATTTTCCTTTA
Organism: Hibiscus mutabilis; assembly: GCA_019671005.1. NCBI lineage: Eukaryota > Viridiplantae > Streptophyta > Magnoliopsida > Malvales > Malvaceae > Hibiscus > Hibiscus mutabilis. The sequence continues at coordinate 65,979,630 of CM033719.1, read as the reverse complement.
ATTCTTGAGGAGAAGGATTATTTCGAGCAGGGAAGTTTTGTTGCCATTGACAAGAACATGGTTGTGATTTCTGCATTGAATGTGATGTTGTACTGCGTTGAATATCTAAATGAAATTCTTGAAGAGGTAGTATGGTTTATTCTCATTCAACCACTGCCCAAGTACACATATAGAAAGATCAATAAGGGGTTGGCAGAGTCGTGGCTGCAACTAGTTTGGCTTGTTGATTGGTGGGCAGGAGTTAAGATTAAAGTGTCCGCAGTTCATGAAAGCTTCAATTTAATGGGTAAGGTACATGCCCTTGCCATATGCAATCACAGAAGTTATGTCGATTGGCGGGTTGGATGGATTTTATCACAACAATCAGGTTGTCTTGGCAGTACATTAGATGTAACGAAGAAACCATCAAAGTTTCTGCTGGACATAGGTTGGTTAATGTGGTTTGCTGAGCATTTGTTTTTGGAACGAAGTTGGAACAGGGATGAAATTAACCAAGAGAGTCACATTGTTCCATCCAAACCGGTTCAATGTTTTCAATTTGGATGGCTTTTCAGTTCTTCTATGGTGAACATATTAGAGAAGTTTTTGATCCCGGAGATATTAAACTTGCTAGCATCGACATAGAAACTGTATTGTTGGTTGGTCTTTGGTTTTTAACCATTATCGACACTGAGAAACTACTGTTGGTTCATACTTCATTTTCGATCAAGGCTAAAAGAGCATGGGGTCACGTTTTGTCTAATCATCGGAAAAAGGTCATATTCGAATCCTTGAGGACAAGGATTAATTCGAGCAGGAAGTATTGTAAGTGCTATTTTGACTTTCACAAAACGGTGTCATTTTGTTATGTTTTAATTTTTTATTAAGTGTTGTCGTTTTGCTTTTCGGGATAAAATCCCCCAAGTCTGTAGGTTTTCATTTTATCGAATGAATGAAAATTTGTCTGTCTCTCCCTCAAAACTTTTGCTTCTTATCTCATCTTACTCTGCTCATTTCTCATCTCCTTTAAAAATTCTATTGTTTCTATTCTTAGTGTTACAGCATTTGACCACAAGTATTATAGTATATATTAAGTAAGCAAGACTGGCTATTTATGATAATTTGGGTCTTGCAAAACTGCATAGATAGTAGCTGACAAACAATCCTTTAATGGCCATAGAGAATGATAACCATTTCTCTTAAAGAATTGAAACACAGCTACTCAGAAACATTTAGGACAAGGCCAATAAATTGCATATAAATTTTTTGACGCACACCCTGACTTCAAGTTTGCAGTAATATCTGTGCTTGTTGTGTGTATTCAATCATAAGTGTTTTTAATATATGTTAAGCAAGGTCCTTAAAACCACATAAAAACCTATTTATGATAATTTCGGTTCTGGTTTTAGAATTTCAGTCACAGAATTTTGTCAATTTCTCATCCAAAATTTCTTAAACCTTCTCCACCCAATAGACCTACGTCGAGATAACCATTAAGTACCAGCCTAAAGGTGACTAATTATCATAAAGCTTAAATTTACTTTTTACAACATTCATGACAGGCAAAAAAGTAGCATCCTCATCTACTATAAAATATTGCCTATTTGCAAAAGAAAGCATGTTACTAGCAACAATAAAAATTTACTATAAAATGGAGAAAGCATATTGTACCATGAGAGAGCGTGTCCTGGAACATCAATTTCGGCCAATACATTTATTCCTCTTTCTTGGGAATAACTGCATAGATTAAAAGTAAACATATCAGAAAGAATTGGAGTACTCAAAATAGTAATTATCATTTGAATACAAGTGAAAGAAAAAAAAGGAGAACGACGTGCCTCACAACTTCAGCAGCATCAGCTGCTGAATATCGCTCTGAGGGTGAATAAGCACCATCCCACAGTTTAGGATATGAAGGTATCTCCAAAGGGAACGATTGTGTATCTACAATGTGCCAGTGCAATACATTCTGTATGAAAGCAAAAAAGAGATACACATATAGGCTAATTCTTCTTGTGTTGCAATAAACATGTCAATCGACTAGGTCAATACTCCAACTGAAAATTGTTATTAATGCACTACTTACCAACTTTGCATATGACATAGAATCAATGACCTTCTTAATAACTGTCATTGGTAAATAGTGACGCGACGTATCTGCATCAATGGTATCAAAAAGTCTTATCATAATTTTGAAACAGAAGACAGAAAACAGAGATAAAAATATTATAAAATATTATTCTATCATCATATAATTTTCTCCGACCTATGAAGATTGGCAGTTTAGCTGCCATTCCAACTTCCATGTGGGTTGCTGAGAATATAGGCCAAAACGGGCAATAAAACAATATGTTTTGATAATACCTAACCGCTAAAGAAATAGCAACATGAAGTCCCTAATTTTCAATGCAAGCCAAAGAATGATCTCTAAACATTGTATTTTCAAAGGAAACCAACACCATTACATGTCTTAGAAGATAAGTGCCTTTCACCGATTAAGAGACCCCGATAGGGAAACCTAGGCTGATCAATAACAGTCCATGGTGACATGCTAACTTCAAGGACCCTCCTTGTAATGCTAAAATAACATAATTGGCTGAATGTCTGAACCATTGTACAACAAGCTACATATTCTAAGAATTTTTTAATGTACAATAAAGTATAATGACAACTTGTAAACAATAATTATACCGGTACTTACCTGAAGCCCATGTAAAGCACCATAAACTGTCTTTGCCTGCGTGAGCAGTTAAAGTCAGAATAAACTAGTATAATATAATGTGAGGAAATTTTGCAGTTTTGTTCAACTCCAACAGACAACACCCATCAGTATTCTTTTCTTTTTTTTTCAGTTTGCCTCTCTTGAAAGAAAAACAAAGAAAAGGAACTCGAAACGCATGTATCTTCCAAAAACAGACCATGAAGTTGGTCTATAGGTTTAGGTTAAGTTAGGTAATTTTATATGGAATGATGAACTAGCAATCCCACAAAATTCAAATTTGTTTGAGGTAGGTCAATGAAAGTCTTTAGATTAAGAAGCTCAAATTCAACAACAACATTACTTGGAACATGGAAGTAAAGTAAATAAAATAAAATATAAAAACAAAGAAAAGGAATTCGAAAGGCATATATCTTCCGACCATGAAGCCGGTTTATAAGTTTAGGTTAGGTTAGGTAATTTTATATGGAATGATGAACTAGCAATCCCACAAAATTCAAATTTGTTTGAGGTAGGTCAATGAAGGTCCTTAGAATATCAAGCTAAAATTCAACAACTACATTACTTGGAACATGGAAGTAAAATAAATAAAATAAAATATAAAAGCAGGCATTTCTTGACAGCTTAAGCTTTTAGATTATTGGTCACCCAACTTAACATACATAACGAATGATTTTGAAGGAAACAACCTTGTTGGAATGACAAAGGCTTTGTTTGGTTGACGCTTAAATCAGTTCTTTTTATTTGCCAAAACATAAGTCAAAGTTCACTATAGATAGAGAGGTACATATGAATAAATATATGGTCAAAAGCTTACCTTTCTTAATTAAAATTAAAATTTCAATAACAGAATAATTTTAACGTACATTAAGCAACCTAAGAAGAATTAAAGGACACGTCCCGCAATGAAAATTCTAAAATTTGTATAATTAATCAAGAAATATGATTTGCTCGGCGTACCTCAAGATGGGCGTAACCTGGTTTTTCCGGCGATGGGACCATTAATTTGTAGGACTCATCGGTGCCGTACTGTAGCTGCAATCAAAATCACAAATGAATTTCCACATCCAAACCAAACACTTCACGACGTTTTCAGAACATTTAACTTCTCTATCAGCTTTTTTAGAACATATGTCAATCTCAAAGCTTTAATTTTCTGTTTCTGCCATTTTCTGGGGAAAAAGTTAGAATAATAATTAGAAAAACAAATGAAGAGAGTAAAAGGGGAACCTGTTCGTTTGGAGAGGAAACAACGATATGCAGACCCTGGAGCAGAGATGAAGGGTTGAAAGCAGATAAATTGGCATCGATGACGTGATCCAGTTTGATGACGGCAATCATCCTGTCGAATGCGCCTTTGAGTATTTGAGAATCGTAGTTGGAGGAAAGCCCGAAATCGCTGGTCAAGTAAAGTTGGACGTTGCCGTAACTCATCAACGCCGGCATTGGCCATATCTTCACCTTACTGTTCTCACTAGCGCCGCTCACTGCTAACGCATTGCCCAACACTAGCGCCGCCACCGCAACGGCATAAAACAACGATTCACTTACTACCATTTTCCCCATATTTCTCCTCTGTCCTGACTCCTGAGTTCTTTTTATTTGCTTTGAAATTTGCGATTTATAAGCAAGCGGGCAACTTTTTTTTTTTTGACGAAAAAGCGGGTAACTAAACTACAACTTGGAACGATATTTAATTCCCTTAATTTGTCAGTTTATGTCATGTTCCATATCCACGAGAAATTATTAAATGAGTCCTCCAATAATATTTATTTATTTTAGCATAATATCACGGGACTAGATTTTGACCCTAGTGGATCCGTGCGGCCTTAGACGCCTTCGACGCAAATCAGTTGATTCATACGCCTAAGTCAGCCTTCAACCAGCCTTGTGAGTACTCCTGCTCGACAACGGCTCCGACAAGCCCTCCAGGTTTCGATGGATCTTGTCACGGGCTAGACCTTTGCCAGACGAATCGTGGGAACCTTAGTCGCATTCTCGGTTGAAACGTCTGCTAAGTCACCCTGAAATCCCTTGTCACGGCCTTAGGTGAAGCTCTCTCGACAAACGCCTAACTCAGCCAGGATTCTCGCTCCGGAAGATCAAACACTTTCCGAAGCCTTCGAACGAAAGATCGTTCTAAGCGGAAACTAATCAAAGAACAACGGAAAGAGATTGGCAGCTAGAACAACGAAGAACACTCAAGAATAATGAAGAACACTCGAAGAGTTTAGAGTAAATGCTTCTTGTATTACTCAAAGTAAATGAATAAGTGAAATGAAGAGAAGTAGTGATTTACAAGTGAGGATGGAGCCTCTATTTATAGTTGAACTCCCCTACATCCAACGGCTCAGTTTAAATTACATCGACGGTCGAGATTGATCTTATCTAATCAAATCTCAATTTCAAATCTATAATTATCACAAACATTATCTACAAATTATATTTCAAATAAATAGATGATGCTTTGACCGAATTACCCTCATGAATCCTCCATGGATTTGCTAAGTCCAGTGGGCTTGCGGGCTCTTTAGTATTCTCCAAGTGCGGGCTAAGTGTGATGGTCTTGGCAAGCCCGTTACACCGCGCAAACCCTCTTTGGCTGATTCTTGCGCCAATGCCTCGGTCCTAAAGGTTTGGTCCACGCCTTCCTCCAAGTGCTGGGCCAAGTCTAATGGTCTTGGCAAGCCCGTTACACCGCGCAAACCTTCTTTGGCTGACTCTTGCACCAATGCCTCGGTCCCAAAGGTATGGTCCACGACATTCTCTGAGTGCTGGGCCACATTTGGCAAGCCCGTTACATTGCGCACAACCTCCCAAAGGTTTGGTCCGTGACATTCTCCCCCACTTGACTTAGCGACGCCTTCGTCGCTGCACTCGAACGATCCTGGGCAAGGTCAACTTGATTACTCGTCGATGCCTCGACTTCATGCAATTCCCTCATATGAACTGCTCACCTCGACTCAAACTGTTGTTGAACATCGCGTGCTAACACGCCTCTTGATACATCTCCCTTGTAGGAGCACTCTCCCACAAACTCCGATTTACCTCGACTCAGACCCACTTGGTCCTGCGGCAAAGACTTGGAAGTTGTCACAACATTGAACACAGACTGAACTCTCAGATTCGTCGACAACTCTGGCTTGCCCCTTTGAACTATAAAAGGTCTCTTCCAATCTTCTTTTCCCTCGCACTGAAGACTAGGTCGTACTTAACCTACGTTCATCAACAATGGCAAATCAAAACCAAAAACACTAGGAATGTGTTTGAGATGTACCTTCTCCTCGATCACATTTACTCTAAAACAGGTCAGCCCTTCTTTCTCATTGAAGTTTAGCCTCTTCTGCATTGAACCTTCTTCATCGAAGTTCTTTGCATGCATCGGCACTTTCGCCACAAAGTCCGTTGCGCTATTCTGCATCGGCTCTTCTTCCCTGAAGTCCGTTGCTTCTGGTTGCAACCGCCCTTCTGACTTGAAGTTTAGTGCTCTCTTGCATCGATCCTTCTTCCTTGAAGTTCGGTGCTTTCTCTTGCGTCGACACTTCCTACCTGAAAGTTCGTCGCTCGTTTCCTACCTTGCCCATTGGTGGTGTCTCTACGATTATTATGTCCCTTAATGGCTTGGCCCCCTTCGACTCTCCAATGGTCTCAAAAGCGATGATCTTTCCCCGAACATCCTCGGCAAGCTCTTCGGTAGCCTTCTCGAACATGGTCACCCCTTTCTGCTTTCGGTCCCCCTTGGCCTTGGCAGAACTTGACATTATCGGATCAAACGATGCAGCCTCGCTCTCTTTAGGCTCACCCAACTCCTTGGATGGCTTGACTCGATCCAGGCACTCTCGCAATTTGTGAGGCCCCTTACACTGGTAGCACTCTAGTTGCTTCATCTTGCGTCGGCACTTCTTCCTTGAAGTCCTTCGCTTTTTTCCCACCTTGCACATATGTGGCATCTTAACGGTTGCTATCCCTCAATAGCTCAGCCCCCTTCGACACTCTACTGATCTCAAAAGAAATGTTCTTCACTCGAACATTCTCAGCAAGCTCTTTCCCAGCCTGTCCGGACATCTTCAACCCATTCTGCTCATGGTCTCCGCTTACCTTGGCAGAACTAGACAACTCTGAACCAAGTTTCACAGGCTCTTTACTCTTGGCCTTAACTTGTCCCTCGGACCACTTGGCTCGAAACGGGCATCTCCGCAACTTATGAGGTCCCTTGCATCGGTAGCACTCCAATCGCCTCGTCTTTACCTTCGGCTCGACAACTTTCTCACTTGCTATCGCATCAAGTCTCATCACTGGCTGGACTACTTTGGCACTCGTAGTCGAACCACGGCTCTCACTTCGCTTGGCGGCATTGACACACACAATCGCCCCAAGGCTCGTTACTTCACCCTTTGACTCATCTGCTGTCTTCACCATGGCAGCTAGGCGATTCTTCTCGGGACATCCCCTTATCAAATGAGGACCATCACAGAAGTAGCACTTCAACTTCTTGCTCCCCTTCTTTTATGGAATGGACTTAGCCTCACCATTCCCCTCGTCTCTTGAACTGGGCTTGGTTGACTCAACACTCGCCTGCTTGCATTCTGCGAGCTCGGTCAGAGGTTCGGCAACAACGAGAGCCTCTGAAAGTCTCTGGGCATCTTCCTGCTCTACTGCGAGCTTCGCCCCCGGTCTAAATCCCTCTAAGAAGGTCTTGAGCGCATCACATTCACTCATTGCCGTCTTGCAACTGAGCAGCTCCTCTTGAGCTCATCCATTTCTTTTCGCAAAGCTTCCATCTCAGCTTTACTAGCATTACTCCCTCGAACAGTCACCAACTTGTTGAGAACTTCTCGTGTCTCATCCTTGAACCGGTCATCTATGGACTCTACTTCGTCAAGACGGGACTCAAAAACACCTTGGGTCTGCTTGGCCTCATCTTCGAATTTCTCAAGTCTAAGAACCCTTTTTCCCAACGACTCTAATTCCGCCTTCATTGCCTCCACTGCATCTTGGAGGGAATTACCTTGTTGGTTCAACTTCTCGTACATCGAGTTGAGAACTTCTTGGATCTCCTTCGCGGTTTTCTCCTTGGAAGAATCCTCCGCTTTTTGCAAATCCCCTATCTTGGCTTCACAAGCACAACTCTCTCGAACTATCTCCAACTCGTTGAGGATGCGTTGCGTCTCGTCATTGAACTTGCCCTCCATGGACTCTAACTTTTCAAGACGTGACTCCACAACACTTTGGGTCTTTTTGGCATCCTCTCTTAGAGTTTCCACTGTAGCCTCTAAGGAATTACCACGCTCAGACATCTTCACATCCAAGCCATTAAGAGCCAATTGAACCTCCTCCTAGATCCCTTCCAGAGACTCTAACATCTCGATATCCAACGAACTCAGCTTCTCAAGGTTTACTGACTCTAGCTGTTCAAACACCACATTTGCCTCCTTCTCGAAGTCCAAGGGTTTATCGACCCAAGCCTCCACGACCGTTATGAATTCGAGATTCGACTGTACCTTATTTTCAAGACGGTTGCTCCTCTCGTCAAATTCATTTAGAGTCTTTCTTACATCGTCCATTGTCAATGTCTTCTTCTTTGGTGCCATCTCAATCACCACTTTGCCACGAACTAGTCTGATCCCTGATCACTTCGACTAACTCGAACGCAAGTCACCACCACGCTTAACTGCAACTACAAGCTGGAATCCACCACACTTGACTGCACCTGCAAGCTGGCTTGAACGCAAGTCACCACCACGCTTGACTGCAACTGCGAGCTGGCTCGAACGTAAGTCTCTTCCTCGACTCACTCTGATACCACTTATCACGGGGCTAGATTTTGACCCTAGCGGATCCGTGCGGCCCTAGACGTCTTCGACGTAAATCAGTCGATTCCTACGCCTAAGTCAGCCTTCAACCAGCCTTGTGAGTACTCCTGCTCGACAACGGCTCCGACAAGCCCTCTAGGTTTCGATGGATCTTGTTACGGGCTAGACCTTTGCCAGACGAATCGTGGGAACCTTAGTCGCTTTCTCGGTTGAAATGTCTGCTAAGTCACCCTAAAATCCCTTGTCACGGCCTTAGGTGAAGCTCTCTTGACAAACGCCTAACTCAGCCAGGATTCTCGCTCCGGAAGATCAAACACTTTCCGAAGCCCTCGAACGAAAGATCGTTCTAAGCGGAAACTAATCAAAGAACAACGGAAAGAGATTGGCAGCTAGAACAACGAAGAACACTCAAGAATAATGAAGAACACTCAAAGAGTTTAGAGTAAATGCTTCTTGTATTACTCAAAGTAAATGAATAAGTGAAATGAAGTGAAGTAGTGATTTACAAGTGAGAAGTGAGCCTCTATTTATAGTTGAACTCCCCTACATCCAATGGCTCAGTTTAAATTACATCGACGGTCGAGATTGATCTTATCTAATCAAATCTCAATTTCAAATCTCTAATTATCACAAACATTATCTACAAATTATATTTCAAATAAATAGATGATGCTTTGACCGAATTACCCTCCTGAATCCTCCATGGATTTGGCTAAGTCTAGTGGGCTTGCGGGCTCTTTAGCATTCTCCAAGTGCCGGGCCAAGTGTGATGGTCTTGGCAAGCCCGTTACACCGCGTAAACCCTCTTTGACTGATTCTTGCGTCAATGCCTCGGTCCTAAAGGTTTGGTCCACGCCTTCCTCCAAGTGTTGGGCCAAGTCTAATGGTCTTGGCAAGCCCGTTACACCGTGCAAACCTTCTTTGGCTGACTCTTGCACCAATTCCTCGGTCCCAAATGTATGGTCCACGACATTCTCCGAGTACTGGGCCACATTTGGCAAGCCCGTTACATTGCGCACAACCTCCATATTTGACGCTCGCGCAATGTCTCGATCCGAAAAGTTTGGTCCGTCACAATAACTTCTAAATAAATTTCATTCTTTAATAACGTATAAAAAAGAGGTAAAAATCCACATAGAAAAAATGAGATATAAAATTATTGTAATAACCCGTTCTATCTGGGCCCCAAACTAAGTCAACCCAACCCAAATAAAAACTCAAACCCGTTTATGAACCCGCAACCCGGCCTGGTAAACCGTAACCCGACCCAAATCAAAAGAAAACCCTAATTTCCAAAAACCCTTGTACTAACCCTAATGCCGCCGCCGCCGCCCTTGATTCCGGTCATCACCAAAAAAAATTCCCAAATTGAACCCTAAAATCTTGAAACCCTAAAAATAAAATAATAACCTAAATCTAATATACAGCCCCATACCCTAGCCGAACCACTCTCTGAATAATCCCCAAAAATCCGGCCATCTACTCCATCAAAATCCAAATCTGCTGCAGTCAATTAAAAGGGGAAGTTATAATTTTTTATGTAAAATTTTGGTTATAAAAAAACAAACTCGAAACAAATGTAAAAGGGGGGAGATCTGAAAAATCTTTTCGAATATGGAAAAATTGTAAGGGGAAGAGAAAAAAAGAGAGAATCGGGGGGAATTTCAGATCAAAAAATCGAAAAGGGAGATAAGTGTAAACGAAAATTTTTAATAAAATTTCAAAAGAACTTTGTGGAAATAAAATCCGTTTCTTATTTTCGTTTTTTTATTTGAAATCTAAAACCAATTTTTTGTTTAAAATTTTGATCTGAAACTAAGGGGGAAAGGGGTTTCGAATACCTGTCGATGTGGTTGCCGGAAGCCAATTCTTTGCCGTGAGGCCACGACGGCCGGTGAACGGCGTTCGGCCGAGCGGAGAGCGGCGTCGGGAGTGTGAAGTTGAGAGGATTATGCAATTAAGGTTTCTTCTTTTTTTATTTCATTCTGGTTCGAATAAAAAATACCCTATTAATGTTGTTTGAACATGATACAAAGCGGTGCCGTTTAACACCCCTGACCCGCGCGATGACCCGACCCGAGGGGGATCCGCGCATTCTAGGTTAATGGGTAAATTACACAAGTGTTCCTTGCCCTTTTTCCCCGTTTACATTATTGTCCAGGACTAATTCGGTTTTTCGTCCTTCTAGTTTTTATGCACTCTTAATATCATCCTTTTTGTGTTTTTTTTTGGGCTTTTAGTTTCTGTTTTTTAATTTAGTCATTGTTCTGTTTTGTATTCAATTTCAGCACTTTTATTTATTGTTATTTATTTTTTTGCCCATACATCTTATATTTTTTCATTTTAGTCTTATTTTATGTTATTTCATACCATATAGCTTTTAATATTCATCTTCATGATATCTTATGTATATTAATTCAATATATGTCTTGTTGTTGTTATTATTATTATTATATGTATATGATATATTAATAAATAAAGTAGTTTATTTTTAATATCATATATATAAGATATGTATATATATTTACATAAATGTTTTCTATGGTTCATATTTTATAATATTTTTATATTTTATAATATGTATATGTAAGGTTTTAAATGTATATTTATAAAATAAAATATAATATTTTTAGTTACAATATATATAAAAATAATAATAAATACTTGCTTTTTTGTAAAAAAATATATGTATATATATAAACTACTAACTTAATATATGTATAGGCATATTTTTTTAATACAAATATATTTTACTTTAAATATTATATTGTAAATATATATCCATATAAATAACAAATACTTATTTTTGTAATAAAAATATATATGTATATGAACTACTAAATTTATATATATAGATTTTTATAAATATAATTATTAAATATATATTTTGTCATAAATATTATATTTTTAAATATATACGTATATTTATATACTACATTATAAATTACATCATAATAACTAGATAAGTAAGGATTAAGGTAATATTTTTTTATTTAGGGAGTTCGAGAATTAGTGTCTCGGGCGTAAAAGAATGCGACATTCTCGATATCCCTAAATAAAATAATATCCTTACCATTTTAGGATACGATATTTAAGGGAATTTTCTTTTATTTAGAAATCGAGAAACCATTTTCCGGGCGTAAAGGGAAGTGAATTTATCGGTTATTTTAAATAACGGAACGTTTCTTTAAATATTTAGAACATTTTCATGCATTTAAGAATTGTATTTTAAACTTTATTCGAATTCGAAATTTTCAATACCAAGACGTTAAATAATCGACTAGGTACCAATTTTGGGTGGTGTGGGGTGCTAATCTTTCTCCATCTGTAATTGACTCCCAGACCCTAAATTTTTATCTCTGGTTTTATCGGTGTATGGTCTACCATTTTTAAATTATCGGTGGCGACTCCATATATTTTTTTAAAACCGGGCAGATGTTTTCCAAACAAAACTAAAAACACGAAAAAGAAATTTTAAAACCCGAATAAAAGAGAGCGTCGGACGGATTTGGGTGATTAGAATTATTATTGGATAGGACTATAAATGACGTGGCGAGTCAGGCCCATCTAATAATTTTTTCATATCCATATGTATTTTCATTCTGGATGATGCCAGTTATTCATATTTAAAATTTGGGTAATTATTCCATGCACAAGTCCTTCAGTTTTAAGGTTTAAGATTTTGTTTATGATTTAGGGTTTATGGATTTAGTGTATGTGTTTTGAACTTAGCGGTGTAATTAAAATTTAAGGTTTATAGTTAAAATTTAAGGTTTATAGGTTAAAATCTAAATCCATAATCAGATTATCCTAAAAACTGAACTATAACCTCTAAACCATAAATTCTAACCATAAACCTTAAATTAAAAACCCGTAAACCCTAAACAAGATCCTTAAAGCCTAAAACTAAGGCGCTTGTAGAATTTTTTCTTTTCTTCCACCAGTTCATAAGATATTTTCTCTTAAAAATTAAAATTATTACAATTAGGGTTAAAGGTCAAACTAGCCTTCAACAAAAAATGAAAAAACTAATTAAGCCCTTATGAAAATATTTTACCCAATTGAGCCATCAGAATTCAAATAACGATCAATCATACCCTCAAAATTCAAATTGCGATTAATTTAACCCTTTTCATAATGTTGGTCGTTAATTCAAAAGTAGTTATTATGATGGTGACACGTGACATACTCTGAACATGCTATGTCATCAAAACCGTAAATAAGCATTTAAAAATGTAAAAAATATTTAAAATTATAAAATAATATATTTAAAATTCAAAAAATATTATAAATTTGAAAAAATATTTAAAATTATAAAAAAATATAAATTAAAAATAATTTAAAATAATTTAAAAATTCAAGAAAAATGTAAAAAAATGTTTAAATGGTGTAAAATCAAAATTATGTTTAAAATTATAAAAAAATATTTACTTAAAATAGAAAAAAATATAATAATTATTAAAAATATATAAATATTTATAATAAAATAATATTTAAAATTGTATTATTTTAAAAATATATATTTTCAATTATAGAACCCCAAAAATTCAAAAATTTTCAAAATACCCAAAATTTTCAAATCCCTAACCCTAAACCCTAACCCTACATTTAGGGATTTATGAGGCTTTTTTGAAAGAAATGAAACTCTGGATTTCTTTAGAAAAATATATTTTATGTTTTTTATAAAAAAAATTAAAGGAATATAAGAAAAATAAATTAATTTAATATTTTTAATTTTTATACATTATTTAATATTTTTAATATATTTTTTAGATTTTTTTAGAGTTAAAAAACAATTTTGATGATGTAGCACGTCCAGAGTGTGCCACATGTCTTTCTATCTTTGACCTTTAGAGGAAATTGACGGTCAACGTAACAGATGGGCTAAATTAGGTGCAATTTGAATTTTGAGGGCTAAATTTGATGAAATTTTTATAAATGCTTAATTAATTTTTTGATTTTTCGTTGATGGCCAATTTGACTTTAAGCCTTACAATTATAATCAATGAGTTTGTCAAGTGTTAAGCAGCTTAGTATCGTTTAAACAAAAGTTCAATGTCATGCAAAAAAAAAATAGACTCACCTACTAAAACTAGGTATGCGTTGCATATTGATCTGAATTAATTAGGGCAAAACACTTAGACACCAAAGAGGTAAAAATATTATTATTACAATTATACTATGTATTAATTAAATGTTTTAATATATATATATATATATTATAATTTATACTCAGGGGAGAGAAAAATAAATTTTGTTTTTACTGGATCTTGAACTTACAATCTAAGAGAAAAAAAAGATGTTAACCGAAAGCTTTAATCACCTATTTTAAAGATTGTTGACATATATTCTAATAATTGATGAACAAAATTCTATAATAAATCACATATAACGGCATGGTTTTATGCGAAATAATTATCTCACATAAGCCAAAAGCACTTGGTTTCTAGAGATTCAGCTTTTATTCCGTGTAATGTAAATAATGTACAAGTTATATTTAAATTCTTTTACGACTTGAATCTTATACTATATGGATTTTTTAAAATTTATTATAATCTGATTTTGGGCATATTTTAATTATTATTATTATTATTATTAGTTTATTATACTTTGTGATGATTGATTTTGATAGTAGATTGTTCGGACATGTATTTCTTATAATTATGATCGTATCTTATATTTGTAAATTCAAACAAATATTATTAATTGACGAAATACATAACTCGGTTCTTTAATTTTACTTTTTATTTAATATTAATTTCTTTAATTCCTTTGGGATAAAATAATTGAATTTATTTAATAAAAAACAAAGGTATATCATTATTATATCTAATTATTATATTAAAGTTTTTTTATTTCTAAAAAGATAGTAAAAATAAATTGTTTTAAAATAATATAATATAATATATATATATATTACCATGAAACTTAAAGGGGAGTATTGTATGTATTTATCAACATTTTGGTAAGAGTTGGTAATCTTGCAAAGGATTTTTATGAACATTATCTTAATGCTTTTTTTTTCATTTATTTATATTTGTTAAACATTTATCCGGTGAGAATAAGATAGGTTGGGTTACTTGGGTATATACATACATAGATTAACAATACAAAACAAAAACGTTAACTAAATGATGGATTTATATCCACGGTACTTTTAGTTTCTACAAGCATTTTTGTTGTAGAGTTTAGGGTTAGTTTAGGATGTAAGGTTTATGGTTTTAGGTGTAATAGTTTAGAATTTAGGTTGTATAGTAATATGTTGAGGATTTAGGTTTTAACTTATAAACCCGAAATTATAAATTACTAAATCTAAACCATACACCATAAACTGAATCTCTAAACCATAAAACTAAATTACTTGTAGAAACTAAAAATTTATACTGTCAGTGTATCAAATAATTATCCTTAAATGATTATGATTTATCAATATGTTTTTCTCCACTCAAAAAATGTGGCGGTCCCAATTTTAGAGGTGGCAATCAGTAGTTCGGATCGGGTTAGATCGGGTTGTTTTCGATTTTGAGTTCAATTCAAGCCAAATTAAGTCTGAATCATATTTAATTTGGGTCTATATTATTTCAGATTAGGTTAGTAACAAATCAGTTGATTTTTTGGTCGAGTAAATATCAAATCGATTGATTTCTATTCGATTCAATATCAAATCGTTTGCTTTTTCAAGTCAGATTAATATCGGATTAGATGATTTTTTATTTTAGTCAATATATGAAGATGATTTTTTAAAGAAAAAAAGATCATATTAACCTATTAAACTGGATGTTAATTAGTAATCCAATACATTAGGAGAATAACATATTATTGTACATATTTGAGCAAATTAAATTCAAATTACTTTCGGTTAGAGTTGCACTTCAATTCGAGTTGCTTTTTGTTTTGATTATTTTTTATTAAGGTTAATTTTTAATTCTGTTGAAATTCGATTTTTTTGTTCAGTTCAATTTGTTTCTTATTCAGATTAAATATAAATTATTATATTCCAGTCTATATTAAATTTTAAATTAAATAAATTAATTAATTCAAATCTTGAATTTCGAGCCAAATTTACCTGTTTTAGTCCCATTTGCCATTACGTTAATAATGGAATACTTTACCTAATGTAAAGTGGGATGGCGTTTCCATGTTTGTGTGTCTTACTCTTACCTGCCATCGCAGCAGGTTCTGATGCTCGTGAATTGTCTTGTCTTGTACTGTGCATCTCGTGCTCGCTTAGGTTTTCTTGTAATTTCCCCTGGACGCCACACGTGGTCCACCCTTTGATACTAGAGCCTTATTTTGTCCACTTCACGGATTCAATCTAAATTGGTCCAGATTGAGAACTAAATTTTAAAAATTCGAATTACTTTTAAAAAAATTTAATTGTACAAATATTTAAATATTTAAATAATAAAATGTATCAATAAAGTTACGTTACTTGAAAGATTAATAATAATTTTAAAATTAATTAATTAAATGGTCAAAATTATTTATATTATCTTATATTTTATAAGTTTAAATCTTGATATTAACTTTGAGAATACGACTCTTTTTATTTAATAACAAATATTAATAATAAGTTTAATAATAACTTTAAGTAGAAGGTATTTTATTTTAATAAATTTTAATTTTAATCTTAATCTCATTTTGGAGAAGGAAAATGGAGGTGTTTTTAGTGGGTCTATAATATATGAGATAAAAGAATATGATTATATGAGGGAACAAAGTTAAGCAGCTTAACAAACCGATCAAATATGCTTGCTCGAGTAGAAGATAATTTGAATGTTATCCAAATGATTAGAGAGGAAAGTTAAACACACTAAAATTTAACGTTGGACACTCTTTCGTGTAATAGATAAATCATATTAGGTTTATAATTATAAGTATTTAATTCACTTATTCAATTTTGATAGTGTGCAAAAATTAGAGAAAAAGTTTGATACACAGTCTGTGTAAATTAAAGTTTACACGTACCTTTTAAATTTATGGGTTATGGGTTTAATTTAGGGTTTAAAATTTAGGGTTTTAAGTTGTATGGTTTATAATGTAAGGTTTATGGTTAGAGTTTAGGAGTTAGGGGTTAGAGTTTAGGGTGTTAGGGTTTTAAATTTTATACAAGGGTTGTGTAAAATATTTTCCACGGGCTATGTATCAAAATAAAACCCAAAAAATTATGAGTCACTATTTTGATCTAGTTCACGCCATTATAAACCCGTTAAATAAGGATGAGTCTACCACGTGCGTCGCACACCGCTGAACACCACTAACGCTGAACACTGTCGAATATTATTAAATTAATTAATAAAGATTAAAAATCTTAAAGACTCAACATACAATTAATAATTATTTAAAATAAAATTTAATTAAATTGTTTTTTATATATATTCTATTTTTAAAATTTTTATTTTCAAATAATTAAATCAAATATTAATTATAGTCAAATCTTAAATTAAAAAATCTTAATTTTTTTTGTCCTCTTTGCCATTCCGGCTGCTGCCGTCAGTAGCCACCATCTGCGCCATGTCTCGGGCACCAATTCCACCATTGCGTACGGCTATTGAATGAAACATTATTAAATAATTGGATAAAATCTAAAAAAAGCTCGATCGAGCGTATATATGCATGCAAATAGCCAATAAGTATGGGTTGCAGTTGCAAAGAACAATAGACCATAGGCCAAGTTAAAGCCGATTTTCAACTTTCCAAGCATTTAATTCAGTTACTGGTCAGGCTGCAGTAGGGATGAAGGCGCGCCGACGACAATTTTATCGGTGAACGGTGACTAGCGGTGGCGACAACTGGAATGAGAAGAAAAAAAATTAGAATTTTATAATTTAGGTATTAACTATAGTTGATATTTAATTTAATTATTTAAAAATAAAAAATAAAATATATATGAAAAATAATTTAATTGAAATTTTATTTAAAGTAGTTATTAGTTGTATGTTGAGTCCTTGAGACTTTTAATCTTTATTAATTAATTTAATAATATTCAACGTTAATGGTGTTCAACGGTGTGTGACGCCCATTGTAGAATTTTCCGTTAAATAATTATAACTTTATTTTAATTGACATAATTGTTTCTATAATATTTAAGAGAACATGATTTTCAGTTTATAAATAGTACTATAACAGCTTTTATACTATTAAAAAAAGCTTTTATAAAATATAAAAAATATATAACTAAATGGATAATTATACGGTAAATATCATGTATTGTAGTGTATCACTATTTATATGTACTGCAATGTACCATTAATTATTTTAATTAGTTTTAAAATCCTAAGGACCGAAAGTGTTATTATCCCATTTTAGAATAAAATATTAAAAAATAATATTTATATTATTTTTCAGATTTTCTTTTATTTTTTAATTTAAAAAATAATTAAACTTTCGTTACTATAATAATTCATACGTTCACTTTAATTTAAGGGTAAAGTTCACAAATTGTCACTAAACTTTGATCAATTATTCAATTTGGTAACCAAACTTCCAATTGCTTCAATATTACTATTAAACTTTTAGTTTTATTTCAATTTGGCCACTAACTCGTTAACAACTGTTAAAAGGGTGATGTGACTGTTAAAATATTTTGTATAATAACACATTTAGTCCTCCATGTTTACACATTCAAACAATTTAGTCCTAATTTGAAAGAAATAATAAATTTAACCATCATTATTTCAATTTGACCCTATTTTTAATTAGAGATAATTTAATAATTTATTTTGATCCCTCAATTATAACTAATGTTATATTGTCCCTCACAATCCCAACCATACCCAATCCATCATTTAAAATTGAAATGAATCAATTTAGTACTAAATTAAAATTTAGAGTTAGATTACTGGATGTTAATCGATGCTATATAAATTAATTAAATTATTTTCATAAAAAGTTCAAGTATAAATTTTTAAAAATATACTTAACTAACCCTTTTTATTATTGAAAATTGAATAATCATAATAACAAATATATTTGTTTTGGTGGCCTAATAACAATTTTAAAAAATATACCTAATTTTCCTTTTTTATAGTAATAATTTAATTAATCTCTATGAAATTTTAAAGGATGAATTGAGTATGGTTGAGATTGGAATGGACAAGATAACATTAGTTATAATTGAGGGATCAAAATAAAATATTAAATTACCTCTAATTAAAAATAGGGTCATATTGAAATAATGAGGGTTAAATTTATTATTTCTTTCAAATTAGGACTAAATTCTTTGAATGTGTAAACGTGGAGGACTAAATGTGTTATTATACAGAATATTTTAACAACCACATCACCTTTTGACAATTGTTAAAGGGCGAGTAGACAAATTGAAACAAAACTAAAAGTTCAATGGTAACATTGAAACAATTGGACGTTTGGTTACCATATTGAATAATTGATCAAAGTTTAGTGGCCATTTGTGAACTTTACCCTTAAATTAAAGTAAATGTATGAATTATTATAGTAATAAAAGTTTAATTATTTTTTAATTAAAAATAAAAGAAAATCTAAAAAGAATAATAAAAAATTATTTTTTAAGATTTTATTCTAAAATGGAATAATAACTTTCGGTCCTTAGGATTTCAAACTAATTAAAACAGTCAATGGTATATTCCGGTATATATGAATAGTGGTGCATTGCTGTACATGACATTTACTGTAGAATTATCCTAACTAAATTATGGCCTTTTAACTTAGTTGACTTTTGAAGCTCATTTAATAGTTTTTGCCTTATAGACATGAGTGGTTCTAGACATGTTCAATAAGTTCGACCGCACAAGACCTCCAAAAATAGGGGACTCCAAATGGATGGACGAGATTAACAAAAGACAATGTAAAGATTATCACAAAAAAAAGATAATGAAATAATCTTAGCTATTTATTACTATTATCCAACGATTTAAAAAGTGTAAAAGTAATTGTGTTTTACACAGTATAAGTGGATCATAATCCAATATGATATATATTTTAAAAAATATTGTAATATATATATATAACAATTATTAAAAAAAATCTTAATCCAAACATTAATTGTGACTAGGGCCACTCAATTTCATTAACTTTCTAAATGTGACAGTTGCATATAGTCTTATTGAATATTCCTATTATTGTTGATTCTACAGAATGGAACTCTTCAAAATTGAAGTTCGTGAAGTTATACTTACAAACAACTATGTTGCAAGAAATGCTAAATGAGCTTGCTTTGATGGTAATTGAAAGTGATTTTTTAGAAGAAGTTGATATTGAAAGCGTTGTGGATGATTTTGCTTCAAAACATGCAAGAACAATAGCAGTTTTTAAGTGAATATATTAGATTTTAGATGTTTGTAAGTCAATTTTATGTTGATTAAGAGAATAATTTAATTTTTTATATTAAAATAATTTCATTTAAAAATATTATATTTATTTAATTTATAGATTAAATGCTATATTTTAATAAATTGAACAGTGCCTCTTAAATATTTGAACACTGAATTTATAGATAAGAGTTTGGAGGCTTGAATGGATGGATTTTCGACAAGCTTTGTCTATTTAGTGCGAGCAGATATAAGGTTTATCTTTTAAGTTTATTATTTGATTTTGTGAAGGAAAAAATTAAAACAAAAATTTTAACCATTTATGAATGTGAGTGTGACATGAGAAAAAAAGAAGAAGCTATACATATATTGTTTTAATTGTTTAAATTTATAGATAATGAAATAATAAAAAGCCTTTTTGTAAAAAAAAAAAAAAAACAAGAAGCCTATCACATATTTTTTCTTAATAACGTGTTCTCACCCTAAAATATTTTATAGTAATTGAAAACGATCTTTTAAAAGAAATTGATATTGAAAGCGTCGTAGACGATTTTATTTCAAAATGTGCAAAAACAATAACACTTTTTAAATGAATATATTAGATTTTTTAGATGTTTGTAAGTTAATTTTATGTTGATTAAGAGATTAATTTATTTTTTTATATTAAAATAAATTTATTTAAAAATATTATATTTATTTTATATTATAGATTAAAGGCTCTATTTTAATAAATTAAACAGTGCCTCTTAAATATTTGAACACTGGATTTATAGATAAGAGTTTAGAGGCTTGAAGGGATGAATTTTCGACAAGCTTTGTCTATTCAGTATCGGCAAGCAGATAAGGTTTATCTTTTAAGTTTATTATTTGATTTTGTGAAGGAGAAAATTAAAGCGAAAATTTTAACCATTTATGAATGTGAGTGTGACATGAGAAAAAAAGAAGAAGCTATACATATATTGTTTTAATTGTTTAAATTTATAGATAATGAAATAATAAAAAGCCTTTTTGTCAAAAAAAAAAAAAAACAAACAAGCCTATCACATATTTTTTTTAATAACGTGTTCTCACCCTAAAATATTTTATAGTAATTGAAAACAATCTTTTAAAAGAAATTGATATTGAAAGCGTTGTAGATTGATAATTTTATTTCAAAAAATGTGCAAAAACAATAACACTTTTTAAATGAATATATTAGATTTTTTAGATGTTTGTAAGTTAATTTTATGTTGATTAAGAGATTAATTTATTTTTTTATATTAAAATAAATTTATTTAAAAATATTATATTTATTTTATATTATAGATTAAAGGCTCTAATTAATAAATTAAACAAAGGCCTCTTAAATATTTGAACACTGGATTTATAGATAAGAGTTTAGAGGCTTGAAGGGATGAATTTTCAACAAGCTTTGTCTATTCAAGATATCGACAAGCGAT
Organism: Hibiscus mutabilis; assembly: GCA_019671005.1. NCBI lineage: Eukaryota > Viridiplantae > Streptophyta > Magnoliopsida > Malvales > Malvaceae > Hibiscus > Hibiscus mutabilis. The sequence continues at coordinate 65,958,392 of CM033719.1, read as the reverse complement.
AAGGTTTATCTTTTAAGTTTATTATTTGATTTTGTGAAGGAGAAAATTAAAGCGAAAATTTTAACCATTTATGAATGTGAGTGTGACATGAGAAAAAAAGAAGAAGCTATACATATATTGTTTTAATTGTTTAAATTTATAGATAATGAAATAATAAAAAGCCTTTTTGTCAAAAAAAAAAAAAAACAAACAAGAAGCCTATCACATATTTTTTCTTAATAACGTGTTCTCACCCTAAAATATTTTATAGTAATTGAAAACAATCTTTTAAAAGAAATTGATATTGAAAGCGTCGTAGACGATTTTATTTCAAAATGTGCAAAAACAATAACACTTTTTAAATGAATATATTAGATTTTTTAGATGTTTGTAAGTTAATTTTATGTTGATTAAGAGATTAATTTATTTTTTTTATATTAAAATAAATTTATTTAAAAATATTATATTTATTTTATATTATAGATTAAAGGCTCTATTTTAATAAATTAAACAAAGGCCTCTTAAATATTTGAACACTTGGATTTATAGATAAGAGTTTAGAGGCTTGAAGGGATGAATTTTCAACAAGCTTTGTCTATTCAAGATTCGGCAAGCAGATAAGGTTTATCTTTTAAGTTTATTATTTGATTTTGTGAAGGAGAAAATTAAAGCGAAAATTTTAACCATTTATGAATGTGAGTGTGACATGAGAAAAAAAGAAGAAGCTATACATATATTGTTTTAATTGTTTAAATTTATAGATAATGAAATAATAAAAAGCCTTTTTGTCAAAAAAAAAAAAACAAACAAGAAGCCTATCACATATTTTTTCTTAATAACGTGTTCTCACCCTAAAATATTTTATAGTAATTGAAAGCGATCTTTTAAAAGAAATTGATATTGAAAGCGTCGTAGACGATTTTATTTCAAAATGTGCAAAAACAATAACACTTTTTAAATGAATATATTAGATTTTTTAGATGTTTGTAAGTTAATTTTATGTTGATTAAGAGATTAATTTATTTTTTTATATTAAAATAAATTTATTTAAAAATATTATATTTATTTTATATTATAGATTAAATGCTCTATTTTAATAAATTAAACAAAGGCCTCTTAAATATTTGAACACTGGATTTATAGATAAGAGTTTGAGGCTTGAATGGATGAATTTTCGACAAGCTTTGTCTATTTAGTGCGAGCAGATATAAGGTTTATCTTTTAAGTTTATTATTTGATTTTGTGAAGGAGAAAATTAAAACAAAAATTTTAACCATTTATGAATGTGAGTGTGACATGAGAAAAAAAGAAGAAGCTATACATATATTGTTTTAATTGTTTAAATTTATAGATAATGAAATAATAAAAAGCCTTTTTGTCAAAAAAAAAAAAAACAAGAAGCCTATCACATATTTTTTCTTAATAACGTGTTCTCACCCTAAAATATTTTATAGTAATTGAAAGCGATCTTTTAAAAGAAATTGATATTGAAAGCGTCGTAGACAATTTTATTTCAAAATGTGCAAAAACAATAACACTTTTTAAATGAATATATTAGATTTTTTAGATGTTTGTAAGTTAATTTTATGTTGATTAAGAGATTAATTTATTTTTTTATATTAAAATAAATTTATTTAAAAATATTATATTTATTTTATATTATAGATTAAAGGCTCTATTTTAATAAATTAAACAGTGCCTCTTAAATATTTGAACACTGGATTTATAGATAAGAGTTTAGAGGCTTGAAGGGATGAATTTTCGACAAGCTTTGTCTATTTAGTGTCGGCAAGCAGATAAGGTTTATCTTTTAAGTTTATTATTTGATTTTGTGAAGGAGAAAATTAAAGCGAAAATTTTAACCATTTATGAATGTGAGTGTGACATGAGAAAAAAAAAAGCTATACATATATTAATTTAATTGTTTAAATTTATAGATAATGAAATAATAAAAGCCTTTTTGTCAAAAACAAAGCCTATCACATATTTTTTTTCTCAATAACGTGTTCTCACCCTAAAATATTTTATGGAGAGTAAGTGGCCCAAATTCTTTTTAACTCAAAATAATCCCTTTTACATTTTATTTGTCTCTCAATATATTCATTAGGACAAATTCAATGATTAATTTTTTTATAAATTATAGCTTATACTTCTTTCGTTTCATTCTTCGATTTTTCTTTTTTTTTTTTTTTAATGACTAAGGAAACATTTTTTTTTCATTTATTCTATTGTTCTTGTTTTCATTTTCCCTTGGATTTGCTCGAGCCAATCATGGAAAGATCGAATTAGACATCCCATGCTGACGCCATAGAAGGAAAATGAGCTAAATTATAGTCTCCGAAGTGGGCTTGTCACTAGAAATGGCATTATACAATTCTACCTGCTTTTTTTTTTACTTCCGGTATTTAATTTATTGATTGATTAATTCATATCGAATATTACAAGATTTTTTGTAGAGGTAACCCTCCTAACTTATTTTTTTCTCTTTCACAATATCAAGATTCGAACCTCTAACATTATTTAAGGGATTTAACACCTTATCTCATTAAACCTACCGGTCGTAATAAAACCACTTTGCTCTAATTTATGGATTTAACCTATTAACAAATGTAATCACATGGGAGTAAGTGGGGATGTTGGTGCCCAGTTTGAGTTGAGGAAAAAGGATTAGGAATCCCACCACCTTCTCCGCTAATCCCCACTACTTTGGTTTTAGTGTTCTAGTATTATCAATAAATTATCACATTTAATTAGGGAATTTAGGGTCAATTTGTCTAACTTTAAAACTGATAAGAACTTTAAAAAGTATTTTGAAAAAATGACGATTAAGATTTAATTTTTATAGTTTAAAATTTTATAAAAACCTAAAATATATTTAAACAAAAGGCCCAAGTTTAATTTGAAAATCTTTCAAAGCTGATAAAAACTTTAAAAGTAATTAAATTAATAAAATTTGGGGACAAAGTATAATTTAAATTAAATTTTTTGAAGGACCAGGGTTCAATTAACTAACTTCAAAATTGATGAGACCTAAAATTAAATTAATAGGCGCCAGGACCGTCCCATACCCTTAGCAGCTCTTCCCTGGTTTGAACCAACACACTTTGCTCTAATCTCTAGATTTTTAATCAATGTTTAACCCACGTTTGCTTATAATAACAATAATAGTTGTAGTGATTGTTATTTACTTATATTTTTTGATTTGGTGATAAAAAATAATAAAGTATAAAATGATCATTAAACTCTATATCGTGTAGATTCGAATCCGACGTTAACATTTTAAACTCTATTCATCAGATAAGGTTCCATGCATGGGTTTTAAGCTCCTAAGGGCTTGGTCTGGGTTTATTGCGTTGTGTGATTTTCGACTGCATCTGTTTTGGGTTACTGGGCCATTGTGAAACATGTCCTTATTTTTTGTGAACAGACTTGCTCAGTTGCTCTGATATATATGGAATCGATTTTTTTTAGGAGCTGATTAGTTTTAAGATTTTTGGCTTGGTTTATGGTTTATGTGTTTAAGGGTTGTAATGTTAGGGTTTTGAATTTGGGATATATAGTTAGAATGTAGGGTTTGTGTTTAGAATTTAGGATTTAGAGGTTATGGTCTAGTTTTTAGGGTAATATAATTAAGGATTTAGATTTTAACTTATAAACCTTAAATTATAACTATAAACCTTAAATTTTAACTATATCCCTAAATTTAAAACTTATAATAGACTCGAAATAAAATCTTAAACTCTAAAACTTAGATGTTTGTAAAAAAAATTCTATAGGTGCTTGAATGGAATAATTACTGTATAAATATATAGTAGCATAAAACGATAAGATAAAACGACAAGACCAGATTTACAGGAGAAACTTGGTAAATAATTTAACTTAAAACTAATATTTGGAATATAGAGTATATTGGGGGAAATTTTAGGAATTTAGAGCATTTTCTGAGGGAAGAAGGATGCGTCTTCTATTTTTTTAATATTTTTTAAACTCAAAAAAATATTAAAAAATTTTAGTCCAAAAAATATAAAAAAATAAAAAACGACTCTCACAAGTGACGTTACCCTCTAATACTGTAAAAAAACACCTTAAATTTTTTAAAAAATTAATATACATTATATTTTAAATATTAATTTCAAGTTAGATTATTTACCCAACCGAACCGGATTTACAACTCTTGAGCTCCTAAAAAAGGGTAGGGAAGGGAAAACAAACTCCTGTGTGTGGATGAGATGGCTCTGCGGTGGGTAACGACGGTCTCCTCCCCTTATTCTTCGCAATCGCATCCAGCAGCGGATGCGGTGGTTCCAAAGTTTTCCTGCTCGAAAACCCTTCCCCAATCGCACCGCACCTTCACCTCTACCCTTTTTTCAACGAACCGGCTGCTCCCGTTGCCTTGCAACACCTCCAGTTCTACTGCTAGGATTTCATCCTTTCGCTGCTTTGCTTCCGGTACTACACCTCTATTTCTTCATGATGCTCAATTCCCCTTTAAGATTAGAGAACAATTTCTTCATAGGGAATCTAATTTGTTTTCCGTTTGTTGTGGATATCCACTGAATTTCATGTTGCTTATTTTGTTTTTGATAAAATTGTGATCAGTTCTATTATTGGTTTTATGTTTAGCTTTAACTCCTCAGCTGAAGAATACATTGGATACTGTGGTGACTTCAAACAAGGTGGTTCTTTTCATGAAAGGAACAAAGGACTTCCCACAGTGTGGGTTTTCGAATACTGTGGTGCAGATTTTGAATTCTTTTAATGTTCCTTTTGAAACGATAAACATACTCGAGAATGAACTTCTACGTCAGGCTTTGAAGGAGTATTCCAGCTGGCCTACCTTCCCTCAGCTCTATATTGATGGAGAGTTTTTCGGTGGTTGTGACATCACTGTCGGTAAGCTTCTGTTGGTTTCACTTGGCTTATTTTTAGTAGAACAAAATCTCTGATGTGCAAACAATCTTGTTTTGGGCAACTGAAAATCTCTGTTGCAAAGCACTAAAACTCATAGAACTTGCAGAGGACTTGATCTATTAACTCCCTTCATTCCAATTCTAATGCAAATTTTGGGGTTTATTTCTAGACTTCAATCTTTCTTTGGTATTTTACCCTCATGTTTCGAGTACCTCTGCACTTGTTCTATCTTTATGGTTTATGCATTATCATCCACAAATATGCATGAGTTAACATGTGCGTTAAAACCTGCAAGTGCTCATGAGTCGTGAACATTCATACAAGGATAAATGATTAATTGAAGTTGTTCTCTATAGTTTATTATGGTCTTGTGCAACATCTTTCCAATATGAAGGTAGTGAAGGAAAAAAACGAGAAACCGTGTACCCGGGGAACTGGGGGTGAGATTTAGAATGAGAAGCTACTACCCCTGTGGCCCTTTTTAATGGAAATAAGAAAACCTTCTACTTAAAGTCAGATATATATACTCGATAGCAGTCCTCAGCAAATAAGGAGACACAGTTTACTATTGTACTTTTTGTTGTGGAACTCTATGCTCTCTTCAAGAAGTCTGCTTCCATTGTTGTGGAATGATATTGTTTCAATATGACACCGGATCTCAACCATGTGGCTCATGGTTCTTCCTTAACTGAAAAAAAAGTTGTTTGTTATTGATAGCATCAATGATTGCTTCTAGGTTTGTGTTCATTCATCATTGTTCCTCTCTTGTGGTAGGACCCCATTTTTAAGAATAGTTTCAAACATTAAGTTTTGCAAGCATTTTGATGAATCTTTTTCTTTCTTTTTTTACCTGCAGAGGCATTTCAAAATGGGCAATTGCAGGAACAATTGGAAAAGGCGATGTGCTCCTGATACTTATCTTCATTGAAAAATAGTAATAGATGATAATTTATTGTCTGCTGAACTTCGAATTTATACGATTTGTTGTTTGAATAGCGACGATTCAAATGGCATTTTAAACTCTCTACTTTTTTCTGGTGGCGCCGCTACTTGCTAGAATTTGAATGGCTTTGTTGAAAGTATGAATAAAGATTTGGTTATCATGTTCTAGAGATACCTTTGCCCTGGTTTCCTGGCGTCAAATATACAACCCTCGTTTGGAATTATTTGCACCAAATTAGGTTCGGTAGTTTGAAACTTAGATTGTTCCGAATTCAGATTTCTTTTTGGTTTTGAATGGATAGGTTTATTAGATAATTCATATTGTGATTGTTTTCGATTCAATATATATTTTAGAATCAATTCATTAAATTTAAATAGATTGTTTGATCAAGTTAGATCTTCTTAACTTTATTCAAAAGAATTTTAAAAATAAAAATAAATGAGTGTTATGATGTGACTAAAAAGATGAAATTGTTTTGGAATGTTTTTCTTTATAATTATGATATGATTGCGTAGTAGTATATGTTCTTTTCTTTAAGTACTTTGAAAACGCACACACCGTGTTGACAAGTTGTTCAAAATAAATCGGAATTTATTCTAATGTTTATATTATAGACTTTAAATGAAAAAAAGTGTTTCCGTATACACGAGAATTAATCATTACTTTTTGATTATATATAAAAGAATTAATTATAAACGAAGACTGATACGAAATCATCTCTTCAGCGAATGTCTAGAGAGAGTTTAAAAGAATGAAAAGTTAGTATACGGCTAATAAACGGTGGGATTTTATAGCCGTCAGATGGAAATTTTTTTTATTTTGACCGTTAAATTTAGATTCTTATAAAAAACACACGGAAACGGAAAGAGATTGTTACTGGTAAGTTTCAAAACTAAGTAAGTAGTTTCGTAACTTTATGAGGATAACATTCGTGTTGCAAAGTCAAATGTTACAATATCACATGAGTTTCGAAACTCTGAGATATGTACCAGAACCATAAGAAAAAGTTTAAATTTAAATTTTTAGTAAAGTTTGTGACAATTAACGTTGGCAGAAGATGTCTCGATATTTGATATTGAGTACCAAAACTGTCAGCTGTGCAAGTATCATTTTAAGGTTAACGCGTAGCAGTTTACGTTTTTCTCCCGATATCAGAACTTTTGTACATGTACCGGAAGTTGTAGAAAATGTGTAAACTAGAAATGTTTAAAGTCCCTTTAACAATACATGTTTGTTTAGTGTGTTTCGAAACTTAAGTATCAGTACTGACACATGGCATATAGTATGTTAGATAAATAAAATTAGACGTTAAAACCGTAAAAGTAAATGAAGTAGATAACGTATTAGGCTGAATCGCTAAGTATCAGAATTTATGAACGAGTTTCGCAACCTAAAGTAGATGATTATAATATTTTCAGTTAACGATTCATATTTCAAATTTTTGTAGGTCTTGCAACGTATTTAGTCGGTTCGTAATCGTAGCAATTAAAGCCCTTCGGTTCTCTTTAGAATGAGAATCGAACCTTCATTTCATCATTGAAAATCTGGAAAATCCTCTAAATTTGTGAAAAACGTTTTAGTTAGTGCAAAGGACCGAAACCTCAATTTAGGTCTGCAACTGAACCTGTGTAATCGTCTCCATTGCGAAGGTAACAAGAAAAACCCTAAGGTTTGTTTACTTGAAATCTAGGGTTTGTGTTTCAAAATTTTGGTATGGAATTGTATTTCTTGTTGGATGAAATTTGTTTAAACTGTATATTATGTCCTGTTTGTTTTTTTTAAAATGTTACCCTTTTCATTGCTTTGAACTTAAAAAAAGGTTAGATTTATTTGTAAAGAGGATGAGTTTATCTATGAGTTGGTTTCTTTCTGCAGTGATTTATGTGAAAATTTAATCCTTAGGATGACAATTTTAAATTTGAATACCGTTTTTGACGAAGTTGCCGAGAAATTTTGTGATAAAGTTGATAATGAAGTTGCCATAGTTGCTGAGGAAGCTGGTGCTAAGACGTTGGCCATATATAATAGGCCAAACGCACAAAAAACATGTCTTCCCTCCATTAAGTTTTAGTAAGTCGATATTTATGTATTCTTATTGCATATCAAAATGAATGATTGAATGTATTTTTTTTTCATGTTTTACAGTCAAGGTGAATGTACAAGGATGAAGCAAATTGAGGAAAAAATGACTACTAAGGTAGGCTTCAGTGGATTATGATGTATAAAATGTTAAATTTATTTAAATTTTCATACGTAGGTTAAGAAAGAGTTAGGCAAGAAATTGGAAAACATGCCGAAGAAAGACAAACAACCTTACATTGATGAAACTAAGAAGGAGAATGAGAAGAAATACAAAAAGTATAAATCAGGATAACCGAAGAAGGTAAGAGATAATAGCCAAATTCATCTGAGATCATAGCATTAACTCTTTTGTTATAGATAATGAACTCTTCATCACCTCCCAATCAATTACATCTGATTTAGGTGTTGAAAATAAAGGTCATTATGATGAAACCGAAACAAGCTCTATTGAAAAGTACAAAGACCATGACCCCATAAATCTTCTTTTTGAAGAGAGAATCTTTCACATTATTATGGTATTTTTTTCGATCGTCTGGTAGGAAGGTATGGAACAATTTGAGAGATTAATTATTGGTGGCTTAACCAATATCGAACTTAGGTTGCTCCTAACATTGCAAAATCATTTTCCTTTAGCTAGTATCCTTTGTCAGTAAGGGTTATGGGGCCTTAACCTCTTTTCCATATGCTTGTGTCCTTACACACATCTTTCATAAGAATGATGTCAATTTTTCTTTGGACCCACCTGTTTCTTTAAAGGAAAAGATTAACATTCATTCGACATGCAAATATGGATACCTCTTTAAAAAAATGTTAGATTTATAAAGACTTAAAAGATGCCACCAACGCAGAAAATATGAAAAAATATTCCCCTTTGCCTGCCGAACAAGTTTCCTCTACAAATCGAGATAAGATTAAGATAAAGTCACTGCTTGACTACATGGTTACTTGTCTTCAACATGTTGATTCGCAGTTAGCTGACCTTCGTAACCATGCTGATTCGCAGTTCTTGGAGCTTCAAAACCATGCCGAGTCTCAGTTTGTTGAGCTTCATAAGCATGCTGATTCATAGGTTTCAGAGATTCGTAAGGAAATGGCCTCCCTTCGTCAAGAATTCAGTACCCGCAAGACGGATTACTAGACTTTTAATATAATGACATTTCAAGTTGTTAATATTTTTTGGAATTTCATACGTATGGACTTAATGTCTAATAGATTTTTTTATCTTATTTCAGTTACATTTTTGCAAATTTAAAATTCCATTACTTTTTTATTATTTTTTTGCCAAAATTCCATTACTTAAAAGATGTCGCCAACGCATAAAATATGAAAAAAATAGTATCGATACTTATCTATGCTAAAACGATGTCGAACGTGTTTAACGATATACTCAGCTCTACTTAAGTTGTCAAAATTCTATTGCATTTGGTACATTTGTTTGAGGAACTGATGTGTGCTGAGAAATATGATCAACAACACAAACAAAAATTAGATTAAAAACTACGATCTGAAATTTGATACATGGTTTATTGCTACTAAGTTAGCTTAGTTCGGTTAAAATGAATGAAAGAAGAGTATGTTTCTGTGTTGTTGTAGTCTATAGATAAATCATTTGTGACGTTCAATTCCTCAATTATTTGTTTATTTCTCATGTTACGTACACAAACATCGTCTTCGTCTGCGAAAAGTGGATAACCTCCTAGGATTATTGATGAACTAACACCTTCATCAAAATTTACATACAACTCGATGTTGGTACTATTAGAGTATGCTCAAAGACCAATCATAAGATGATTTTAAAAGACATTTGTTTTTACCTTGTTTATTAATAAAGATGCATTATCATTATTATTTTCAGTTACAATTCTGCGTGCATAAATAAACTGAATTATAATAAAGTCTTTAGAATAATATGGATATTCTTAACTGTCCTTAGTCGAGTATTATTGTGGGCATGGACAACAATAATGCATTAAGACTAATATGCAGTTGATTGATGACAAAGTATTGTCGTTGACATTGAGATGTCCAAATCAATACATATGTATGTGTTAGAGAACGTCATACTGGACTGACCTTCTATGAGCATGTTTCTTGGATTATTATGTGACAGTCACAACATTGCTTATAGTGATAACTACATGTATGATCCTCAAACTTGAGATCATCATTATTTCAACATCGTGAGTGACATATTTTCATACAGTCAAACGTGTGTCGTAATTGACTACACTATAAAGACTGATATTAGATATGCTACAATCTATGTAGTGGGATATGGTTGATCAAGATAAAATTTGTCCCTCATACATAATAAGAGTAATATCATAGGCCACTTGATTGAGTGAGACTAGAAATGCATGGTCATGCTTGAATAAGTTGATATGAGATATCATAGTTATTCGTTTATAATAGTCTACTCAAGATATCAAGAAATGTTAAATGGACTATACAAGTGTGACTATTCCATGACTTGTGTCCAATCTAGATACAAGGACAAAATGATGTAATATATGAAAAGAGTTAATCACGAAGTGGTTATGTCGAATCATGATTTCTTGTAACTTAGGTGACAATGACATATTGCTAGATGTCACTCATTGTTTGTAATATTAGATATGTTCTAATATTTACTACTAACGTTACATAGAACCTACAGGGTCACACCCAAGGTTGAAATGAGAATATATTAAACGAATTATATATGTACAAATTTTTTCTACACGAATTTAGTTAAATTAATATATATTCATATATATATATAATTTAACTATTGGAAAAATATTAAAAGAAAATAATTATTGTAATTATAACTCTTTTAATATATAAATAATATAATTTGATTTAAATTAATATATATTAAAATCCTAATTAAAGTTGAATTGGGATTATATATATATATATATATATTAAAATCCCAATTAAGTTGAATTGGGATTATATATATTGAAATCCTAATTAAGTTGAATTGGGATTATATATATTAATATATATATATATTGGAATCCTAATTAAGTTGAATTGAGGATTATATATATTTAATATATATATATATATTGAAATTCTAATTAAGTTGAATTGAGATTATATATATTTAATATATATATTGAAATTATAATTAAAGTTAAATTAGAATTATATATATTAATATATATATATTGAAATCCTAATATGAGTTGAATTAGGATTACAAAAGCTATATAAAAGCATGAGAGATCTAGCAGTCATTAATGCTTTTTGGAAAAACCCTCTAACTAGTTTAGAGAGTTCTATATGCTCGTTTTAACTAGGTAAACTACGTAGAGATCGGAGCGTTATCGTGCGGCTTAGGAATCGACATCGTGGAATCGTGATTGGATATTTATCTCCTCTATATTCAGAATTCTAGATTTTAAACATGTAATTCTTCGCCCTTATTCACCCCGATTCGTTCCTCGTACATGGATCTCTGGTGGTGATAGCTGAATTTTTTTCGGTTGCGCCATGGGGTGTGCCGGCATAACCTAGCAGCTACACAGTTATATCTCCTAAACATCTTGCGAAGGTCGCTTGCATTACATATCTTTAGCATGTAATGAGCTTCAGGGTCGAGATCATCAACGGAGATTTTGGCTTCCAATGTAGACAATTTATTCGTTGTTGATTTGCTAACCTCCGTGAAAATCAATTCAAATAAATCATCCTTCTTGATGTTGTTGTTGAAAGAAGTGTAGAGGTATCTTCCTAAAAAGAAAACGATTGTAGAAAATCTTGCCATAATTTTAAATAAGAATTTCTGCAAAATATGGTAAGTGTAAAAGTATTTATAGAAGATTTGTAAGAGTAAAATTAGGGTTTGACACCTAAAATGTCACTGGTATTTAGTTTAGGGTTCAACACCTAAAATGTTACTAATAATCAATTTAGGGTTTGGCATATAAAATATTATCGATAATCAGTTTGGGGTTTAGCACATAAAATGTTAATAAAATTCAATTTGGGGTTCGACACCTAAAGTGTTACCCAAAATGAGTTTTAAGTTGGACACCTAAAATGTTACCAAAATTTAGTTTGGGGTTAAACTTTAAATGTTACCGGCAATGACTTTGGCGTTCGTGACCTATAATGTTACTGAAAATTAGTTTTGCGTTCTGAATCTAAAATGTTACTGGAAATCAGTATGGGTTCGAACCTTAAAACATTAATAAAATTTAATTTCGGGGTCGGCACCTAAAATGTTATCTACATTCAGTTTGACTCTAAAATGTTAATGAAATTCAGTTTCAAGATTTGCACCTAAAATGTTATCTACATTTCAATTTGGTGTTAAAGAACCTAAATTATTACCGAGATATTAAACTTTTTAAGTTGAGTGAAACATTTCATTCGCCACCTAAAATGTTACCAAAAACCAATTTGAGTGGTTAGGGAACCTAAAATATTATGAACATATTTTACTTTCTAAGTTCAAAGAAAAACATTTATCTCGGCACCTAAAATGTTACCTACATTCAGTTTGACTCTAAAATGTTAATGAAATTCAGTTTCGAGATCAACACCTAAAATGTTATCTACATTCAGTTTGGCATTAGGAAACCTAAATTATTACCGAGATATTGAACTTTTTAAGTTGAATGAAACATTTCATTCGTCACCTAAAACGTTACCAAAAACCAATTTGAGTGGTTAAAAACCTAAAATATTACGAACATATTTCACTTTTTAAGTTCAAAAAAAAATATTTAATTCGGCACCTAAAATGTTAAAAAACAGTTTAAAAGTAAAACATTTCATTAGCAACTGAAAATGCTAACCAAAACATGTTTGAATTAATTGATAACTGAAAAAAAAACATTTATTACCGTACAATAGCCGCATTTTATGCTGCCGCACGTACCCCGAATGTCTACGCCCCCACTAAACTTTTATTAATCGGGAAATCTTTCCAAACCCCTCCTGGATTGGCTAATCTCTTGTGCTACCATGACTGACCCTATTTTTGCAAGGAAATTGTTATTTTATAGTTTCTGGGGAAATAGGAATTCGATCACATGAGGTTGCACAAGTCAAAGAGGCTGAAATGAAATGGTTACTTGAGATCGATCTGGTTCAATAAGAGGAAGCTACGCAGAAAACCATTGCTCTTCCAGCCACCGTGCCTCACCGTTGGCGGTCACTGGCAACTGATGTCATTGAATTGTGTCGAAATTCAATGCTACTTTCCCTGGGCATTGTTCAAAGCAGTTGCATGCCTTCATGCTCTGAAATTGGCTCGATATTTATGGTTTCACCCCACATGAACAAATAATAAACTCTGCTAAAATAGCAACACATTGCAGGAAACAAGTACCCTGAAGAAATTTAAGTTTCTCCCATTTATTACGGCGATAAAACGCAGCTACTACTTGCCAGTATACTATTAAGTTTCAGCTTCTCTAAAGCATGTGAAGATATTGGATAAGGCCTAAGACGCAAGACTTTATATTTCTGATGCACTGAGAAACTGCTAATAAAAAGTTAAATAGGCGAATAATTATCCATACTTCATTAATGATTCCAAGTATTTCACACAAGGTTCATTAGTTTTCCCCAGTTCGATGGAGAATACTCCATCAATCATCGACGCAAGCAACATGTAACACGTCTGTTTCATTATTTATGCTAACCACCACACAAGCAACTTTAACATGTCAACCTATTAAAATCTTCATTTAGCCTGGAGGCCAGTTCATTTGGCGCCCTCCAATGAGGTGGACATGGATGTGATACACAGATTGACCTGCAACACAACCATCACACGCCATATGAAATGAAATTCTAAAACCTTGCCTCATCTCTTTCCAAATTGAAGAAACAAAAACCTGAAAAACAGTGTTTCTCAAGTAAATAAAATAAGCAGGGGAAAAATACAAACATCCTTGAGGGCCATCATTGATCACAATCCTGAAGCCATCTTCCAGTCCTTCCTGGTTTTGCAACAAGCTTTGCAGTATAAAGTAGGTGACCAAGGATTTCAGTGTGCCTCTCTTCAGCCTAAAACACACAATTCACAACCATAAGACTAGAGATGGATCAAGGAACAAACCAGGGTACTCCAAAGAGGCTTTGGCAAAAACTGTTCCTGATTTGACATTTTCAAAGCAGCAAGCTAGTTTTATCGCAGGACAAACCCAAAACCCTCAAAACAGGAAAAATAAAATTAAAAAAAAAAAACTATAAGAATCAAGAGAGAATAATCAAATTAAGGATTGAAATTTCTGCATTATAGTAATTAATATGTGTTTTGGCAAACCAAACTCCTCGTTCAACAATAGGTTGGATGTGATTCCAGTACAAGACAATTTCTATAGCAGCTAATCAAACAATCACATACTGTACAAGAAACAATGTAGTGCAGTTTGGATGAAAATTTAAAACCTCAGATACTTTGGTTTATGGTGTGAAGTTGAGTTCTAAATAGCAGGTTGCTGAAATTGTAATCATCACAATTAAGGTTGGAATGTACTCACAATCTCAAAATAAGAAGCTATCACAATTATGCATAGCGGTAGATTGCACCTAGGTTGCAACATAATTTATCTTCACGCATTTCAACAATCATGTACCTCTACCGTTAAAAAAAACAATCATGTACCTCTATTTTCTTTTTAATTTTGTTGGCCAATATTGCATATTTTCCTTCTATTGTTAAATACTCAAATATTGAGAATTAGATTTTGATATTATCCTCTTTCTTACTAGTAAAGTTAAATCTAATGAAAAAAATGTTGAAAATAAAATAAATCAAACAGAATATCAATCAGGCAAGTTTTTTGGCCGATATGCATGTTTTCCTTAAGGTCCCATGTCTATTGTTAAATACTCAAATATTGAGAATTTGAGTTTGATCCTCTTTCTTACTAGTAAAGTTTCTAATGAAAAAATGTTGAAAATAACATTAATAAAACAGAACTTCAATCAAGTAAATTCTTTTTCCTATTATCGTACCCACCCCCACCCCCACCCCAAAAAAGCACACCTAAATGTGCTAGCTTATGCTGTTATGCACAATAAAATGTGTCTGGCATTAAGGGGGTCTGAGGCACTTTTTGTAGTCTGACACTAACACACATTGCACACACCTTAACACCAAAAAACCGAACCCAAACTTCTTTAAAACTGAATAATAAAAAATACAAAAACTCCAAACATGAAATCATCTGAACCAAAAATGAAATTCACGCTCAAATGGATACATCTACAAAGTTTAAAAATAATGCTTGACTAGCCTGAACTCAAATCCAGTCTACGCCTAAACACCCTTGAACTCCAAAGGATCCAAACCCGAAATGACAAAAACAAAAGTCATCTTAACCCACCAAACCTCTGTAATTGCCACGTCTAACTAAAATAAGGTTTAATTATTATACTCTTTTTAATATAGTATAGGTAGCTAGATTTCAAGAACCCGTAACTCTAATTTTGAGCCTAGTCCAACCTCATTTAGAACCAATTAAATTTATGCACACCATGAGAATATTCTTTCTATGAGAAAATGAGTGAAGCGCATCAAACCTCTTAAACAAACCTTGCATCAAGATCCAGTACAATGTAATCTATCTCATACACAACCATAATTCTTCTTTCCCCTATACAAGACGGCATAAATGCTTACTACTCAGATGTGAGAAAAAAACATAATTGTACCTTAGACAATCCAGTTAGGCCATCCCTTTTCTTGGGAATAATTAAGATGTGTGTAGGAGCCTGGGGAGCTATGTCCCTAAAAGCTAAGACCTGCAAACAAAAGAAAAGGCAAAATAGACATGTTTTCAGTGCAAATGAATGACAAATAAACTTAAGCTAGAAGAAAATAAATAACATATCAAACAGGAGTAACAGAAAGAGAATTTTACATGAGCCTACTCCAAAACAGAAAACATAGAGGAGACTTGGCAATTCACACATGCAACTGATGGGATGAATGCATGAATCATAAGATAAAAGGCCGGTCACCATTAAAAAATGCAGAAAGTGTTTGGATAATAAGATAAAAGGCTGATTGTAAAATCTTCACCAATAATGATAGTTTATAGCTTTCGACTAATGAAAGCAGAATTCAAAACTAATTAATGATTTTTTTCAATGCAACAGTGAGTCCCCAGATTTCTTTGTTACAAAAGATAAAGTTGGGGATCTAGGAATTCTGCATTCAAAGCACTGAATTTCGGCGCATTAAAATGCTGTTTCAATGCTAGCTATTTAAAACTAGTCAACAGGGAAACAGTGATGTAGAAAAGAGAGAAATAGAGAACATAGCAAATGGCAAAGTAATCTCCAGGTAAATCTCTTTTCATAATTTCTTAGCGGCCAAAAGCTACTAGAAACTAAAATATATTGATATTTAAAAATACTTCTTAAAGTAAAACACTGATTAATATACAATAACTTAAATACTATATGTATTTAACTTTCTACAATTTTAAGATAAACACGAAAAAGCACAAAATTAGTGTTCTTTGAACTGTTAAAGCCAGACCAGTTTCCAAGTCGCTACCAGAATTTGGTCCAGGGAAGCTTGTTTCAAGAAACAAAAGAAAAAAATATATACAATCAGCACGAAAACCGGGCATGATTTCTAAAAGATCATTCCATCGCAGAAACAAACAGTGGATGAGTAACAAAGTACTTAAAATTAGAAGTATAAAAAAGATCAGCACCTTATCGTCTTCATACACCACTGTAGCTGGGATTTCCTTCTTGATTATTTTGTCAAATCTGAAGAAAAAAATAAAATGAGAGAATAAGAATAATGATAAGAAATTGAAGGGGAAAAGAAGAAGTAAAAGGGGAAAAGTAAGGATGAGCTGACATGGTAGGAGAATCAGAGGGAGCAGCAGCGAGGGCGGCTTCTTTCTCCGAAGCCATGACGGAAGATTCCGGAGGCAAATGGGGCAAATGAGAACTCAAAACTGACAGTCGGCTCTTCTTTATATCATCGCTCATCTATAAATATAAATTAACAAACCCTAGTTTCTCCTTTTTGGTTTTATTCCTTTCTTCTGAAAAGGAAAATTATATTACGCATTTCCACATCATCCGTGTATAAATTATCATTTTTAAAATATTTCTGATTTAATTATGTTTTGAATTTTACGATTTTTATAATTATTATTTTTATTATTTTTTTAAATAAATAAAAATTAAATTAGAAATGGTTTAATATATAGGTAATTAATCTATACACAAACGGTAAAAATAAAAAGTTTTCATACAAATGTGCTAATTTTAGAGTTTAAAGGTTAGGGGTTAAGGTTTAGTGGTTTACAATTGATAAATTGTGTGTGGTTAGAATTTAGGGTATATAGATTAAAACCTAAATCTATAACAATATTACCCTAAACGCTAAACAATAACTTTTAACCCATAACCATTAACCTCTAAACCCTAAATTATAACTCTAAACTTTAAAATTAAGACGCTTGCAGAAACTCTTTATTTTCATTACATGTGTATTGAATATAAATCATTTATGTATATAAGATGGCCTAATATCAAATTAAGTGCTTAAACTATCTCGTTTTTCTTTTTTATGTGTCTGAACTTTTTTTGTCCATTTTAGGTGTCTAAAATCTCCTCTTTATGGTCAACTGAGGGACATATTTTGACAAAAAATGATGGTTTGAACACTTAAAATGTTAAAAAATTAAAGACCTAAAAAATGATAGTTTGGACACTTATTTTAATATATAATAAAATAAAATAAGTAAATAGAAAATGCTTTGAGTTTGCATTGCAAAATAAAGTCATAAAGTCAAAAAAAATATCTCTATTGTTTGACTGAATAATCACTTTGACCTCTATTTTTTGGAGCAATTCAACATTTAACGTTTTATTTTGGGTCAAAATGGCCCATCTGCTGATGAAAACTATCAGTCAACTAACGGTAAAAGGTTTGAAATGACGTGACAAACCTATATGGCAGTGGACGCTAACATGAAAATATCATATAAACATATATATTGACTTGAAAAAACGTTACATATTATAAAATATTTTTTCTATTGACTTATTATTCTGTCAAATCATTTTAAATTATTTTCAGTCAGTTTTTAACAATTTTCATTCACATAAGAGCCATTTTAACTCAAAATAAAACATTAAAAATTAAATTGCTCCAAAAAAAATTGGACTAAATGACTAATCAATTAAACTTCAGGGTATTTTTTAATTTTATCCCAAAGAAATATGTACAATGCAAAAGGGGAGAAAAGAACAAGACAAGTAGATTAAGTTCGAAGGACGGCTGCCTGGGTCTGCCGATCACTTTATTTTACGAATCCGTGTGTACCCTAATTAACCATACGTATTTACACGTACAAATACAATATGTAATTATATCCCTACACTACAACTCGTATGTACGAGCAAATATCAATTTAATGTACAATAATTTGTACACATCAGTTAGTAGGATACTCTTTTGTACTACCTTTCGGACATTGTTCAGAAATTGCAAGAAGTTCCCAACTTTAGTTTGTTGGAGTCCTCAAACGCTTGAGGCAAGAGCTTCTCAAAACTTTCCAGGAAAATCTCCCGTTCAACTTCACTCATATCCCCCAAACAAACACCTCCATTCTCGTGGGTATCTTTTTGCACCGAGAAATTCGTGTTGTCGTTGTAGCTATCGTTACCACGCAATCCCGGCATCGATCTTACGGACGAAAGTTTCGGAGGTTTTGGTGACTTCGACAAATTCAAAGGGCGTCGGAAGAGCTTGGGAAGATCTGCAGCCTCTTTGAAGATGTCGTCTGTTTTGTTGTCGAATAGAAAAATTCCGGTGTCAACCTCAACTTTATCATGGTTATTATCCATGTCGTCTTCAACTTCTGAAGTGTTAATAAATACTTTTGTTTTTGTCTTGGCTTTTGTGCAAAGTGTCTCTAGCATACTCGGTTTTTCTTCATTGCCCCGGAACTCGCGAGTCATCATTGCACCTATGTCCCAAGACAAAGGCCAGCAATGGCAGCTTGCTTCAAGAAAATGGTGCAAAGGATCATGACTCGAATGGAGGACTCCCTTAACAACGGAAGCTCTATCCGCAAGAGCTCTGCGTCTTTATTTGGATCAAGATTCAGAATGTATTCAGTTTCTGAGTCCGAAAAAGGAACCAATGCTTGAGGCCAATGCAACCATTCAAAGTATGGATCATCAAGGCACTCTGGTAGGCAAAGACCATGATCTATGGGCACAAGCTCAGCTGCCCCGGCAGCATAATTTTCACGTTGGTCCTTTTTCTTGACAAGAATGTTTCCCGCATGCCGGTCTAGATTCAGGATTCTTAAGTCAAATATCCCAATTCTATGAACTGAGGCCACTGAGAAACCAGCAGGGCCTAACTCCCCTGCATCAAAGTCATGAGAGACGAAATTTTGTAGGGAGGTGATCTTGTAAGGCGTGGCGGAGATAGCGGTTGCATCATTGACATGAAATGCAACATGAGAGATTTTCACAAGAGCTGTTGCAGGAACACCAGCGAACCCACAATGGTCGAGGAGATAAGCTGCCAACTCACGAATGCCGGTTTCGCCTACACGGATGGAACGTTTCATTCCTGGTTGTCTCACCATCGATCCTGCACAACCTTTCGGGTTATTGGAACCTAAGGACTCTTCGTCAATGGGCTTTGCTACAGCTATAGTCTCACCACTCCGGTTATGTAAGAGGGAGGCACCACCGAGCCCGTTGGACACTGGTATAGGTACTTCCCCTGAGGCCATGGCCACCTCAACTACAAGAGCACCGTTTCTCGGGGCCCTTTGGCCCCCAATAATCTCAACCCTGGGATGGGTGTCAAACTCTCCCTCCACTTTAGTGGCAAATGAAAGGCAGGGGGTGGAGAAGCTACGATGGAAATTTGCAACTTCAAATACTTGTTTCAAAGAGTGAGCAAGGTCTTTGCAGCCAACTTCAAGAAAGCTGTACTCAAGTTCGGTGAAGGACTGGAGTCTGCATCGTTGAGATCGGCTGAACTGTTTGAATCCATGATGTCGATCAACGGCGACTGCCATTCTGAAGAAACTCATACACGGCAATCAATCATACCAAGGTCAGAGCTAGCTATTCCCGGACAGGATTATTAGTCTTTCCTATGAGACCAGTCATCATGCAGATATGATCAATGTATAGAAAACGAACATCAATGCACGTACCTATTCGAATTCGTTTGGTGTCGGATTCATTTGCATACAACCGATAGATACCAGATTGGCATTCATCTATATATTCTGGAATCCGTCAAACCTGAAATTCTTTTGTTTCCCTGTTAATAAAAATAAATAAAACTAGTCAAATTAAACTTGAACAAAAAAGAAGGGGGAGAAAATTGAAACATAAATCCAAATGAAATCAGACCTGTTAATCAGTTCTTCGCTCCTCCACTCATAAATCGCCGCAATGTTCTGTACAAGTTCAGAGTAAAAAATATCAGAAACAATCTCTCCGTAAAAGATTGAAAGCTATTTGATTAAAATCATTTAATTCAATGAAATGAAACGCAACGAAAGAGAGAAAGAGAGACCCGAACACTGATTAAGGCATTCAGGGAAGAACAGTGTCGTAACCCGTTTTGACCCGAACTCGACCCGGATCCATAACTTAACCCGACCCAAATCTAAAATTACCAAAATGCCCTTTACCCTAATTAACCTAACCCTAACCCTTATACACTTCATTGCCGCCGCCGCCACCCTCCTCTACTGCCGCCGCCGTCACGCTCCGGCCACCACTTCACCGGCAACCAAAACAAACCCCAAATAAAATCTCAATCCCTAAAATCTATACAAAATCCAGAAAATCCAAAAAATATAAACAAACCTAAAAACTAACCACCCACTGCCAACACCCTAACTTAACCATACCTTCAACCATACCCTGCCTTAAAACAACCCCATGAAATTCGACTTGAATCCGGCCATCCATCATCAAATCTGCAAGATTAAAATAGTAGAGTGGTTATGGTTTTAGATCGGTTATAAAAGAAACCGAAATAAAAAAAGAGGGGGCAGAGTAAAAAAAACAAAGAGTAGAGGGAACTTTGTAAGGATTTCAGATAAAAAATGTAAGAAATTCGAAATCTAAAATTTTCAGAATCTTTCTTGTTATTTAGAATCAAAAGCAAAGTTTGTTTAGTTTTTTTTTTGAATCAAGATACATTTTTTGCTTTCAAAATCAAAACGTTTTTGTTTGTAAAACTCAAAACATCAAAAAGAAAGGTTAGAGATTTACCTGTGTTGCCGACGACATGACCCTATCCGTGACGCCGAGCCGTCGTCGAACGACATATAACGGTCGACCGAGCATGGAGGTCCCCATGGAGAGCGGCGCCGGTGGTTTAGGTCTAAGATTTGAGAGAATGAGGGTTAAAAGATTTTAGGTTCGTTATCCATTCGAAATGAAATAACCCAGGTCTTATGTTTTAAACCGCCCGAAACAAAACGACGTCGTGTAGGCACTCCAACCCGCGCGGTGACCCGACCCGATGGGAGGATCCGCATTTTAGGTCAGGGGTATAATTACAGATATGGTCCATTCCCTTCATCCCCGTTTTCGTTTCAGTTTTGGTATAATTCTTTATTTAGTCCTTATACGTTTTATGCGCGTCTAGTATGGTCATGATTTTAGCCTTTGATTTATATATCATTTCAATTTGGTCACTGAATTATATGTTATAATTTCCAGCATAGTATTTATGGTTTACATTTGTGTCCTTATATTTCGCATCTATGCATTTTAGTCCCATTTTATGTGGTTTTATGATTTAATCATGCATTATAATTATTATTATTGTTGTTGTTGTTATTGTTGTTATTATATTTTTATGTGTTAGATTCGTTTTTTTATGTGACTGATATTTATGTATTTATGTTAGATTAATGTTTTATTATGTTAGCATTTATTTATATTTTTATCGCAATGTATTTATTTATATTTGACATGTTTTTTTAAGTTTGCATAACGGATATATATTTTGTCAATGCGATGCCCTTTTATTCGAGTGTAAACGGGGCAAGTATCAGGCGTAGTGATAGTGGTTGGGCGTTTACTCTCGAATAACGGGGCCTTTAAAATTTACTCGCACATATAATCGAAACTTAATTTAATCGTCACTTTAATCCGGAAAGTCTAATATTAATAAAGAGGTAATTATTAAAGTACCAATTTTGGGCGGTATAGGGGTGCTAATCCTTCCTCATCCGTAACCGACTCCCGAACCCGACATTTTAAAATATTTGGCTTTTACGGTTTCCGGCCTACCTAAGTGGTCGGTGGCGACTCCATTTCCAAAACAAAATACGGTTTTTCTAAAATCCCACGCGGAAGAAAATATTTTCCACACAAATAAAAAACACTTTCTTTTTTAGCGCGGAAAAACAATCGCTACAGATGGCGACTCCGCTGGGGATATTTTTATTTTTTCAAAAAATAAGAGAGTCGAGCTTTTTTCAAATAATTGTCGCTTTATTAATATCGAAAATTCCGGATTAAAGTGACTATTAAAGTAACATTCGGTTATAATTGCGCGTTTATTTTAATGCATTTAAAATATGGCATATAAACTCGTTTTTTAAGTAGGGGAAAACGCTAATGCTTTCGTGGAGTACCTTATGCTTTCGTAAGGATATCGTTCCTTCGTGCAGGCATAAGCGAATGAGTCCCCTTGAATTGACCCGGTTGAAAGAAGCCTATAATGGGTGATGACCGGGGCCTTGCTACTCTTAGTAGAGGACATCGAGGACAATTCGGGTACCTCTTAGCACCAAAACTGCATATAGTGAGCCGTAGGAACCAACCCTTTAGAGCCATGCAAAACTCTGCCCGGTTAGTGGTTACCCTATTTAAGCTCTGATGTCTTATTTTTTATTTATGTACATTTTTTTATTACTCTATTTTTCATTTGTTTTATTTAATCATTTTCTTTGGTGCTAACTCGTTTCATTTTATTCTCATCGCATTGATTTCACATGCATCATTGCACAATATCATCGCAATCTTGATTTTGCATTGCATCAATTTAGGACACATTTTGCATGCATATACATTCATTTTCAAAATAAAAAAACTGACTTTAGGGGTGCCCTATGACAGTGATACTGGATAAAGTAGAAGATCAGTCAGCTCAGCATCCATACGAAACTTGGTACAAAACAAAGATGGCAAACGATGAAAGATTGAAAAAAATCGAGCAAGATCATAAAAAATTGCAAGCGAACATAGCCAAGCAGGTTAAGGAACAGTTAGCGAGAATCCAACAGGATATGAGGGAACAACTTGCAAAGTCACAACAAGACATGTTGGGCCAAATGGCACAAATGCTGGGATTAAAGCTTCCCGAGCCTGGAGAGGCCTCTGTTGTAAATCCCACTGCAAATCCTAGACCCACTACTGGTGACGAGGATCTTATGTATCCTCCGAGGTTCACGCCCGTTTAAAACAGGATACAGCCAGAAACTCAACCCCAGGTGATCATTTCTCGGGGAAAGTATCATCTACATCAGGCCAGTACTTTGATTCCTATAAATTAGCCATCTGCATCGGAAGTTAAACCCGGAGGCAATCAAGCTGAAAATTTTATCTTAGAAATTGATCATCTATTTGAGACCGAGGGGCCGAAGGTAGAAGCTTCAAAGGAAATCGAAGATCGATGTAAAAGACTCGAAGAGAAGTTAGAGGCTATGGGAATAGAGGATACCTTCAGTGGATTCGATGCCAGTGAACTCAGTCTTGTCCCAGGTTTGGTATTACCCCCGAAATTTAAGGTCCCAGAATTTGAAAAGTATGACGGAACCAGCTGCCCTCGCACTCACCTCACTATGTTCTGTCAGATGATGACTAGATACGGCCGAGACGACAAGCTGTTAATTCACTGCTTTCAAGATAGTCTATCGAGATCTACTGCCCGATGGTATAATCAATTGAGCCACCGTCAGATTAAGTCATGGAGAGACTTGGCCAAAGCTTTTTTGGAGCAGTACCAACACGTCAATGATATAATGCCAGACCGGTGGACGTTGCAACAAATGAAACAAAAGCATAATAAAAGCTTCAGGCAATACGCTCAGCGCTGGAGGGATATAGCAGTTCAAGTCCAACCCCTGCTCAGTGAGAGGGAGAATGTGATTACATTTGTACAAACTTTGGAGGGTCCGATCTTGGGTCGCTTGATAGGCAACACGACTACCAATTTTGCCAACCTCGTGCTATCCGGGGAGCTCATTAAGAATGCCGTCAAGACTGGCAAAATTAATGACGGAGGTAGTTCGTCCCAAAAAAAGCCCTACCATACAAAGAAAGATCATGAAGTAAACTCTGCGGGAGTTTATAATGCTAGTTATTCTAAGCCTATCACAGTTGTGCAACCTCAGGCCATGCCAAGTGCTCACGGTTCCTCAAGCCAAGGCTCTGGTCAGAGGAAGAACACTGAAAATGTAGAATTTACTCCACTACCAGTTTCTTATGGAGAATTGTACAAGCAGCTATATGATGTCCACATGGTGGCACCTTTTTACCGAGATCCAGTACAACCTCCCTTACCGAAATGGTATGATCCCAATGCAAAATGCGATTATCACGCGTGACAAGTTGATCACACCATTGAAAACTGCTTCGGCTTCAAAAAGTTGGTGAAAATTTCATTAAGCTTGGGGTGGTAAGCTTTGATAACTCAACAAGAACGGCTACAAGCAAAGACCTTTTACCGAAGCATGAAGATGCCAATTGAGGGTGTTGAAGGTTTTTTGAACTGTACCATGTTTTAATCCAGCTCAAGTATTGCACTGTCTTGACCACAGTAGGTCCCCTTGTAGTTTTTATTACTTTCAGAGTAATACTTTTTGTAAACCAACCTCACCTACTTAAGTACGATGGTGGTGAGAGTATTTTGTAAGGGATCAAAACTACAAGTAGCAATGCAAACATCTTTTGTTCGTATCTAAGTCTTGAATATCCAAAATACATCACCCTAAAATTTCAAATTTACTACAGGAATAGTGTCAGATGATGTTATATAATGAACAAAATTTTGGGGCATCCACTCAGATGAGAGCTGGTCGAATCCGAGACAAGGTTGGGGTACATTCAAAAAACCAAGATCCTGATGGGACCAGTGAGGAGTTAGGGGCATCCCTGTGAGGATCGAAAAATCATGCCACATTCATGCTTGTAGTTGCATTCATCTTGCAAACGTCATACATTTAGATTAAGTGCATACACCAAAGTCACCATGCATTTAGGGTAGACACATGCATTAGATACATTCATGCAATCTTGCTTGTACATAACAGGTCTAGGAAAAAGATAGAGTACCCTCAACATGGGGGCAATGACAAGAAGGCCAACCCTAGTCTTGAAGGAGGCCAAACACGAAGAAGATGCTGAAACACCCAAAATAAAAGGTATCAGCGACAAAATCTTTGACAATTACTGACCAATGTTTTTTCTTTTGTAGGGTTTGATTCCTCCGACGATGGTGTGACGGATGCCTCCGTTAGTGGCGTAGTCACCCAACATCTTGCAAATCATGCCTCCGTTAGTGGTGGTACGCCAACTTAATGAAGATCTTGCCTCCGTCGGTGGTGTTGCAGATCAAATTTTACATCCAGATCCTATCTCTCCACCGGTGGTGTAATGGATCCCATATTCTGCTAATCTAGTCTCTCCGTCAGTGGTGAAGCATATCAAATCCAAACTAGATCTTGCCTCCGTTGGTGGTGTTGCAGATCAGATTTTCCATTCGGTCCTGTCTCTCCGTCAGTGGTGTAGCGGGTCTCACTTTTTGCTGATCTAGTCTCTCCGACAGTGGTGTAGCAGATCAAATCCTATCCAGGTCTTGCATCTTCAACGATGTTGCAGCTAGACCTAAATTTTACTCGGAGTTTACCTTTTTTATTATAATTGTAGCTAAAAAAATCAATCCAAAAAGAAAAAGAAAAAATAAAACAAAAAAAAAAAAAAAAAAAGAAAAAAAAATCAAAAAGAAAAAAGAAAATTTGAAAAAGAAGAAGAAAAGAAATGAAATGAAAAAAAAAATGAAGGAAAAATAAAAAAATAAAGAAAAAAGAAGAAAAAAAAACTATCTGATCATGCCTCTTCGTCGGTGTTGTAGCTTGGTCGAAAAACACTCCGATCCTGCCTCTTCGTCGGTGTCGTAGCTGGATCAAATCTTTAGACCTTGTCTCTTCGTCGATGTTGTAGCTTGGTCAAATTTAACTGTCGGTCATGCCTCCTCGTCGGTGTTGTAGCTGAACCAAATTCACTAACTTCGGGTCTTGCCTCTTCGTCGGTGTTGTAGCTAGACCAAATTCACTAACTCTTGATCCTGCCTCTTCGTCGGTGTTATAGCTTTATCAACATTACTAACTTTAGACCATGCCTCCTCGTCAGTGTTGTAGCTTGGTCAAAATTTACTAACTTTCTTGTTGTATCAATGTTGTATCAAAAAAGAGGAAAAAAAAAAAAAAAAAAAAAAAAATCTAAAAAAGAGAGAAGAGAAAAAAAGAAAAAAATCAAAAAACTCAAAAATATGAAAAATAAAAAAATAAGCTTTCAACCAAATTTTGATCATGCCTCTTCGTCAGAGTCGTAGCTTGATCACAAAAAAGAACAACTATCCGATCCTGCCTCTTCGTCAGAGTTGTAGCTGGATCAAATCCCCAGACCTTGCCTCTACGGCGGTGTTGTAGCTTGGTCAAATCTAACTTTCGGTTCTGCCTCTTCGTCGGTGTTGTAGCTGAACCTAATTCACTAACTTCCGGTCTTGCCTCTTCGTCGGTGTTGTAGCTAGACCAAATTCACTAACTCTTGATCCTGCCTCTTCGTCGGTGTTGTAGCTGAATCAACATTACTAACTTTAGACCATGCCTCTTCGTCGGCGTTGTAGCTTGGTCAAAATTCACCAACTTTCAAGTTTTATCAATGTTGTAAGGAAAAATAAAAAAATAAAAAATCAAAAATCAAAAAAAAAAAAATATGAAAAAGGAACAAGAAAAGCAGAAAAAAAAAGAAAAAAAAGAAAAAGAAGGAAAAAGTTGTCAGTTTTCTGATCTTGCCTTTTCGTCAAAGTTGTAGCTGGATCAGACATCAAAACTTTCATCCATCGGTCTTACTTCCTCGTCAGTGTTGCAGCTGGATCGAATTTTGTAGGCCCTGTCTCTTCGTCGGTGTTGCAGCTGGGTCGAACTCTCTTTAGGTATTAGCTTATTATTAATAATGTAGCAATGGGGACTCATTTTGCTTCCCCAACAAACAACCCCCATTTTGAAGATTTTGCTTATCAAGAGTGACAAGGTAGATCAACCAAGACAAGAAAGAAGACTTACATCAAAAAGGAAGAAGATCTACAGAAGAACGAAGACATGCGTCAATAGGGGAGAAGCTCTGCCAGACCGGATAAAACGGGTCATTCTTAATCTTTGCACCATTGCTGTTACACAACAATGAGCAAAGAGGGGCAACTGTCATAACCCGTTTTGACCCGAACCCGACCCGGATCCATAACCTAACCCGACCCAAATTTAAAATTACCAAAATGCCCTTTACCCTAATTAACCTAACCCTAACCCTTATACCCTTCATTGCCGCCACCCTCCTCTACTGCCGCCGCCGTCACGCTCCGGCCACCACTTCACCGATAACCAAAACAAACCCCAAATAAAATCCCAATCCCTAAAATCTATACAAAATCTAGAAAATCCAAAAAAATATAAACAAACCTAAAACCTAACCACCCACTGCCAACACCCTAACTTAACTATGCCTTCAACCATACCCTGCCTTAAAACAACCCCCATGAAATCCGGCTTGAATCCGGCCATCCATCATCAGATCTGCAAGATTAAAATAGTAGAGTGGTTATGGTTTTAGATCGGTTATAAAATAAACCGAAATGAAAAAAGAGGGGGGCGGAGTAAAAAAAAAACAAAGAGTAGAGGGAACTTTGTAAGGATTTCAGATCAAAAAATGTAAGAAATCCAAAATTGAAAATTTTCAGAATCCTTCTTGTTATTTAGAATAAAAAACAAAGTTTGTTTAGTTTTTTTCCGAATCAAGATACATTTTTTGTTTTCAAAATCAAAACGTTTTTGTTTGTAAAACTCAAAACATCAAAAAGAAAGATTAGAGATTTACCTGTGTTGCCGACGACCTGACCCTCGCCGTGACGCCGAGCCGTCGTCGAACGACATATAACGGTCGGCCGAGCATCGAGGTCCCCATGGAGAGCGGCGCCGGCGGTTTAGGTATAAGATTTGAGAGAATGAGGGTTAAAAGTTTTTTAGGTTCGTTATCCATTCGAAATGAAATAACCTGGGTCTTATGTTTTAAACCGCCCAAACAAAACGACGCCGTGTAGGCACTCCAACCCACGCGGTGATCCGACCCGAGGGGAGGATCCACGTTTTAGGTCAGGGGTATAATTACAAATATGGTCCATTCCCTTATTCCCGTTTTCGTTTCGGTTCTGGTATAATTCTTTGTTTAGTCCTTATACGTTTTATGCGCGTCTAGTATGGTCATGATTTTAGCCTTTGATTTATATATCATTTCAATTTGGTCACTGGATTATATGTTATAATTTCCAGCATAGTATTTATGGTTTACATATGTGTCCTTATATTTCGCATTTATGCATTTTAGTCCCATTTCATGTGGTTTTATGATTTAATCATGCATTATAATAATTATTATTATTATTATTGTTGTTGTTGTTGTTGTTATTATTATATTTTTATGTGTTAGTTTCGTTTTATTTATGTGACTGATATTTATGTATTTATGTTAGATTAATGTTTTATTATGTTAGCATTTATTTATATTTTTATCGCAATGTATTTATTTATATTTGACATGTTTTTTAAGTTTGCATAACGGATATATATTTTGTCAATGCGGTGCCCTTTTATTCGAGTGTAAACGGGGTCAGTATCAGGCGTAGTGATAGCGGTTGGGCGTTTACTCTCAAATAACGGGGCCTTTAAAATTTACTCGCACATATAATCGAATCTTAATTTAATGTCACTTTAATCCGGAAAGTCTAATATTAATAAAGCGGTAATTATTAAAGTACCAATTTTGGGCGGTATGAGGGTGCTAATCTTTCCCCATCCGTAACCGACTCCCGAAGCCAACATTTTAAAATCTATGATTTTTACGGTGTCCGGCCTACTTAAGTGGTCGGTGGCGACTCTATTTTCAAAATAAAATACGGTTTTTCTAAAATTACATGCGGAAGAAAATATTTTTCACACAAATAAAAATACTTTCTTTTTTAGCGCGAAAAACAATCGCTACAAACAGCATCCAGATTCAGGAGCGGTAGAGAACCAAACAGTCGCCTAGTATTTCCAGAAGACCTCGCCGCCAGTCCCCTCTTTGTTTTGTTCCTTTATTTTTTTTTTCCTTCTTCATCTCATGCGATTTTTGTGTATATAAACTGAGACGATCGTTTGAGCCTTCCTTTGTTGCTGTTTTAACTTTGATTTTCCCTCCTATTTTGTTGGGTTTAGGTTATTTTTAATGCATTGGGCTTAAAATCCGGTCTCCATTTCCCCAGTATTATTATAATTTGTGCATTTTAATTTATGCATGGTCACGCTTTAGTTATAATTCTGATGAATCATGAATGGACGCACTTGAGACTTGAGAGTGAAATGATGTATACATGTGTTTTTAATCTACCTGTGTGATGAAATGGTGTTTACTGTATGTCGGTGCAATTTATTGCTCGGCTGCGGTATTGGTTGATGTAATAGGTAATTCATGTTTTTTTTTTATATTTGATTTTATTAGTTTTGTTTTTTTTTTCTTTGCATATCTTAAATCGTTTTTTCTATCATTATGGCACGTCTTAAGACTATTTTTGTAGGTGCAGGGACAGAGCTTAAGCCAAACCTAATGGGGTCTTGGCCCCCTAAAATCTAAAAATCTCATAACAAGTCTTTTAATTTGTTTAAAAATTTTAATTCGGCCTCTTAAATTTTTAGAAATTCATATTAAAAATTAAGTTTTTTTAATATTGTCAATTAAATTCTCTAAAATTTTAATTTGGTCCCTTTAATTTTTTGGTCTAATAACAATTTAAGTCTTTATAACTTTAAATATTACATAAATTAGTCATTGGCCCTCAATTTTGAGTTTAAATACTTAATAAATTCTTATATTTTTAAATTTAGTAATTTGGCTCTGTCCTTGTATAGGTGTTTGGTGTCCATACGGTGACTCTCACGACGCTTGTTTTTTATTCGTGTTTGTCGATGGTCATAGACAATTTGATCCCATTTTGAGTTGTTTGAAAATGTAATTTGTATCGGTTGTCGTCTTTGGAAATAAACGTGAAAGGTGGTTGCTGATTTTGAGAATTACATCTAATCCGTGTTTTGACAACTTTCCAATGACTCTTTCTACAATAGACCGTAAAAAAATTTTTTTTGATGCAAATAAAAATATCTGATCTGATCAGTGCATTTTTTTTTTAGATTTAATATTTTATTTTTTTATTGTTTTTAGATATTTTAAAATATTTAACAGATTGTGTTTTTAGTTTACTTTTGTTTTAACGATAAAGTTGTGTCAAAAAATTACGCTTCTAATTATATTGAACTTGGATTGGGTTGTGAAAAGAAATTTGTTATGCAAAAGTGTCAAATGTTTGTTAGAGCCACTGAATCGGTTTTTGACTGTTTAATTTATTATTATTTATTTCATATTACGATAATTATAGTGTTCAATGCTCGTCAACTTTGAGCATCAACAATTCTAAAACTTTAATGACCTTAAACCAAAATCTTATAGGCGTAATTTTTTAAGGTAAACTATCTATTTAGTATCTTATTTGTTCTCGTATTTCTATTTTGGATACTCAACTAATTTTTTTGGTAAAATGATACTCAACGTAACGTTTTGTTTTGTTTTTGATACCCGCTGTTAAAAATTAACTGGAAAATTGATGTATCATTTTTATTAGGAGAGAGAAAATAAAAAATATTAATAAAAAATATAATGTTAGTTTTGTCGTTAATTTTAACGGTGGAGAACTAAAATAGAAATAAAACATAACGTCACATATTATTTTGTCAAAAAATGGTCGGATGACCAAAACAAAAATAAAAGAATAAGTGAAGTACCAAATATATAGTTTACCCATAACGAGCGCGTATACCGTAGATTATCCACAATATATTATATCCTATGATAATCCTGCCATATCTCAGACACATAATATTTTCCTTAAATAATTAAAAACCCAAGGGTCTAAGCCCAAACGTGGAAGGTAAGTCCTCGGACCTTTCCAGAAGGAGGGACCCGCTCTGTTTTTCCCAATTCTAAAACTAACTGCAAAGTCTTGGTCTTGGTCCTTCCTCCATCAAATCCCTCGTTCACGTCCTAAAACCCTCTGAATTTGTTAGCCTCCACCACCACTAAATCCAATGGCGGAAGCGACGGTTGAGCCCCAACTGAGCGCCGAATTGGAATCGCTGGCCATCCCCCCTATGGTTCCGTTGTATCTCTCATCGGATCTAGGGTTTCCTCTCGACGACAACGATGATTTCCACCTTACATTCGACGACTTCGACGAATTGTACTTTCCGGACGTGATCGTACCCGATTCTTCCGGAGCCACGCCCGAATTTTACGTGGAAGGGTACCTTAATTCTTCCTCCCCGGAATTTGACAGTTGCTGCGGCCAGACCGGTACTTCCCACTCTCCTGTCACCTCCTTAGGCTCTGGAAATTGTGATTCGGCCGTTTCCGGGGACACGAATGTTGCCTCGGCGGATTCTGGAACCGACGTCGATCAGAAGATTGATGTTGAAGAATTGGGTAAAAGGCGAGCGTCTAAAAGGAAGATAGATCACGAAGAGACTGATTCCACCAAGTGTAGAAAATCGTCGTTGCTGACTGTGAACAATTCTAGCACCAGTTCTGATCATAAGTCGAATGCTCCGAGCGAAGAGGAGGAGAAAAGGCGGGCGAGGCTCACGAGGAACAGAGAGAGTGCGCAGCTGTCAAGGCAGCGGAAGAAGCATTACGTGGAAGAGCTGGAAGATAAGGTTAGGACAATGCATTCCACGATTGCTGATTTGAATAATAAGATAGCTTATTTCATGGCTGAGAATACTACCTTGAGACAGCAATTAAATACAGGTGGTGGTGGTGGTGGTGGAGGTGCTGGAATGTGCTCCCCACAGCCAATGCCTATGCCAATGTATCCACCACCAATGGCATACCCTTGGATGACATGTGCTCCTCCGTATATGATGAAGTCTTCAGGGTCTCAGGTGCCATTGGTGCCTATCCCTAGGCTGAAACCACAGAAGCAATCGAAACCGGCTTCTAAAGCTAAAAAGAACGACAGCAAAACCAAGAAGGTTGCTAGTGTTAGTTTATTGGGAATGTTGTTTTTCGTATTGTTGTTCAGTGGTTTGGTCCCAATTGTGAACCTAAGATATGATAATACACCTGCCGGGTCGGGTTTTGTTGGAGATGGGTTTTACAAGGTGCATGGTGGGAAAGTTTTGAGAGTTGATAGTCATCTAAATGGGTCTAATCATGGTAAGGATGCAGCATTTTCTTATGGGAATTCTGACGTTAGCAATAGAGTTAATCGTAGAGGCTCAGAGTCCAGTGTTGATAAAAAAGAGAATGGGGTGCAAAATGCTGCTGAGCCTCTCACTGCTTCCTTGTATGTACCGAGAAACGATAAGCTTGTGAAAATTGATGGCAACCTGATAATTCATTCAGTTCTGGCCAGTGAGAAAGCTGTGGCTTCTTATAAGGCTTCTGAAAGAAAGAATAAAGAGACGGGTTTGGCCATCCCTAAGAATTTCCCTCAGGCATTTGCCATTCCCGATCCTGATGCCAGAGAGCATGGAGGAAAGCATCCGCGTGAATATAAAAACCATGCAGAAAGGCATAGGGCTCTTTCTTCAGGTTCTGCTGATGCTTTGAAGGACCATTTCAAGTCGACTGCTGCCGATGGTAAAATGCAGCAGTGGTTCCGGGAAGGAGTGGCAGGTAATTATTTTGCTCTTACATTTATCTAGTATGTAATTTTGATGCTTTTCTGGATGTCAATGTTCTAAAATTGCATGTAATATGGCTGATTTCCTGATTTCAGGTTAAGGTTAGGTAGCTTTACTGCAACCAGTAGTATGGATTTGTATCATTACTCAGTTGTGGCACAAAAATTGTCTATGCTATCCTTTTCTGCTTTCGGCTATCATTTTCTGTCATTGACAGTTTGGGGTGCCGAGTATAAACTTTTCTATTCAAATAGTCTTGGTTTTAACTATTTACTATGTTTAATACTTAATTATCTAAAGCATAGAAAATAATATTTGATTTGTTTTTCAATTGAACCTTTCAGTTTGATTTGTTTGATTGATGAGAAGTCTCACCTATTTGACCTTCGATCTGGTTTATTGCTCATTTGTTCTCACAGCATGGATTTAAAAGTTAGTTTCCCATGTCATTTTGCTGGTGTTTGAAGTCTGTCGTTATACTTTTAGCTTTCTTGCCTTAAACTTGAAGTAAAATAAATTCACAGAGATTCAATGGAGTATTATTGGTCTACAGTTCATAATTGTGTAAGCCGTAAGGTTAATCAGATTATTATATCTAGCCCACACGTAATGATGCACTCTTAATAATATTCTTCATCATGGTTAAAAATTGCAGGATTATAACAGAATTAATCAGTCATAATGCTCTCAGCTGTTGGTGCATATTTCATGTACTAATTTGATTGTTTCTTGTCCTTTGTTGTAGGACCAATGTTGAGTTCGGGCATGTGCACAGAAGTGTTCCAGTTTGACATCTCTGCTCCAGGAGCCATTGTTCCAGCTTCCTTAGTTACCAAGGAATCCTCCGAACAACGTCAGAATGCTACCCAGCTTAACAAGGGAAGAAACAGAAGGATTCTCCATCGTCATCCTGTTCCTCTCTCTAATTCTGATCTGAACCTAACCCGACAGCACGTTAGAAGAAATTCCGGAAAGCAAGATTTTCAAGTTAACAAAACTGCTTCTTCTATGGTAGTTTCTGTTCTCGTTGATCCCAGAGAGGCCGGTGATGGGGATATGGATGACATGATTGTACCGAAATCTCTTTCTCGGATCTTTGTTGTTGTGCTTTTAGACGGTGTCAAGTACGTTACATATTCTTGCGGACTTCCACGATCTGCTCCGCATCTCGTGACTGCTTAAGGGATAAAAGAAGAAGGGTTGCTGCTTCGGCTTCTAGTTTATATATTTATAAATGTACACGACAACAGAGTAACTATTAGGTGCAGCGACTAGTAACAACTATAACATTTTAACCTCTCTATGTACTTTTGGATCTGTCTTCTAAAATATACTTAGCCTTTTTTTTTTTTTGGTGATGAAGATAGGATCAGAGAAAACAACAAAATGGATAAAAATGGTGGATTTAGAATGAACGGCAGATTGTATTTCAAGAGAAAGGGGGTCAAGAAAATAGAGAACACAATTCCAATTCTGACTTGCCCTAGACTAGGGTTACTCCCGTTTCTAAATACAACCATAAAACGCAGCGTTTAGAAATAAAATAAAACAAAACCCACAACGTCTATATTTATTTAAACAAAAAGTACTCCTATAAAAAAGGCCTGCATCAATACTCCCTTCTTCAACCACCTCCTTGTCCTCAAGGATTGAAGTGAGGAAAATTCTGTTGCAGCTTGTGGTACAGCTCCCAGGTTGCATCCTCTGGAAATGAGTTAGTCCACTCAATCAAAACTTCAGTTACAACCCTATTTCCCCGTTTGACCATCCTTCTATCCAAGATCTTCAATGGCTCCTTAACAATAGTACCATCCAAGCCAACAATAGGCAAATATGACTGAACAGGGGCAGAACCTATATGTTTTTTAAGCTGTGATACATGAAAAGTTGGATGTACTTTAGATCCCACTGGTAACTTCAGTTTATACGCAACTTTACCCACTTTAGCTTCAACTAAGAAGGGCCCAAACCATTTAGGACTAAGTTTCTGGTTCTGTCTGGGCTGTACAGACTGTTGTCGATAGGGCTGAAGCTTCAAATATACCAAGTCACGAACAACAAACTGTCTATCACTTGTATTCTTGTCTGCTTGTTTTTTCATCCTCCCTTGTGCTCGCTGCAAGTAGAACTTTAACATCTTAATAGCTGATTCCCTAACTTGTAAACTTCTATCCACCGAGGCAACTAGTGATTCATCGGCCAAATAAGGTAAATGGACAGCAGGTTCTTGCCCATATAATGCCTGATAAGGGCTAGTGTTAATGGACGAGTGGTGAGATGTGTTGTACCACCATTCTGCTAGTGAAAGCCATTTAACCCAGTCACGAGGTGATTCTCCAGTCATACACCCCAAATAAGTTTCAAGGCACCTATTAACAACCTCAGTTTGTCCATCTGTTTCTGGATGGTAAGCTGTGGAAGGGGTTATAGTCACACCAAGCTTACTAAACAATTCCTTCCAAAAAGTGCTCATGAACACTTTATCCCTATCGCACACAATAAACTCAGGCAGTCCATGCAATTTAAAAATGTTATCCATAAACAGTTGAGCCACAGTTAAAGTTGTAAATGGATGAGCTAATGCTATAAAATGAGCATATTTAGTAAGTCTGTCCACTACCACAAAAATTGTATCTTTAGCTTTCGAAAGGGGCAAACCTTCTATGAAATCCATACTGATTGATGACCATGTTGTTTCTGGAATTGGCAGTAACTGCAACAATCCTGGCCTTGCATGGTTATCGTATTTATTCTGTTGGCAAACTCCACATTCCCTCACCAGCCTTCTTATAGCCTTCTTCATTCCCTTCCAATAAAGACATGTTGACATTCTTTTTCCAGTGACATCTGGTGAAACAGTTCAATTAAGCTTTTTCTTAACTCTTCATCATCGCCAACAACCAACTTCCCTTTCTTTTTAATAGTCTCCCATCCCATGAATATTTAGAATGTGACGTTGTGTCTTTTTCCAACTCTTCGATAATTTTCTGTAGTTTACCATCTGTTGCCCACGTGTGACGAATTTTATCAACCCAATTAGTATTAAAACTGCTAATGGCCATCAACTTCCCACCACCAAACTTTGGATCTCTCGAGAGAGCATCAGCCACTGTATTACTGCTTCCTTTTCTGTACCAAATTTCAAAGTCAAAACCCATCATTTTGGCCACCCAAATTTGTTGAGCCGGTGTAGTAGCTTGATTTCCAGTCAAGAATCTTAAGCTCTGATGGTCAGTTCAAATTTTGAAGTGCCTTCCCACAAGGTAGGGTGACCATTTCTTAACTGCAAGTAAAACAGCTAGCATCTCTTTTTTCATAAATTGACAATGCTTGATGCTTTGGTCCCAACCCTTTACTAAAATAAGCCAGGGGTCTGCCCTCTTGAATCAACACAGCTCCAACCCCATATGCAGATGCATCAGTTTCCAAAATGAACTCCTTACTAAAATTAGGTAAAGCTAGAACATGAGCTTTCACTATTGCAGATTCCAGTTTTAACATTGCAGCTTCAGCTTCTATATTCCAATTCCAGGCATCCTTCTTTAATAGGTCTGTTAAGGGTTTTACCATACCTCCATACCCCTTGATAAACCTCCTATAATATCCAGACAATCCCAAAAACCCCCTAAGCTCTTTAATGTTCGAAGGAGTACCCCAATCCAAAATGCATTGCACCTTATCCTTGTCCATCGAGATAAAGCCTCCTGAGATTGTATATCCCAAATACTCCATTTCCACTGCTCCAAAGGTACACTTGCTTTTTCTTGCAAAGAGTTGATGAACCCTAAGCAACTCCAACACTTCTCTTAAATGTTCTAGATGAGCTTCCCAAGTCTCAGAATAAACTAAAATGTCGTCAAAGAAAACTAAAACAGTCTTCCTCAATAGCTGTTTAAAAACAGAATTCATGAGACCCTGAAATGTGGCCGGAGCATTGGTTAGCCCAAAAGGCATAACCAAGAATTCATAATGGCCCTCGTGCGTTTTAAAAGCAGTCTTATGCACATCTTATACGAATTTGATGATACCCCGAACGTAGGTCCAACTTAGAAAAATATTTTGCACCCCTAACTCATCCAGCAGCTCCTCAATGATAGGAATGGGAAATTTGTCCTTCAAAGTTAACTGATTAAGCTGCCTATAATCTACACAAAGCCTCCAAGTACCATCATTCTTCCTAACCATCACAATGGGAGAAGCAAATGAACTGACACTGTCTCTTATAATTCCAGCTTGCAACATTTCCTGTACCAGCTTTTCAATCTCATTTTTTTGCACGGTGGGATATCTATAGGGCCTAAGTTTCACCACAGACTACTCATTCTGTAAAATAATCCTGTGCTCATGTCCCCTGATAGGTGGCAGTCCCTTAGGATCTTGGAAAATATCTGCAAATTCATCTAATAGCTGTTGTAGGCCTTTAGGCAACACCTTCTCCTTAAGCTGAACCTCCATTTGCTCCTTGATGGTGAGTAATGACATTCCAGGTACTACACCAGACCCTTTTAAAATCTTTGAACCTTGGCTTTCTTGTAGTATCTGTATAGGACCAGGAGTTATTCCTTTCCAATTAATCTCTCGTCCACAATGCTCAAACTGCATTGTCATCCTTGCAAAGTTCCATTTAATGGACCCCAATGAAGCTAACCAGTGAACTCCCAAAACTAAATCACAGCCTTTGAAAGGAAGAACCAGAAAATCAGTAACAAAGGTCTGTCATTGAACCTCCCATGGAACATCCTTGCACAACACTTGTGTTTGAATGCAACCCCCATCTGCAATAGTGACCTTCCTGGTGCTTTTTCTCCACAACTAACCCACAAGATTTTACCAATCCTAAGCTCAAAAAATTGTGAGATCTACCCGAATCTATCAAAGCTATCCACTATTGTTTCTGAATAACTACCATAATCTTCATAGTATCATAACTTGTAGAACCCCACATTGCTTGTAAGGACAAGACAGGAATTTCAGGGTCTTCTGGCTCTCCATTTTCATCTTCCAACTTCTCCATACAGTCAACAAACTCTTCCTGCTCATTTTTCATTTCAGTGCCTTCCATTAACAATTGGTATAACTGGGATCGAGTGCATTTATGGCCTGGGGAGAACTTGGCTGGGCACCAATAGCACAAGCCCTTCCTCCTTTTCTCTTCCATTTCCGCTGCAGATAATCTACCTGGACCATTACTCGTAGCTGTGACTCCCTTCTTAGGAGATGGGACCTTACTAGTGAAAGTTGATGATTGCCTCGAATTGTAGTTATATGTACCACCCCCACTGAGATTTTTCATTGTTGGTACATGAGCAGATGTTCCCAGCTTACTGTACCCAGAAGGCAATCCAGCGGAAAAAGACACGCTACTCGTTGATGCTTCACATAGCTATGACTACTCTTCTTAAAAATAATCTGTTCAAAATGTAAAACTAAAGGAAAGCATCAAGTAAGTCATGAGGCTGAAATACTCTAATATACTGCCCAATTTCCTCCTTCAGATTCTTAATGAAAATACTGAGAGCGTACTCATTTGGAAGCTGAACCTGATTTAAAAGACTTACAAATTCTGCATAATACATTCCAACAGAAGCAGTCTGGTGAAGAGCAACAAAATCGCCCATCGGATCTTCCAACCCTTCCGGAGCAAATCTGTCCTTCATCGATTTGAGATACTCTTCCCATTGCAGCTTATCGATGTCACCACTGTTACGCACGACGAAATGGTGCCACTGGAGCGCATCCCCCTCCAAATGAAGCATAACAAGCTTAACTTTAGCAGCTTCAGGTACCTCATCTGCGGCGAAAAACTGTTTGAGCTTCGACCACCAATCGCAGAAATTAGACCCATCAAAAACCGGGCATTTCAGTCTATACCCACGTGGATTGGTGTCACCAACAATGACCACTTCCTCGTCCTTCGGATCAGTAACTTCCAGTTCCATCCCAGAAGATGGAGTCGCACCGAGAATACCAGTCGATGAACCACATTGCCCTAACAATTTCTCTAGGAGATTCTTCACATCCCGTACTTCTGAGCGCATACCAGTCATCTCTGTTTGAAATTCTTAGACCTTAGCAGTCAAGGTCTGCTCGATTTTTTCTTCGAAGCGCTTCGCTAAGTCCTTGAACTCAGTTTGCATTTTTGACGATTCCTGTTGAGAACGAGTTTGAACTCCGTCAACCATGGCCAGGTCTTGTGGCTCTGATGCCTTTGATGAAGATAGGATCAGAGAAAACAACTAAATGGATAAAAATGGTGGATTTAGAATGAACGGCAGATTGTATTTCAAGAGAAAGGGGGTCAAGACAATAGAGAACACAATTCCAATTCTGACTTGCCTTAGACTAGGGTTACTCCCGTTTCTAAATACAACCATAAAACACATCGTTTAGAAATAAAATAAAACAAAACCCACAACGTCTATATTTATTTAAACAAAAAGTACTCCTATAAAAAAGGCCTGCATCATTGGCTTTCCTGCACACGGTGCTAATTTGGTAATATTTGCTATACTGTTTCTGTTATGTTTGTGGCTCAACTTTTCTATCATGGACCGGCAAGTGATGCTTTGGTTGAAGCTAAAGCCTTTATTCGGTATGTAGAATGAATGATGAAAGAAACATGAAAAGAAATACTTATATATTGTCTTGTTAGTTGGCAGTTTTAGGCAAATAATTCAAATAGATTAAATATTAAAAAAAATAAAGTATTTTAAGGGATATTTTAGAATTTACGGCAAAATTTATAGTGCAGAAAGAAGTTACCACCTGCAGGTGGCGACTTGGGTAAAGACGTCATCTGCAGGTGGAGACTTGGATTAAGATAAAATTAATATTTTTTATCGATTTAAGACAAATTAGGGGAAATCGCCACCTGTAGATGGTGTCTTCACTCAAGTCACCACCTGCATTTGGCGACTTCACTCGGCACTGTAAATTTTGTTGTAGATTATAAAATATCTCTTAAGGTGTCCCAAAACTCAAAATATTGTTTGGGTTTGGCATTTTCACCCAAAATATCTCTTGTTAATGTGCTTGTGGAAAAATGTAAAGTTCTGAAAATAAGAAAAGAAAATCAAGATTTTATCACTTAATCATTATATTCTTTTTTGAGTTCTTATAGCATTAAAAGTCCTTGAATTTATTTGGATAAACTATACAAATGGTCACTGAAATTTGAGTAAGGTTCTGTTTTCGTCACTTGAAAAATTATGTTACGGTTTCTAACGTTTTTTATTTGTAACATTGATTTTTAAGGTTTTTTCTTCAATAAGACATGTCATCGTCTTATTGAAAATTATTAATTCATTAAAAATATTATATCATCCCACTGTTACTTAGTTAACAGAGGTTAACGGCTGAGTTTCTGTTTTGTTACAAATCGAAAATATTAGTGATTGAAAAGTAACTTTTTAAGTTTTAGTGGGAAAACAATAACTTATCCAAACTTTAGTGACCATTTGTGTAGTTTGTCCATTTATTTTATAGTCACCAACTGGCCAAATGTGTTTGCTCAAAAGGATAATTTTGAAATTGTACCATTTTAAAATACTACGGTCAAGATATTCATTAATTTATAGAGTGATTAAAAATATTTATGTGGTTCATCTTATATGAATTAGAATTTTAATATTTATTTTTTAATTAAAATTATCTAATTTTATTAAACGATGATATGTCCAAAATTACAATGAAAGTTTACACCATAGTAAAAAGAAGCACCTAATCTGAACATATATTTATAACTAGTGAAACAAAAAACTAGAGTTCCGAGATCAAAAGAAGATCATACAAGGAAAAAGTATAAAACCCAACCCAAAAACTTGAAACAATATATAAATACAAACATCACCAAAGATCGACAATGAAAGGTAAAGTCGTCAACAAAACAACATAAAAATGTATATTACAACAAGACACATTGACAACACGGTCATTACCACAACTCAATCGCGAACAAGAAATAGTGGTTGTGAGCGCGTATCCAAATTTACTTCGAGGGTCTAAAACAGGGAAATCAACGGATAACCAAAAGAGCGTCATCTTGATCAGTCGTGACGAAGTTAAATTCAACCTGATAAAAATCAAATGAAAAAACGGTCAGATGATCGATAAAAAAAGAAAAACGTACTAAAAGGCAGAGGAAAACGTACCAAAAAATAGAGTAAAATGTGTCACAAAGACAATATTATTTATTCAAAACTAAAAAATACAAAAAATAAGATGACAAAAAAAAGATAAATTCCGACCATCACAATTAACACTAAAATTAATATCATTATCGACGAACAAAGAATAATAAAAAGAAAGAAAAAAGACGAAAGAAAACTGAATGTTAATACTTACTTTTAAATATAAAAATTCTCTAATTAGTAAAAGATATTACTCCCAACATTTTCAGTTTTTCATAGAGGAAATATTTTCAAAAGGAATTCGGATTGCCACGTTGCATACGTTGGTGATGTAAATGATGACTTGGTGCTTGCATAATTCAAAGTCCACTCCACCAAGATAATAATGATATAAATCCAAAAATCCGCTTACTTACAAATAAATTGATTAATTAGCCACGTGAAAAAGAACTCCTGAACTTTGAATATCAAATATAATATTTTATATAAAAAAACAATTCGAGATAAAACTAAGGTCATTTTAGCCCTTTGTCTATTATATAAAAGTGAATTTAGTTGTTTTTATTTTTGCAATTTTAATATTAATTCTAATATATACAATAATTTATAAATCTGTC
Source organism: Hibiscus mutabilis (assembly GCA_019671005.1). NCBI lineage: Eukaryota > Viridiplantae > Streptophyta > Magnoliopsida > Malvales > Malvaceae > Hibiscus > Hibiscus mutabilis. The sequence goes on along the minus strand of CM033719.1, from coordinate 65,916,700 downwards.
AAGTTAAATCCTACTACTTATTCTTATATTATACACAAGTTATTTATTTAGTTTATAGTATCCGATTCGATCATTTTAATTCTATGTAATTTAATTATATTTTCTTAAACGGTTTTAAGTTAATATTAAAATCTCAAAATAAAAAAATACATAGATTCAATTAAAAAAAATACATAGATTAAAATGGATCAAACTATTATGATTCATATGCTTAATCAACATAATGAACCATAAAATACATGCACTAAAATACACAATTTGATCAAACTAAAATTTTACCATTAAATTATTATAAATTATGTTCTATATTTATTTCACGATTTATGTTGTTATTTCTTTCATCACTATCATATTTGAAAATCGAATATGATTTTATAAAAACCTAATTGCCTAGATAATTTTATCTCCACGCTTGCTCTTTTCTCTTTTTTTTCTTTGTTTTGACCGGCTCTGAGTGTTGGTCACCAATCGTCAATACTCTTTTTTTTTCGTTGTTTTCGCATCACACCTTTGTTTTTTTTTTATTTTTAATAAAAATAATTATGTCTTTATGATACGTTTTTATCTGCCTTCTGGCACGTTTTTTTGTCTTATTTGTCAATCGTTTGGTCGTTCATTTTATTTGTTTATTTTTTAGTATTGAATTTGACGTCGCCTTGACTAATCAATATGACATTTATTTGTTATTTTCTTGATCTTTTATGCTTTGAACTCTCATATTGAATTTGAATATGCAGTTTGCATTCGTGGATAATTTTTTTACGACGCTTAACTTTGATTTGTAGTTGTCGGTAGTCTTTCAGTAGTTTAATTATCTTTTGTGGCTCATTTGTCGATGCAGTCATATATGTTTGTATTTATCTCTTGTTCACGTGTTTTTGGTTAATTTTTTAACCTTTTTCTTATATAATCCTCATATAATATCAAGCAGATAATTTATTATGTCAAAATAACATGATAATGTCCAAATTATATGTCTAATTACGTTTATAATTTACAAATTCTTATTATAATTTTATTTTTTTAATTATTAAAAAATCGAATGTAATCTTTTACTTAAAAATATAACGTGAATTAATTATCTTATGTATAAGCTTAAGGATTAGGAGATCCCACCACCACCTCACCAACCACAGCTGATTCTTCCTCCATAACTTCCTCCAATTTCTGACCCTCACCCACCCACCCACCCACCCACTCAACCTATTCTTATTCTTTCAACAAAAAAAAACTTAATCTTATTATATTACCCAACTTAACTCAATCCCTCGATATACCACCACCCATGACGCTGACGTGTTCTATTCTCATTGGTCCTTTACCTGCACCGATCTACATTGTACAGGTGAGCATATCAGCCCCTCCCAAATGTAAAAAGCTTTTAAAAATCATTTCACCAACCCTGTCTCATCCCAACTCCTTTTTATCACAAGACTCCCAATCGATACTCAAAATTCAAAACTAAATTCAATAAATTACACAAATGAGTCTTCCGCTCATAGTTCTCGCCTCCGTTATCGCCTTCTTCCTAACGTACCAGCTCTACCAACGGCTGAGGTTCAAGCTCCCGCCAGGTCCACGGCCGTGGCCGGTGGTCGGGAACCTTTACGATATAAAGCCCGTTAGGTTCCGGTGTTACGCGGAGTGGGCGCAGAAGTACGGTCCGATAATATCGGTTTGGTTCGGTTCGACTTTGAACGTGATTGTGTCGAATACGGAACTGGCTAGTGAAGTTCTGAAGGAGCACGATCAACAGTTGGCTGATAGGCATCGGAGCAGATCGGCGGCCAAGTTTAGCAGGGAAGGAAAGGACCTTATATGGGCCGATTACGGGCCTCATTATGTTAAGGTGAGGAAGGTGTGCACGCTGGAGCTTTTCTCTCCCAAGAGGCTTGAGGCTTTGAGACCTATCAGAGAAGATGAGGTTTCCGCCATGGTTGAGTCCATCTTTCTCGACTCCACCAATCCTGGTATCGGTAATTTTCTCCCTTATTTTTCGTTTCTAAAGAGCGTTAATAATTTTGTTAACAACCAATTGATTAAGTAAGATTAGATATTTAAATCTTTATAATTTGAAAAAACAAATTAGATTAGAGGGTTTTTGTAATGGACTATTCTATTTTACCGATCAGGATCTGTAAACTTTCCCTTTTTAATTCAAAAATGATAAAAATTCAATTTAATCTCTTTTAAAATTATTTATATAAATATAAGCTAAAATAATAATAAAATTACTTTTTTAATACTCTCAATTTTATACTTCAATTTTGGCCCCTAAAATATTTTTATGACTTTGCTGAAATAGGTGATCAACCACACTTTCATTAGGCTTGAATATGTTTGTTGACTAGGGTTTCTTTCCCTTGTTTACTACGTTAACAAATTCATTTGACAGATGTCTTTTTTTTCTTCAAAAAAGAGCTAAGGTAGCCCACTAAATTTATCACCCAAACTTTTCTGTATTTTCATTCATTTGATCTCTTGTGGAAATGGTTTTCTCACTTGTCAGATCAACTCGATCTAAATACTCTTTAATTCAAAGGTAATTCAACGATTGAACTAAAATATTTGCTCCACATTGAACCCCTTGATGGTATTCTTTTATTCCTAACATAGATTTACAAGTAAGTTTTGCGTAAGCTAATTTTGTGGCATTCCAACAATATTTGAATGTTTATTGAACTTGAATGCAAATTTAGATGCAGAGAGCAAGGGCACAAGTTTGCAAGTAAGGAAATACTTGGGAGCAGTAGCATTCAACAACATTACAAGGCTAGCATTCGGGAAGCGTTTCGTGAACTCCGAGGGAATAATGGACGAGCAAGGCAAAGAATTCAAGGCCATTGTGGCGAATGGACTTAAGCTGGGTGCATCACTCGCCATGGCCGAACACATTCCTTGGCTTCGTTGGATGTTTCCCTTGGAAGAGGAGGCATTCGCCAAACATGGGGCACGAAGGGACCGTCTCACCCGAGCTATCATGGAGGAGCACACCCTTGCTCGCCAGAAAAGTGGCGGTGCAAAGCAGCATTTTGTCGATGCTTTGCTTACGTTGCAAGACAAGTACGATCTAAGCGAGGACACTATTATTGGACTTCTTTGGGTAAGCATGTTTATGTTTTGGAGATTATTATTTAGGCTCCACAGCCATCAAGCAAAGTCAATTCTGACAAGTAAATGAATTATGCAGGACATGATCACTGCAGGCATGGACACAACAGCTATCTCAGTCGAGTGGGCAATGGCCGAGTTAGTTCGGAACCCAAGAGTGCAGCAAAAAGCCCAAGAGGAGATAGATCGTGTGATAGGACTCGAAAGGGTGATGTCGGAAACCGATTTCCCAAATCTCCCATACCTTCAAAGCGTAGCCAAGGAGGCTCTAAGACTACACCCCCCAACCCCTCTAATGCTACCCCATCGTGCCAATGCGAATGTGAAAATCGGCGGCTACGACATCCCCAAGGGATCAAATGTGCACGTTAACGTATGGGCAGTAGCCCGTGATCCAGCAGTCTGGAAGGACCCGGAAGAATTCCGTCCAGAACGATTCCTGGAGGAGGACGTCGATATGAAGGGTCATGATTTCCGATTGCTTCCATTCGGTGCAGGGAGGAGGGTATGCCCCGGTGCACAACTTGGGATCAACCTGGTCACATCCATGTTGGGTCACTTATTGCACCATTTTTGTTGGACACCGGCCGAGGGAGTCAAGGCAGAGGAAATTGACATGCTCGAAAATCCTGGACTGGTTGCTTATATGCGGACTCCAGTGCAGGCTGTTGCCACTCCTAGACTGCCTTCTCATCTGTACAAACGTGTGGCTGCGGATATCTAAATTTTCTCCTCAATTCCTTTTTCTTCTTGTTATTATCCTTAGATTTTGAACTCTTTTTACAAGTTTCTGTTGTATTATATTATGTCTCAAGTGATTTGTGTTCGGGTCGTTGTGTAAGAGGGCCGAATAAAAACGGAATGATATAAATTATACTCTAAATCTTCTTACGGGAGGAGTTGTTTCTTAGTTGTACCACAATTAAACACAATTTTGTTCTTAAGCTCCCCCATTAAATTAAATAAAAAAAATCAATGAGGGATTTGGCTGTTATCAAAATTTTAAAAAACAAAAGAAAGTTGTCAACATGTTTTTTATTTTATTTTATTTATTTAAATGTAATTGATTATCTAAAACCTTTACCCTTTTAATTAAATTTACCCATTTTATCTAAAAAAATCACTGTATTTTAACTCTATCTTAGAAACAACTATTTCTTAAACTTTTCACTATAATACAACAACAAAATGTTCTTTTGTATTCAACGGTTGTAAAAAGTAACGGAAATAATATTATTACTTTAAATATAATTTTCAAATATTTTTTTACAACCATCTATTTTCAGTTATTAACCGATTAATTTGTTCTGAATACTGCAGTGGTCTATTATGAAACGATCTTCCTAACCTAATTTATCCCATTTATTCACACCCTAATCATACGACCGTACTTAAGAAAAAAATATAAATCAGAAACAAATTAATAAAACTGTTATTTAATGACCAGTTATTTAAAATATTAGGATATATCACCATTCTTATTTAATTATTTAATTACCAGTTATTTATTTGTAAAACTATTTTAACTAAATAATTTGTTTGCATTTTATTTTAAGAAATCCAAAGACAACATAATATTAGGGTAATCAAAATTCAACTCGAAAAAATTAAAATTTTTGAGTCGGATCGTCTCAACTAAAAAAAATCAAATAAAGTTTGAGTTGTAAAATGAAAATTTGAATAACTTGAATAACTCGATATTTTTAAGTTCGAATCGGGTCTCTCAATTTTTTTTGATATATACACCGATATAAAAAAATGACCACATATAAAAAAATATGAAGAAATATATATGCATATCTTATATGATTAGAGAAAGCCGTTTAGAATCAAACCATACTATAACATGATAAATAGTTACAATTAAATTTGTATAAGAACTCGAAAACTCGACTCAATTTTTTTTTTAAATAAAGTTTGAGTTGTAAAATATGACGCGTCAACTGGAATAACTCAAATTTTTTCGACTCGACTCAGCCGAACACTCACACATGCATAATATAATATGGCTTAAATGAAAAATAGGTGCCCAAAGTATACATTTTTTGAACTTTAGGTGCCTAAAGTATTTTTTTGTAAAAATAGGCGCCCAAAGTTTCAAAAATTATAATTTAGGTGCCTGGCCGTAAATGGGTGTTAAATTTTTTTAATCAATCAATGTTTGACACGTGACATATTTAATTTATTTTTTAAATAAAAATACCCAAATTTTCATGTTTTTCAAAAAATCACAAAAATTTGAAAATTTTACAAAACAATCCCCAAATCCCTAAAATTACCCAAACCCAAACCCTCAAATTACCGCCATTTTCGCCGCCGATCGCCGTCCCTGAACACACCGGTTTCGTCGCCAGATTAAGGCAGTCATTTCTCCCAACAAGGCATCCCGAAAAAGGCGAACGACATGCAGCCGAATGTTGATTTTATGTTCGACGTTCGGCTGCACGCCATTTGCCGTTTTCGGCGACATCATGTTGAGAAAAATGACTGCCTTGGTCCTGCAACCAAATCGGTGTGCTTAGGGACGACGATCGGCGCGGAAGCGGCAACGATTTAGGAGTATGGGTTTGGGTAATTTTAGGGATTTGGGGATTGTTTTGTAAAAATATAAAATTTTGAGATTTTTTTGGAAAACTATTTTTTTAAAATTTTTAATTTTGAAAAGAAATTAATTAAATATGCCACGTGTCAAGCATTGATTGGTTAATTTTTTTAACCTTATTAACGGTCAAACACTTAAAATTATAACTTTTAAAATTTTAAACACTTATTTTTATAAAAAAAAAATACATTAAACACCTAAAAGTTCAAAAAAAATAAACTTCATTTAAGCCTACAATAATTTCACATCATATTCTTTTGTAACTGATGGCAGAAGCTCTCCCCGCCCGGACTGGACCATAAAACAACAGCACCCAAAAGACAAACATAAAAGGCTCTGACAATTAAGTTGTTGCCACACAAATTTGGGAAATTTCCACAGGAGCTGCTATTGCCGGGAAATTTCCCAAATCCAAATCCGAAATCCCATCTCTCTTATTGGGGGTTTCCCGCTGGAAAACTAGTGGGCAGAAAATGGGGCTAGACATAGTGGAGCCAAATACTTGCATCAGAGGTTGCTGCTCCTGCAACTCCATCCCTCTTCACCTTCCTCCTTCACTCTTCTCTCCCCTATTGCCAGAGGTAACTTTCTCTTCTTTCCTTTCCTTTCTACCTACAATTTGCTCATCTCTTGTGTTTTTGGGCGGTAGGGGCTGAAAGCGTTGTTTATGAAGCGATTTTGGATGGAAAGAAAGTTGCTGCAAGGAAGCCAATCCTTTCTACCTCGGAGGAGTTGGATAAATTTCACAAGGAATTGCAGCTCCTCTGCCAACTAGACCATCCTGGCATTGCTACTCTCCTCGCCGCGCATGCCAAGCCTCCTAATTATATGTTCTTCTTCGAATTCTATGAACAAACCAATCTCGCTCATAAATTACACGTTCAAGAATGGATTCCTGATCTTGATCAGGCGCTTCCAATCATGCTCCAGTTAGGTATATCTTCATACTCTGCAATTTCTTTTTCCTTTTTTTCGATTTTGTTAGTTTTTTTAAAAGTGACATTTTAGTAAGAATTCAGCTGAGTCCTGATCATAAGTTTGGAGAATTTAAGAGTATATCGACATAGCTTAGACTTCAAAGAACAGCTTTAGGTGCTAGAATGTATATGACAACAATCTGGGTTTATATGTGTTGACATATATTCAAAATACATTTTGTAATAGAACAAACTGGTGCAGATGAAATTCTGATTAATCAGACTAAATATGTAGGTTACAAATGTACATTTCTTTGATAAAGGCTGTTATGTGCTGGTCATAGTGCTATTACTGCATCAGAGGAAGCCTCTCAACTTATATGCATTCTGTCAGATCTTGTAAACTCGAGCAACACGCTGCAACTCTGTACCTTTAGTTTTGTTTTGAATTTCCTTTTGTTTTTAATCAAATTCTTCATCTTTGTTATGATGCGTCTAAAAAACTTGCAAAAGTATTTTTGGTTACCATCTCAGATAAAGGCTAAACTTTGCTGATATTTTATGTTTGTTCTACATTAAATAATTTTTTAATGTTGGTTTTAACTAAATCTGTTACTTCAGTTGCAATATCAAGGCTTTACTACTTTTTTCCTGTGCTCTGTTTAATTTTTAAAATATCTTTGTTGTTTGGAAGCTATTTGCTTTTGTATCTACCATTTGTAGGTTCAGATTGGTTTTAGAAATAATGTGCCTACAAAGAATATTGCATAAATAAAGAAGGGGAAAAAACTAGATATCCTGATGGTCAGAGAGGAAATTACCGTAGAGTGATGAATATGGTAGTGTGATAACTGCATGCTTTAACTTTGTTTATTTATCTTAGTTAATGTTGGATCTGTCAGGCATTTTATTGATATGACATATTTTGCATAATCTTCAATTTATGTGGAAATATTTGTTATTTGTAAAACAAAATTCTCTCTTGACTGTTTATACTTGAAGATTTATCTTTCGTATCCACCTTTTTTTGGCCCTTTATTGGGCCAAAATTTACTAAAAGTCTTTTTTAATGATGTTACACGTTGTGCTCTTTCTGCTGTTTTTTCCTTCCAGCGAAGGCTTTGCAATATCTGCATAACAAAGGAATTGTACATAGAGATGTGAAACCGGCAAATGTTCTCGTAATTTTCTTTCTATAATCTTCAGATCTCTTTAGTTGTCCTTATTATCTGGTTGGTGCTAGATATTATTGGAAAAATGATTTTAATTGAGTGACTTTTGAGCTCGAAGTTATATAACACCATTAATGTATATGATGCAGCTCGACAGAAACTTTTCTGCACACCTGGCTGACTTCGGTTTGGCAGAGTATAAGAAAGATCTCAAAAGAGTCTCTATTGAGAATTGGAGATCATCAGGTAAGCCAACAGGTGGTTTTCACAAAAAAAATATGGTTGGAACTCTTATTTACATGGCACCTGAGATATTGACGAAGGAGATACGTACTGAAAAATCAGATGTATACAGCTTTGGAGTGTCCATCAAGTAAGAATAAGGATTCTTGAAGCTTCTGTTAACAACGTATTGTATATATAGTCTATGAATAAGTATTCTTGCTATGGTAACATACAAGATAGATTGCACATTTACCTAATTTCATATCATTCTCATAGGCTATCGGTTATTGTCAGCTGTTAATCTAGAATATTTCAAATTGGATTAAAAAACATTTTGGTCCTTAGCATTGTAGTAACAATTTATTTCAGTACTAACCTCTTAATGTTTCTATTGAAGTGCCAGAATTGTTAGAATTTAGCCCTTGCATTGTAATAAACATTTCGGTTTCCTTGCTGGATCTTTGTGATGTGAAAATGTAGGTCTCGTGAAATCAATGTTGAATATGTTGCTAGGATTCAGGGGTGAGTTGAATACAGATATGTGTAATGTGTTTAACACATGTATGTTCAATTTTCTAAGTTTTCTCATATATTTGTCTGTACCTTGATACCCATGTCCAGTGGATATGTTTTTGACATAGGTACTTCATGGAAACTGAAGAGACGGATCAAGATAGTGAAAACATATCTTAATCACTTCCTATACAAGTTGAATTTCTTTTAGCAATTTTCTTTCATCGTCACTGTTTTATGGTATGCACATTGTCTCTATCTTTGTATTTGTTCTGTTTTTACTGCCACTGCCTCCAGTATGCACTGGACACTGTGGACACTCAAATATCTCATATGTAGAGACATCCCTGCTTCCCAAAGCCCTACAACAGTAGCATATTAGGTGAATCACTGGATCTGGTTTCGCCCGGTTGCTATCATCAGCACTTACAGTAACTGTAAAGTGATACCACCTTGAGCTAGATTTCTACACTCCAGCATGGTTAATCATGTTTTAATTATGCATTATGGAGTAACGTCTCCCTGTTTGTCATTAAAATGCAGTAGTCAATTGATTAATTGCAGTGAAATATTAGGGCCATAACCACTAAACTTGATTTCCATTTAATTGCAGTGAACTGCTAACCGGCATTGTCCCATACACTGATATCCGTGCTGAAGCTCAGGTCAGTCCTTTTTTGATTATGCTTAGCTTGTCATGTTCTGATAAGTGATATTATTCAGTACTAGACTAAGTTGCATTTGCATGGTGATAATTATGAATATGCTTATCAAGAAAAAAAATTCAGTTTCCAAGACATAGCGTCATAGTGTATTTTTTGATGCTTGGATTTACCTATTGCTGGTTGGTACTTGAAACAAAAGCATTGAAAAAACTCGAGGTCGGATATATTTTCTACATATATGCAGGCCTTATTGACCTCTGAATGGGTAACTAACTTAAATAGTCGAATCTGACCAACATGAACCGTGAATCAGAGTTTGTTTGTTTAAGTTCATATTTCCCTGGTTTGTAATTAACTCGCTCAAATCTGGTCAAACGCACTAATCTTGTTGGATTTTGTTGAACCCAAATGGTTTGCTCATCCCAACCAACCTGTATATGTTATTTGTTAGTCTTATACCGAGGAAATCTCATATTAGGTTACAATCCATATGATTATCTTAATAAATCTGTCAGTCACCTTGCCAGATTGATCTGTGTGGCCCAATTAACAAGGAAAATTCTTCATATGGATTTTCCAATTACCGGAAATTAAGCATTAGTTTTTACAAAGAATTTCCAAGTTGTGCTTAAGGAAGTTCATTTCAACATAAGTTATGTTCCTGCATTTGTTTACTTGGAGATTATTGGGGAAAGGAGCAAAGAAAATTTGTTCTATTAACGTTGGAGTTTCTGGTGCTAGAAGAAATATCTTCATTGGCGAATTCAATAGAATTATCTATTTGTTTAGGATTATTTTGCTGCCATTTTGTGCTTTCAAAGGAGAAGTTGCTTCCTCTTTTCTTCTTGCAATGCTTATATTGAGCCAGGCAGCAGAACCAAATATAAGCTGCTTCCTCAGAGCTACCTGCTACAGGTAGCAGTCTAAATTAATTAGCAGGGAGAACAAACTTTAAAAGATTGTTTGAGGAATTTTAAACAAGTTGTGCGAGTATAATAACCAAGGAGAAGTTGAATTATATCCTTTGATCTTCTTCCTTGCGAGCATAATAACAAAATGCAGCCAACTATTTTTGCCATCTCATTCCTCACTGCAATTTCTCTTCTAACCCATCATGTTAAAAAACAAATCTTACTTTGCACTTTTTGCAAGTTTAATGCTGGTCATTTAATGTCTAGAATTGAAGAGAGAACCTGTAGCAACCTTTTTGTTTCTCGCCGCTAGAAAATAATCAAGTTCTTTGAAAAGTGGGGTTTTAGAAAATTTCAACGTTTTTTGAAAATAAAGACTTGTAGTCGCCACAGGCCACTAAGGTAGGTCGGACACCATAAAAGCCATAGATTTATTCAAAACGGGTTCGGGAGTTAGTTACGCGTGGGGAAGGATTAACACTCCCATCACACTCGGAAATCGGTACCAAAATATATGTTGCTTTTAATTGATGGAAACTATCGAAATTTAAATTGAATTTAATTAAATGGTTCATGGTTGAAGATAAATTTTAATTAATCGGGCTTTGTCAAATTGGTGAGTTTGAATTGATTAATCATTTAATTAATAAGGGTGACGATATCTCAGACCATAGATTAAACTGACATTGAATAAGCCTGATTGTCGTGTTAATTTATGGTTCGAACTTTGTTCATCACCTTTATACATGATGCAAGCAGTTAAGAATGATGTGATAGATTTGTCCAAATTTTATCTCAAATTAAATTACCTTTAGACGATAAGAATTAATTCGAATATTTGGTTAACATCCATTGAGCTAGGACTGTTACGACACAAATATTTGAATTAATAAATACATCCGTTTTATAATTTAAGTTAATTAATTAAAAACATGTCCAATTAAAATAAAAGTCATATGAATGACAATTAAAATGTATGACATAGAAAGACATAAAATAAAACCTAGGCCCACTAAAATCCTAACATAAAAGGCCCAAATTATGAAAAATTAATTAGTGATTTACTTATTAACTTGGTTAGTCTAATATTAATCTTAAATTAATTAATTCCTAAAAACTAAAAAATCTAATAATATATAGATTATCTTGAACCATAATAATTAATTCGATTAATTTTAAACTAGTATGATTTAAATTTGGCGATCTAAGTCAAAACTTGATTATACCAAAATCCAAATATGCTCGATCAATCAATCCAAGGATTGTTGTTGATGGGGTTGAAAAAGCTTGATTCAAGGGTTTTTTTTTTGTTCGAATAGTGGAATGTGATTTCGGGTGAATGAGACGGTGAGGCTTTTTGGTTGCCACTGTGTAGTGGAATTCAATGGGAGTGTGCGGCAGTAGGGTATAGGCTTTGGTGATTGAGTGAGGGGGAAAAATGTAGGGTGAATCTGGAAGGTTAGGGGCAGCCGAGTGAGAACAATGGGAGAGTGTTAGTGGGGTAGGAAATATTGTAATGGACTTGGGGGAAAAAATCATCATCTGGCCGTGGGTTTTTTGAGCTGGGAACAAAAAAAATGGAATTGAAATGTAGGTTTGGGGATTATATTATATATTATTATTTTTTATATATTTTTTATCTCATAAAAATAGAACTAATAAGGTTCAAGACATTACTCACTAAGTAGTGGTTCATCCAATAGGATTGAAGCATCCATCTATACAATGAGAGCAAAGCCTTAATGAGAAAGGAGTTGGAATTTTTATTTCTTTTTTGCATTTTTTATACTATGTAAAATCATATATAATGGGCCATGTAATTTTGGGCTTAGGGTAATAAGTTTTGGGCATTAAAAGAGTGATGCGGATTGATAACATTTTTAATTTAAACTCGGACAAAATTTAGTGTCTACAGAAACAAAATGCGTGTTCACAAACTTTAGATTTGTATTTTCTGCTTGAATCTTTTAACATGGAGCATGGTCGTTGATTACAGCGAAGCTAATCACTTTTACCCTTCTAACCATCGGTGGCTGTTGACATTGACAACTTTTTGTTGTTAAACTATAGTAGTTATTTGTAATTTTTTTGCTACTGGCAGGCCCACACTGTTCTGGAGATGAACTATACTGAGCAGCAACTTACTGCAGCTGTGAGCTCTGGTGGACTGCGGCCAGTTCTCGCTGGTATTGACTCTGGAGTGCCAGCCAGTATTCTGTCACTAATTCAAAAGTGTTGGGATGCAAATCCTCAAAATAGGCCTTCATTTGATGATATAGTGGTTGAACTAGATGGTATTCTGCAACAAAGAAAGAAAATGGAGAAAGAGGACTTTTCTCTTCAATTATCTTCCATTTCCCGTGGTCATCAAGTCATTGATAGCGTTAGCAACCTTCATACCTATCAGGAAAAGATTAACTGGTCTACTCAGGGAGAATATTTTTCCGAAGGAACTTCATTTGGAGTAAATTCCGGTATCAGAATGTGGCTTGATTCTTTTGATGATTCTTTGACATACCATCCCGTGCTTTCTTGTGGATCATTTGCTACATGTGGGAGACGGGAGAGTATGGAGGACACACATTTTCTTATGCCTTTCCTATGCAATGAGAAGGATGTTCATGCCTTCTGTATCTTTGATGGCCATAGAGGTATGCAAACTAATGACACAATGCTGAAGATATAGTAGGGATTAGATACGAGGATATGGCCACCAAAAACTTCTAGGCAATTAATATTGCGACTTTAAAGCCATTTTAAATAAAACATCAAAAGAAAAAGAAGCAGGAGGACAAGTCAAGTTTTGGAGAATTTTAAATAAAATCATTTATGAAAAGGCAATCTTGTCTGAGAAGAAATAAACTTAACTACTTCTCTCCCCCACCTGTCGAAGCTGTCTCTACTTTAAAGTTACTAAATTTGTATTTTTTTTCAGGTTGAGTCTAGTTTTCCTATTCCTTTACCATTTAAACAAGTTTATGTATTTTGGTACATTTTCAGGTGGTGCAGCAGCTGAGTTTTCAGTAAGCATTGCCTGAATTTCTGAAAACCTCAGGTTCTACATGCAGGTGTGCGTCACTTTGGCTGTTATGCCTGCCTCAATCAAATTATTATCCATATTATTGGACTAAATAAGTTCATATGTGAGTGCAGTCCTGCTGATGCACTGGTGGAAGCATTTGTTAAGACAGATGTTGCATTTAGAGATGAACTTGATTCTCATAAAAAATCCAGGAGGGTTATTCAGAAAGATTGGCATCCTGGCTGCACTGCAGCGGCTTCTCTAATAGTTAGAAACAAGCTTTTTGTTGCTAATGCAGGTGATTGCAGGACAATTTTATGTCGGAGAGGGTGCCCCTTAGCTCTAAGTAGGGTAAGCTCTGCTAATTTATTATAGTATATTGTAGAACTATTGCATGTTACTATTCTAAAACTGGTTGACCCTGACATGTTAGGATCATGTTGCAAGCTGTCCCGAGGAGAGAAACCGTGTTGTTAGTGCAGGGGGAGAAGTAAAATGGCAAGTTGATACTTACATTATTAGACAACAATCTTTAATGGTTCTGCAGACTGCAAGAGAGCACATAAGTCTTTTAACATTGCCAAAGACTTCCTCTATTGATGTGTCTTTTAATAGGTAACTCGTTCCATCGGTGATGATGATCTGAAGCCTGCTTTAACTGCAGAACCTGAGATAACTGAAACTGTACTTTCGGTGGCAGATGAGTTCCTGGTAAGGCTCATTTTCACATTAAAAAATTGAAAATTTTGATAGACTGATAATAACTGGACTTGTAATCTTTAGAATACGAGTTTAAAATGTAAATGACATTTGGAAATGTTAATATCTTTGGCGCCCCTTATTTTCTTTGTGGTTTGCGTAAGGGACTTCTGCATCTGCTGCTTAAAAGGTTTACATGAGATCTTAATGTGTCATGTAAACAAATTAACCACGCTGTATGATGGTGGCACATTCTACTCTATAATTCTTCCAGCTAGTAAATAAATTAACCACGCAGTATTTTCCACAGCATTAGAGTTAAAAGGTTCCTTTACAGGTCTAGAGATAATTAGATCTCTTCATATATGCGTGTGCTTGTGCTCATGGGTATTTGTGCATGCTGTCCTTTCTCTGGCTTTTCGTATGATGTTTTGCTTTTCTGAAGGTTAGCGAAAAAAGGTTTAATTTTCAGAAGTTCAGCAAATGTATGCTGGAATTGCATCATAGTTCATAATAATTGTAGTTGAGACAATGGCCGACGTATAATACAAACTAGTGGAAGTGTCTGTTGTGGTTAATATCAATGAATGCACATGTGATAAAGATGGCAGTCAATGTCTCTCCTGGTGCTGGATTAAAAAAAAAAGAAATCTTAAAATAGGACTTGATTGGCAGGTAATGGCTAGTGATGGACTTTGGGATGTTGTGAGCGACACGGAGGTGATAACCATCGTCAGGGATACGGTTAAAGAGCCTGCAATGTGCTCGAAAAGATTGGCAACGGAAGCTGTAGAACGTGGCAGTAAAGATAATGTGACGGTCATTGTTGTCTTCCTTCGACCGGTATCCACGGCGGAGAGAGTTTACTAGGGTTTTACCTCCGAAACTGTCACTGTTAAGGTTAATCATGATTCTTTTGCGCATTTAATTCACTTGTTTATTTGGGTAAAACTTTGATACACAGACTGCGTAAAAAAGCATGTGTATTTACCTTATAAAAATAAAATCTTAAATTTCTAACTTTAACCCTAAAAAATTAACCCTAAACCTTAAATTCTATATACTAAATTCTAAACACTAATCTTAAATTCTAAATCATATAACTTAAACTCCTAAACCTTAAACCCTAAATTAAAACCATAACTCCTAAAACTAAAAGACACGTGTAAAGTTTACACGTCCTGTGTATCAAAGTTTTTTCCTATTTATTTACGGTGGAAAACTCATCGCTGCCAAAAGATTAAATAAGATGAAATCGATCATCCATATACAGAGCAAGAGTTGTATACATTCTTGTTCTTTATCATTTTTTCTTTTTTTTTTTAGAAAATGTACTGCTAGCTGAAATGCAGCATTATTGAATAGGGCCTCAAAGTAAATATATTTTATTTTTAAGGGATAGTTTGGGCTTTATGATGAATATCTTGATCAATTATTTTTATTTTGTAGACTGTCTTGTAATTTTAGGGAAAAAAATTATTCAATAAAATTAAAGGTTATAATTATTATAAAATATTAAAAGGGTAAAACTTTGATACACAGGCTGTATAAAATTAATTTTACACAAGCCTGTGTATTTACACTATAAAAATTTAAATCCTAAATTTCTAACCCTAACCCTAAAAAATTAAAACCTAAACCTTAAACCATATACATTAAATTCTAAATACTAACCTTAAATTCTAAACCCTACAACCTAACCCCCTAAACTAAAACCCTAACTACTAAAACTAAAAGGCACTTGTAAATTAAAATTTACACGGCATGTGTATCAAAGTTTTTTCATTAAAATAGTTATTCTAAAAGTAGAAGGATCACATAGATATTAGGGTAAATTACTCAAGTGACCACTGAACTATTTGAGCATACGTCAATCATCACTAAAATTTTAAATTGGTCATATTTTGACCACCGTTGTTTAAAAAACTAACAGAGGGTGACGTGACAGTTAACTTGAAATTTGTAAAATTACACATTTGGTCCTTGTTATTTACTTATTATATTAATTTGACCCTAATTTTAATTTAATTTAAAATTTTAAGGCTCCAATACAATCATGACACGTGTCACTATCTAATTAGACGATTTTCTATTAATTTTAATTCATTGAATTTAATATTTTCCTCCAATCACAAGGTGACACATGTTGGCATGTGGTTAAAGAAAAATAGATAGAATGAAGGTTTGCAACCAAAAAGAGTTGAACCTAGAATATTTGGGTTAAATTGACACACTTAAACCAATGAGCTAGAGCCACTACTATATAAAAAAAAAATTCTATCAACTTTATTTAAATTATAACATGTGAAATGGGGATGACATGGCAGTCTTTCTCTGCCTCCAATAACACATCTAAAACTTGTGAAAGACATTGATTTTGGTTCTATTATTGACAAGATGTCATCTCATAGGTTCCAAGTTAAGGATTTGATATCCGGAACTGAAGCTTCCTTCCGATCACCGACAAAAATTAAAAGCTTTAATGAGCCATTTGAGTTATTTGTTACAAATAATTAGGTGTCTGAAAATTCCTTCAAGCACGATTTTCTTCCTGAAAGAGGTGATGTTTCATTAGATAATACACATCTAACCTTTGTATTTGGGGATTCTCTAGAGGTAGACCTTGCAAGTAATGCTACAAAACTTCTACAGGTTCTGAGGAAGTGACAACTAACAGTGTTACAACTGAGGAAGAATTAGAGACTTATAATACCCCAAATGTAAGATTTGCCTCTATTGAAACTTAAAACCAAAATCAAAATCTGCAATCAGAAAAATGCAATGAATAAAATGTTGTTTTACTAGATGAGAATGTGAGCAATGGTGTAAATGCGGTAATACCAAATGAGAATGTCGTATCCCATCAGACATTTGCCATGGACATTGAAATGGATGCAGCTGCTTTGGAGATTTCTCCTCCATCTGAAAACAATAGTTTACCTCCTGCTTTGGGTGGGGAGTGTAATAATTCTAAAGTTTTTCATGTAGATTCAGGTGCAGAGGCTATTAAGGTGGATGGTGTTACAGTCTATGAAAAATAGCATGTTTATTTAAATTGTAACCTGTGAAATAAGGTTAAATTACTACCAAATTGATATAATTGGTAAATAATATGGATCAAATGTAT